>CM023451.1:12346330-12706330 GCA_013339765.2 Haemaphysalis longicornis
CAAAGCCGTCGATGGACCCCTTGACGTCGGATGCCGCCTTCCTCGAGTTCCGGGTGCGTCGGGGCGTCGCATCTCGGCTTGTGCGTGTTGACGGTCGGGCACTGTGCGTCGTCGTTGTCATCGTCTTCTCAGCGGACGTCTCGTCGTGTACGGGAGTCTCGTCAGGTCTGGGTCGGGTCGTCGGGATGAGGGCATGTTGTGAGTCACTGTCTTCCGCGAGTCGTTGCGTCGTTGGAGGGTTTTCATTTTTCCGCGATCGTGCAACTTTACCTCCAGAAGTTGCTGCTTTTAGTTTCCCCCGCGTGGGCTGGGGGACCTTCCACGTGAGAACTCAGCATTGCTACGGCGGTTCGGCGACTGGTATGGGTAGGGTGACGGCGAACGGTTGAAACGGGCTGGTCGACGGCTGGTGTTGGACAGGTACTCTTCGATCTCCGATGGGTGCTGGCCAGTTCGGGGGCGGGGTGCGTCGACGGAGAACCCTCGCAAACCGAGCCTCCTGTAGGGGCAGCGACGGTAGACGTGGTCGGCCTCTCCGCAGTGGTAGCACAGCGGACGATTGTCGGACGTTCGCCACACGTCGGTCTTCCTTGGGGCAGGGGGTTGCGCCGCAGGTGGTCGGGCCGGCGAGAGGGGACGACGGTACGGAGCCTCGTGACGATAGGGTGCAGGTGGGCGAGGGCGATGTACAGCAGCCGCGTAGGTCATGGCTTGCGGCTCGCGAGGTGCTACTGGCGTCGTTGAAGTTCCCAGCGCTTGCTGCACTTCTTCTCTAATGACGTCGGTAAGAGAAGCGACTTGTGGTTGCGGCGTCGTCGGGAGCAGTTTCCGCAGCTCCTCCCTCACTATTTCGCGGATAGCCTCGCGTAGGCTATCAGCCGGAACCCGCATGTTGTCGATGTAGTTCGCACTGGCCGCGCCAACAAAGTTCCGGTCATACTGCTTAGCACGCATTTCGAGAGCCTTCTCAATCGTGCTGGCTTCGGTCACGAATTCAGCGATGGTTTTGGGCGGGTTGCGGACAAGTCCAGCAAACAGCTCCTCCTTCACACCGCGCATCAAGAAGCGTAACTTCTTTTCTTCCGTCATTTCGGGTCCGCGCGGCGAAATAATTGCTTCATCTCCTCAACGAAGATCACGACCCCTTCGTTGGGGTGTTGTGTCCGAGTTTCAAGCAAAAGCGCAGCTCGCTCTTTTCTCACAACGGTAGTGAATGTCTTCAGGAACTCCCTTTTGAAGTGAGTCCAGTCGGTCAAAGAACTCTCATGGTTCTCGAACCAAGTTCGACCAGCATCTTCAAAGAAAAAGAAGACATGCCGGAAAGTTTCTTCGTCGTCCCACCTGTTGAAGATGCGGACGCGCTCCAGCTTCTCCAACCATTCTTCGGGGTCTTCAGCGGGGGCTCCCCGGAACGATGGCGGTTCCCGGGGCTGCTGCAGGACGATTGGCGATGTTGTTTTCTTGCACCATGGTGTTGGTTGCAGCGTTCTTTTTCGTGGGCCCTTCTGGCATCAAACCGAACTCGGGTGGTAAATCTTGCAGGCGGGGGCTTGGCTCTTGTTGGACTGCTTGGCGGCTTCTCGAGGTTGTAGTGGGCATGAAGGGTGCGTACCCCGTCACCTCCACCAGATGTCACGAAGCCAAGGACGACGCGTTGTCTTGCAGGAGAAACAAGTTTATTGGAGCGAACTTGTGCTCCCCTAACAACTCAAAAGAATACAGAAGCGGCGAAGCAGCGGTCAACAAAGTGACTTGCGTCAGCGAGCGTCGCAGAATCGAATGTCCCGGCGTCCGCACTGCAGGCTTTTATCTTTGGCGCACGTGGTTCTCGAAACGTCGATTCGCATCGAGAACATAGTAGACCCAAGAAGATTATTCTGGGATGTTCACGTTAGATCGGAATGCTCTCCCTACCACAACAGATAACACCTGCGGCACAGAAAAGAAAGAATTGAACACGCGCTTTCCTTGGCGCAGAGATAACACAGGCCGGCACAGCCGGGCGGTAAAAGCAAAACACAAATAAACAAACCCAATGTATGGTTCGCGGCAATATATATATATATATATATATATATATATATATATAAATCTAGACACAGATAAACTCACAAAGCGCGCAGAAATAGTATAGGTAAAGAGTCGGATACACAGCAAGAATAATAACAAACAATGTTTACTTACGTAGCGGCAACGGGACTTGCCTTCATCAGAGTAAAGTTACATGATTTTGCTGTCGCAAACATTTTGCACACGTTTCTCATATAGGTTTGCATAAAACTGTGAGAAGGAGCGGAAAATGTTTCGGAAATGGAGAGCGTGCATACAGTCAGGCTACGCCTGGTGTTACAACATCAACCAACAAACAAAAAAATAAAAAAAAAAAACAAAAAGGGAGGGAGCGAGAGAGAGAAAAAGGGGTCGTGTTAACAAGGCAACGTTCAAGGTTGCACCATGAGGCGTCAACGTATGCCGAGCGGGCTGCAAGTTCAGACAATGGGGGAAACTGGACAACCGCGGTTTGAAAAGAAAGGGAAGAGTATACAGTAAGGTATTCAGTGGCTGGGGAGACTGGTTCGGGGGGAAGCGAAGATGGGTGTGCCCCCCGCGGATGAAGAGAATAGATAGGGGGCACACAAGAGCATTTCACAGAAGCTAGCAATTGAACAGGAAAAATGTAGGGTCACAAAAGGATAAACATGAATAGATCACAAAGAGTTAAACATTCTTAATTGGTGGTGGGAACGAGGCCTCCTTCCCCAGGACAAATGGCATTGTTGAGCCGCATTAGGCTAATAAAGCTGCTGTATTAGGAGAGCTTCTGCGAATTCTGATGGCAAACTCGAGGGTAGGAATAATGAACATAGTTATAAAAACTTATGAAGCCGCTAATTTTAATCGAGGGATAAGCACGTTAGTTTTCCGTAACTTTCATTAATTCCAAGTGTGGCTGACCCAAACTTATAAATGAGATAAGATTCCCGAACCTCGCGGTCGTGGTACGTTTTGAAGGCGGATTCTGAAATCGTTGCTTTAAGATGTTCAAATGCATGCCCGGGACTGTTCGCATGTCTTGACAGGGGCAAATAAGGGCAGCTTTTTGCATGAGAGCGGTGATTATTGAACCGCATTCGGAAGGGCGTTTCAGTTTGGCCGATTTATTGTTGCCTACAAACAGTGCACTCTAGAAGATATACGACATTAGCGGAGTCACAGTTAAAGTTACCTTTTATATTTACGCAGTAGTCTGAAGCCGTGCTGGTGGCGCGCTGTGTAGTGGCCATGTGTGGGCATACTTTACATCGGGGTTTATTGCAGGGCATGCAGCCAGTAGTTGCCGGTCGGTTGATACGACAGTTAGTAAGAAAGTCACCTAAAATTCTTATTAAGCCGGTATACAACGCGTGGTGGTTCGGGGAATATGCATTTAAGCGGTCACTTTGCATTAGGATATTGTGATTTTTTTTTAGCACGGTTGACACTCTTGGAGCGGAGGATGAGTGGGTTAAAACTGAGTTAGTTGGCGGGTTCCCGTTCGGGCCTTTTTTCTTACAGATTTCGTTAAGGTCTAATTGGTTGGCTCGCACAATGGCGTCGTCGATAACTTTTTCCGGGTATTTTTTATTCAGGAGGGCGGTCTTGAGTTCTCGACAGTTTGAGTCAAAGTCGGCTTGGTTTGAGCAATTCTCCTAAATCGGTGGGCTTGGCTGTAAGGTATTGCTGTCTTGCAGTGTCTGACAAGGCTACTTCGGAAGTGTAAAATACTGCCGCGTGTCTCTCGGTTTTCTATACAGTTTAGTTTGAAGCCGACCTTGGAAGGTAGTAACGGTGACGTCCAGAAAGTTTACACTGTGTTCCGAATAGGAAGGAGCAAGGGAAATACTAGGATGGGCTAGGTTAAATGCCTCAATGAAGGTGAGGAGCTCCGCCTCACCGTGTTGCCAGATCATGAATATGTCATCAATATACCTTTTATAGTACATTGGCTTTAAATTTTGGGTGTCGAGAAAGTTTGATTCGAGGTGAGCCATAAAGATATTACGCGTAGTTAGGTCCGATTCGAGTTCCCATTGACGTTCCGCTGACTTGCACGTATGAACTCCGTCGAACTCACAAATTGTTAAGTTCAAGAATAAGCCTAAGGAATGTTGGAGAGGCAGAAGAATCGATAGGTTTGTCGCACGATGACTGCTCATATGCAAGGGAATCAGCGGCGATGCCATCTTCATGGGGGATGTTAGTATACAGTGGCGCAACATCAAGGGAGACAAGAAGGCAGTTATCACGAATTTAAATTTTTGAGATGTCTGAGAGAAAGTCATTGGTATCCTTAATGAAGGAGGGAAAGTTGGGCGGAATGTCGCAAATGAGATTATCCACATAGCGCGAGAGGTTTTCGGTAACAGTGCCAATGCCAGAAACAATGGGGCGCCCTGGGTTGTTCACCTTGTGAATCTTTGGGAGAAGATAGAATTTTACCGGCTACTGGGCTTAAGGGGATCAGGGAACGAGCCGTGGTTTCATTTATGGTTTTATTTTTAACAAGCTCAGCAAGTTTATCTTTGACAATTTGCTTATAATCTTGAGTGGGATCATTGGGTAGTGCTTTATAGAACGTCGATACTGATAGTTGCTTATTGGCCTCGTTAACGTAGTCGGTTTGTCAAGGATTGCGATTGCGCCTCCCTTGTCGGCAGGTTTAATAATTACGTCGGGAAAGCTTGTGCTTCCGTACGCAGTTTTAGAAATGCAGCATGGGTTCAGTTCCATGTTTATTTGCAACCCCTATTCCTCTCCAGCTACACTGTTTCGTGGTGAGTGCGTGGGTCGTGTAGAAGAGATTGACACCCTTCTCGTCACCGACGTTCCCAAAAACTCATCGGACGCTTCACTTGCTCTCCTCGACCCCTCCGCTCCAGCCCCGGATACCTCGGTTTTTCTTCGCTCAATCGACGAGAGTGCTTCAAGAGTTCCTCTCGTCTTTCGACTGCCAGACATCCTCCTTGGGACGCCCATCTACGGTTACTCACCACATCGACACAGGAACTCACCCGCCATTACGACAACGGCCGTATCGTGTGTCAGCCAAAGATCGTGGCGTTATTGACAGTCATGTGGACGACATGCTTGAACGTGGAGTCATACAGCCTTCCAACAGCCCGTGGGCGTCCCCGGTTGTTCTCGTCACAAAGAAGGAAGGATCCATTCGCTTCTGTGTTGATTATCGCCGACTGAACAAAATAACACGCAAGGATGTCTACCCTCTTCCCAGAATCGAAGACGCCCTCGACGCTTTGCAAGGAGTCCGAGTTCTTTTCTTCCCTTGATTTAAGGTCTGGCTACTGGCAGGTCCCCATGGCGGATGCTGATCGTGGGAAAACGGCCTTTGTAACACCAAATGGCTTGTACGAGTTTACCGTCATGCGTTTTGGCCTTTGCAATGCGCCTGCAAGGTTTGAACGCATGATGGACAATATTTTGCGTGGCCTAAAGTGGAAAACCTGCCTGTTACCTTGATGATATTGTCGTCTTTTCTTCCGATTTCGACACGCATATTACCCGCATCCGACAAGTCTTGAAATGCCTCACTGATGCAGGACTTCAGCTTAACCTCAAGAAGTGCCGCTTTGCTGCCCGCCAACTTACAATTTTAGGTCACGTTGTGTCCAAAGATGATGTCAGCCCTGATCCTGACAAACTTCGTGCGGTCGCCGAGTTTCCTAAGCCCACCACCACCAGGCAGCTCCGAAGCTTTATCGACCTCTGCTCGTACTTCCGACGATTCGTAAGGAACTTTGCGTCGATAACGGGACCTCTAACGAAGCTTCTGAACGGGTCCAACGACATCGCTCATTGGTCTTCAGACTGTGACGAGGCTTTGAAAAAGCTCCATTCTGTGCGTACGTGTCCACCGATCCTCCGCCATTTTGATCCGTCGGCCCCTACTGAGCTTCATACTGACGCCAGCGGTGTTGGTCTGGGCACTGTGCTCGCCTAACGGAAATCTGGCTTCTACGAATACGTCGTTGCTTATACGAGCCGGACACTCACAAGAGCGGAGGAAAACTATTCTGTCACGGAGAAAGAGTGCCTGGCTATTGTGTGGGCCATAAGCAAATTTTGTCCCTACTTGTACGGCAGGCCCTTCGACGTAATCACCGACCACCACGCCCTATGCTGGCTTTCTTCTTTGAAGGATTCGTCTGGTCATCTTGGAAGGTGGGCCCTTCGCTTACAAGAGTACGATATTCGAGTGCTCTTTCGATCTGGCCGCAAACACACCGACGCCGATGCGCTCTCACGCTCTCCTGTGACCGCCGACAGTGCCTTTTTGTCATCCATAGACGGAATTCTGTCGTCTCTGTCACTTGACGACATGCCTCGCGAGCAGCGCAAGGATCCCTGGATCACTTCTGTTTTAGACTGTGCGACAAACCCCGCTTCGTCAAACGCCCCTCGAGCTGTACGGCGACAGGCCACTCACTTCGCTATTCGTGACGAGCTTCTGTACCGCCGAAATTATAACGTAGACGGCCGGAAGTGGGCTCCCTGGTTATTCTCCCCGCCATCGTCCGTTCAGACATTTGCGCATGTTTTCACGCCATCTGCCCAGTGGGGTCATGCTGGTGTACTGAAGACATACCGACGTCTCCGCATGCGGTACTATTGGCGTGGAATGTACACTTTTGTCACCAAGTTCGTCTGTTTCTTCGAAAAATGTCAACGCCGTAAGTTCCCACCAAACAAACCGCCGGCTCCGTTGCAGCCCCTGCCGTGTCCAGTACGACCTTTCGACCGCGTAGGAAATCGATTTGTATGGGCCGCTCCCCTACACGGCTTCTGGAAACCGCTGGGGGCCGTCGTCGCGGTAGTCCACTTAACGAATACGCTGAAACCGCCGCAATACCAGCCGCTAACGACCCCGCGAGGGTCACCTCATTTCTCCTACGACCGGTTCATTCTTCGTCACGGTGCCCCTAGAGAGGTTGCTCAGTGACCGAGGGCCGTGTGTTTCTATCTGAAGTAATTGAAGCCCTGCTCGCAAAGTGCAACGTTATCCACCGCACCACTACTTCTTACCATCCACAGACCAATGGGCTCACCGAAAGATTTAATCGGACACTGGGCGATATGTTGGCAACTTATGTTTCGCAAGACCACACCGACTGGGACCAAGTTCTTCCGTACGTAACTTATGCGTACAACACCGCCACTCAAGCAACAACGGGGTTTTCGGCTTTCTTTCTCCTCTACGGCCGCGAGCCGTCATGTCCGCTCGACACCATCCTGCCATACCGACCAGATGCATCTGAATGTACCCCCGTGTCACAGGCATCTCGACACGCCGAAGAGTGTCGCCAGCTCGCCCGGGCCCTGACTACCGAGGAGCAATCTCGCCAGAAGCAGGGTCACGACGATGGAACATCGCCCCCTGAGTTCGCTGCCGGTTCTCTTGTGTGGCTGTGGATACCTTCGACTGTTCCTGGTCTTGCTCAGTAGTTACTGTCCAAATATCATGGTCCTTACCGTGTAATCGAGCGCGCATCCCCAGTGAACTACGTAGTTGAGCCGCTCACGTTGTCCCGGACCTGCGTTGTCGCGGTCGCGAAACTGTGAACGTTGACCGTCTCAAGGCTTACCACGAACCGATGGTTTTATCTTGGCCTTAGGTCGCCAGGATGGCTTCTTCTGTCCGGGGGGGTAATTGTAGTGCAAAGAATTTGCCCACTTAGTGTATGCTATCAGGCACTGCGAAGGACGCACTATGCCCCGTGTGGGTATGCTCTGATACGGTGGCCATGGGCAATAATGGGTACTTAGTGAATGAGGACTGTGAAGACGACGAGGAGGTACCACCGGCCTCAGGGAGAACGCGCCACGATCTCTGATAGCTCGCTGCATCGTGATCATCGCTCCGGCTAGTATCAGTGCCTACCTGAATTCATCTCCACCCGCCTTGGATGTTCCCGCCCATAAAAATAGTGACCACGGTGCCCGGAATTACACGCAAGGAGCATATTCCACCTGCGGCTCTACGGTTTTTTGCTCTTGAATATATGTACAACACATACGAAGGTCATACACATCTGTACACTGATGGATCGGTGTCATCCACATCATCCACTGTCGCAGTGTGGATACCTTCGTCCCGCACCACCCTCACTGCCATGCTATGCCACAAAACATCATATACGGCCGCCGAACTTGCAGCTCTGCGGATGGCCTTGGCTCACACCATCGAGCAGCCGGCACGCGTGGGCCATCTTCATGGACTCTCGGGCTGCACTGCAATGTCTGGCGTCTTTCCCCAAAGATCAGCTTGTGCTTGATGTACAAGCTTTACATCTTCAAGCTCTGCAAGCGCACCATCAAATAGCACTTCAGTGGCTCCCTGCCCATTGCGGGATAACTGGAAATGTGACGGTGGACGTGGCAGCATCCAAAGCGCATGACCAACGCGGATCAAAAATACCGGTGCCATTTTCTCGCAAAGACGCTTCAGCCCTTGCATCTAGTGTGGCGTGGAGCATGCAGCGATCGCTTTGGGTAGACGCATCCCGCCATTACGCGCCCCTCTACTCTATCGACCCGCATTGTAATTTTAAGATGCCACCGGGACTATCCAAGCATGATGAAGCAGTACTGCACCGCATGCGGTTGAACGTTGCCTACACGCGATACTACTGCTACAAAATCAATCAGTCTCCTCGCCTCTGTGCCCACAGTGTGGTGTGCGTGAAGACCTCCACCACCTAATATGTGACTGTGTGCACTTTACTACACAAAGAGTGTCTCTCGCAGTGTCCCTGGGCCGGCTTCTGTCCGCAAAACTAGAACTGAGGGACGTATTAGGTCCTTGGAACTCTTCCAAACGTGCCGCTCGTGCAAGAAAGCCTTATTGGCATACCTAAAAGACACAAGTCTTGATCAGACTTTGTAATTAGTTAAAATCATATGTATTCCTCTTCATCATTATAATTATCATCGTCATCGCATTCATCTGGCGTAGCAAGCCAGGAATCTTAGCTGGGCTGACATCGCCAGTTTTCATTAAAGACTGCTCTCTCTCTCTCTCTCTCTCACCTGGAACGCTACCATTCCCTGCCAATAAACACCTCTTCAATATATATATATTGTAAGGAGGATTTATTCCAAGGCCAAAGGACTGGTCAGCTAAAAGTCAGCTCTAGGAGTCAGGAGCACGAAGTCCGCTCTGCAGTGTTGGCCGAGAGCAAAAGCGAGAGGCAGCTTCTTCTTCTCTTCCAAGCGTTCGCGATGCGGCTGCCGTCTATTGTTGTTACTTGACTGCGATGATGATGCTCTGTTTCGGCACGTACCCTCTCATGGCGAGTGGACAGTGCTTCCTATACTCGCGGTTGCTCCTTCGTGAATTGCGCTGGCGACGGGCATCCTTACAATTGCCCCCGGGGAAAAACAGCCATCCTGGCGATCAGGGAGTCGAAATGGTGAGGGGCTCAACGTAAGCCTGAGGCGCTGGACATGTACTATATCATGTCCGCGGCGTCGGTGGTCGGGTGATGGGGCAACAGGCTCGACAATGTAATTGACAGGGGAGGTTGCGTTTGATGACACGGTAGGGACCATCGCATCGTGAAATGAGCTTACTGCTCAATCCAGGAGCAGTCGTTGGCACCCACAGCCAAACAAGTGATCCGGGTAAAGAAGCTGGTGCAGAGGTCTTTTCGTCATGCTGTGTCTTCTGTCGTTGTTGGTCTTCCTTGGTTAGTGAACGTGCCAGTTGGCGGCATTCTTCGGCGTGTTTCGCGCAAGTATGAGATGGGCGTGCACTCTGAGTCATCAGGGCTATAAGGAAGTATTGTGTCCAGCGTACAAGAGGGCTCGCGTCCATACAAAAGGAAAAACGGAGAGAAGCCAGTCGTTGGCTTTCTTTGCGGTGTTATACGCATATGTACACAAATGGAAGGATGGTGTCCCAATTAGAATGATCAGATGCCACGTACATTGCGAGCATATCCCCTAGCGTCCGGTTGAAACGTTCGGTGAGACCATTGGTCTGTGGGTGGGTACGCTGTTGGTGGTGCGATGGATGGTTCGGCAGGCTGTGAGGAGGGCTTCTATAACTTCAGACAGAAAAACCCTTCCTCTGTCACTGAGTAGTTCTCTAGGCGCTCCAGGTCGTAGAATGAAGTGCCGAAGGAGGGAAAGAGGCAACTTCAGGCGCAGTTGCAGCCGGCAGTGCTGCCGTCTCTGCATATCGGGTCAGGTGGTCAACAGCCACAACAACCCACCTGTTTCCAGCTGCCGTGCAAGGGAGAGGCCATAGATGTCGATGCCGACGCGGTTGAAGGGTTGTTCTGGACATGGTAAGGTGTGTCGAGGTCCAATTCCTTGGCGAGGGTGGAGATTTGCGGCGTTGGCAGTGAACACAGGAACGAACGAACTGACGAACGAAACGGTACATGCCGCGCCAGTAGTACCGCAGGCGCAAACGTTGGTAGGTTTTGGGTACACCAGCATGGGCGCAGTGCGGCTCGTCGTGAAAATATGCGCATATTTGTGCACGTAGGTGGCGTGGAATTACTAGGAGCCACTTGCGACCTTCGGGTTGGTAGTTGCGTCGAAACAGCAAACCGTCACGAATGGCAAAGTGCGACGCTTGCCGGCGTAGATTTCGAGATGCACCTTTCGCCGATGAGCGTGACAGGAGTTTGAAGATGGGGGAAATCCAGGCGTCTTTCTTTTGCTCGGATGACATGGACTGTATCTCCAGTGGTGAGAGGTAACATTCGGTAGTCGAGAGTCGCTCACTTTCATGCGGCAATGGGGAGCGAGAAAGGGCATCAGCGTCATGGTGCTTCCGGCCTGACCTATAGGTAACGCGAATATCATATTCCTGGAGTCGCAAAGCCCCCGTCTAGGCTAGGACCGATCTCTTTTAGTGAGGACTGCCAGCAAAGCGAGTGGTGGTCCGTAACAACCTCGACAGGGTGGCCGTAGAGATACGGCGGAACCTTTTGCAAGCGCCCAAACAACAGCTAAGCATTCTCGCTCTGTCACAGAATAGTTGGTCTCGGCTTTGTTAGCGTACGACTTGCGTAGGAGACCACATACTCGTCATAACCTGCCTTCCGTTGTGCGAGAACTGCCCCCAAACCGACTCCGCTCGCATCGGTGTGAATCTCGGTAGGGCGTCGGGATCGAAAATGGCAGGATTGGCGGAGATGTGAGGAGATGACGCAATTTAGCAAAAGCGTCGTCGCAAGCCGTTGACCACTCAGAGATACTGCCTTCCTTGCTGAGGAGCTGTGTCAGTGGCGCGATGAGGGATGCAAAGTTCCGTACGAAGCGGCGAAAATACGAACACAGCCCAATGAAGCTGCGAAGGGCCTTCACTGATGTCGGCTTCGGGAACTCTGCCACAGCACGCAACTTGGCGGATCCGGCAGCACCCCCGTTTTAGAGACAACGTGGCGAGGATGGTAGCTGTCGGGCAGCAAAACGGCACTTCTTGAGGTTTAGCTGCAGTCCTGCGGTAGTTAAGCACGTCAAAATGTGCTCAAGTCGAATAAGATGCGTTGAAAAATCGGGAGAAAGACCACAATATCATCCAGGTAAGAAAGGCATGTCTGCCATTTGAGTCCACGGAGAATGTTGTCCATCATTCGCTCGAAGGTTGCAGGCGCATTGCAGAGGCCAAACGGCATAACGTTAAATTCATAGAGGCCATCTGGAGTAACAAAGGCCGTTTTTGCACGATCAGCCTCCGCCATGGGGACCTGCCAATATCCTGAGGTAAGTCAATGAAGAAAAAAACTCTGCGCCTTGAAGACAATCGAGGGCGTCATCGATCTGGCCAAGATATACGTCTTGCGGGTTATCTTGTTAAGCCGTATTCGAGACGCAAAACCGAATAGACCGGCTTCTTGTTTGTTGTTGTTGTTGTGTTGTGTTTTATGGCACATAAGCAACTTAGGCTATCATGCGCCAAACAGAAGGTTTTGTGTATTTTGTGGATAATAACGGTTACATCACGTTACACCTTTACAGCTTGCTTAGAATCCCTGCTTCCTTTAAAACTAAAAACGGAGGAAATTTTAACAAGTGCGTTTTCTCCTAAAAGTGACTGGGGTGAAATGGAATGTGTTCGTTGTAGAACAGCCTAAATGCTTTTTTCTCAGGACCTCAAATTTCGTACATGAGAGTAACATGTGGTTTACTGTTAGCTCTTGGTCGCATTCTTCTCACATCTCGGTTTATCTTCTTTCATTAGAAGGAAGTTATGTGTCAGGTGTGTATGTCCGATGCGGAGACGACATAAAATGACTTCTGTGTAGCGCTCCTCATGTTTGCTTGATTCCCACTCTGCTATGGGTTTAACTATGTGAGTTTGTTTTTCGTTTCGTTATCCCATGAGGACTGCCATGTTTCTCTGAGTTTACTCCGTATAAATTTTCATACAGTCGCTATGAGGAATATGTACTTGTGTTACTGTTTTACTACCAGCCTGCGCAGCACATGCATCGGCTCTCTCATTACCATTGATCCCAACATGGCTAGGAACCCAGCACACTTAATTTCCTGTCCCTGTGTTTTTGCTGTCACTAAATTGTGTATTATGTCTCCTATTATGGTTGAGCTGCATTTTTGTAATGTAGGGCTGTGATCGCGCTGAGCGAGTCTGTGTAGATAACACTTTTCGGAATGCTTTCCTTCCTTATTCTTTCCACAGCAACAGCAATTGCATAAGACTCCGCTGTGAAAACCGAGGCGCACTGAGGTAGTCTGATCACCTTCTCCCATTTACCTTGTATTGCACTCCCAGCATAGCATGCTGTTTTGGAACCGTCTGTGTAAAATGAGGTGTAGCCTTTGTATTTTTCGTTTAGTGCCAAAAACTCCTGTAATATGTGTTCACGCGGTGTTTTCTTTTTTTGAAAGTGTGTCAGTGTAAAATCGCACACAGCAGGGAATGTATACCAAGGTGGTAGTTGTTTTGTTCTTTGGGCAGTCCCAGGTAATGTGTCCAGCATACTAAGTTCTTGGCATTTCTCTTCAAACCGAAGGAGCAATGGTCTAATAGCTTGGGGTTTGTTATTAAACAGTGTCCTAGATGGGCATTTCGTGACTATGGGATAGCACAGATGTTTCGGTAGTGAACGGATCTTTAGGATGTATGAGCACGTGAGCATGAGTCTTCTGTATGTAAGTGGCGGTTCATTGGTTTCAACATAAAGACTGCTAATGGGTGATGTCCTATATGCACCAGACGAGAGTCGTAAACCTAAATTATGTACGGGATCCAGTCGTTTTAAGTAGGACTGCCTTGCTGAGCCATACACAATGCAACCATAGTCTAAGCAAGAGCGAACAACGGAGCGATAAACTTGTAGAAGGCATGATCTGTCGGAACCCCAGTGTTTGCGAGACAGAACCTTAAGTATATTTAGAGCCCGGATGCTTTCTTTTTCAAGATATTGATGTGAGGCAGGAAAGTGAGTTTTTTCAAATGTTATGCCAAAATTTGTGTTCATTTTGTATGGGCAAATTTATTTCTTTTAGGTGTAGGGTGGGGTCTGTCTGCAGGCCTCGTTTGAGTGAGAAAAGAATGGCGACTGTTTTGTGTGGTGAAAACTGGAAACCATTTCTGTCTGCCATGTTGTCAGTTTATTTGTTCAACTGTACTTGTCTCTCGCATGTCGTTACATTGGACGATGTGCAAGCTATTTGAAGGTCATCAACATAAACAGAATACATAATCGACCTTGGAATTATTTTTGATATGGAGTTCATTTTGACAACAAATGTTGTGCTAAGAATACAGCCCTGAGGACCCCGTTCTCCTGTACGAAATTCCTCGACAGGGTTGAGCCCAGGCGCACTTGAAATGAACGATTTGTCATGAAGTCATTCAGGCAGTTCAGCATTCTTCCACGGATGCCTAATTCTACTAAATCCCGCATTATTCCAACCTCCATGTAGTGTCATAGGCCTTCTCGAGATCAAAAAAGACAGCAAGACAGTGTTGTTTGTGTATAAATGCTTCTCGTACGGCATTTTCGAGGCGGACAAGATGGTCAGTTGTTGAGCATGCTTTTTTGAAGCCGCACTGGTGAATGTCTATAGGTTCATTTGATTGTAGGACAAAATTTAACCTGGTATTCACAACTAGTTCAAAAGTTTTGGCCAGACAGCTCGTAAGGGCTATTGGTCTATAACTACTAGGGGAGGTTGGCGGCTTTCCGGGTTTTAAGAATGCTACAATAAAAGCTTTTTTCCAAGCTCCCGGCATTTTTCCCGATACCCAAATTTTGTTAAAAAACTTCAGAGTGCTTCTACAGCAGGACCAGATAGATGAGCGAGCATTTCGTAATGTATATCATCTGGCCCGGGGGCGGTCTGCTTACCAGCCAAAAGAGCTCCTTTTAATTCTTGGAGTGTAATTAAAGTGTTGTACGTTTCGTTTGCCACCAAATGTTGGCAGTCGTTGTTTCTCAGCTGTGTGTTTTTATACTTTAAGAAAGCTTGTGTGTAGTGTGCGGAACTTGATACTTTGGCGAAGTGTTCACCCAGTATATCTGCCTGTTCTTCTATGCTTGTTTGCACATCTGGTGCTGTTAAAAGGGGAGTGTGTAGGGGGAGTACGTCCCGTTTAGCTTATGAATTTGCTCCCATACCTTCTTTGATGTTACGGAGCTGTTTATGGACGAGACATAATTTTGCCATGAGGCTCTCTCAGCTTTTCGGCGAATGTACCTTGCTTTAGCTCTTACCTTTTTAAAATTTATTAAATTTTCCTGGGTTGGGTACCTTCTAAAGGCTCCCCATGCTTTATTTTGCTGCTTTTTTGCCTCCTTACATTCTTGAGTCCACCATACTTTGTGTTTCTGCCTCACCACTCCCGTGGACTGTGGGATAGCTATGCGTGCAGCATTAACAATGCGGGATGTAAACACTTCATTCAATTCGTCAATACTAAGAGTGTCTGAAAAAACTTGGTCTAAATTTGCTTCCGAAGCAAAAAGTCCCCAGTCGGCAAACTGAAGTTTCCACCTGCGTGGTTTCGTCGGGATAATAGTTGGTGATGATGTTACGCTAATGAGTACAGGTAGATGATCGCTCCCATATGGGTTGTTTATGATATCCCATTTAAAATCGCTAAAAACAGATGGTGAACTAAAGGATAAATCTAAGCAGCTCATCTTTCCTGAGCTTGGGGAGCAGTATGTAGGCTTGCCAGTATTCAGTAAGCAGACATTATTGGTCAAAATCAAATCTTCTAAAATCTGGCCTCTTACATCAGTTTTTTCACTTCCCCAAAAGGATGAGTGGGCATTAAAATCACCTACTATTAGAACGGTTCTGGTAACTGATTTACTAAGTCTTCTAAATCAAGCAGTGTTACCGTGAGTTGTGGTTCCAAGTACACACAGCAGACTGTGATTGTTTTGAATACAAGCATGGTGGCAGCTACTGCTTCTAGCCTAGTTTTCAGTTTATGTTCTTGAGCTGCAATACCATTTTGCACAATTATGGCGACACCACCAGAGAGCCTATTCGCCTGCTCTCGGTCACAACGAAAGACCTGGTATCCTTTCAGTATGTTCTTATGTTTAGGACCCAAGTTTGTTTCCTGAACGCACAAGACTGCAGGTGAATGAGTCGCGAATATTTCTTTCACGTCATTTAAATTATTTAAAAGTCCTCTACAATTCCAGTGGACTAGGAATGCCATGTTATATTTGTATCAGGTGAAAACTACGTTTTCGGTCCCGTGATACGGTTTTTGCCTTTCTTTCCATTTTCAGGGAGTTCCGCCGCACCACCGAAGTAGACGGCCGAGAACCTCCCTCAGTTGTGTCCATTGTCTCCTCCGAGACGCTGTAGGTTCGTGCAAAATGCACGGGTGTTGAAGAGTTGGACCTGGCCGTGTGGGGTGAGGCCTTCGGGACTGCCAAACCAGGGGTCCGTGCAGCCCGCTTTGGGGGTGGTGGAGCAGCACTAGCTGCTTCCACCGGGGGCGCGGGGGGCCTTGCTTCAGCCTCACTCTGTGTGGCTTCAGCAGGCGCCGAAGACAGCTGTGATGCCGCGCCCTGTTGCACCACAACGGAGTAGGATCGGGTATGCGCTGGTGTCCAGTCGCCTCCGTGCTTCACGAAATGTAAGGTTTTCAGTCACTTTCAGCGTGATGATCTCTTTTTCTTTTTTCCACGCTGGGCAAACACGAGAGTATGCTGCGTGGTTGCCCTTGCAGTTCACACAGTTGTTGTTCGGATTCACAGTTCTCAGCAAGGTGTTCATTGGAGGCACATTTGGCGCAGGTGTCTTGGCCCCGGCAGCTTAGCGAGCCGTGACCGTATCGTTGGCACTTGTAGCATCGGCGAGGATTTGGAATATACGGTCTCAGTTTCATTTTTGTGTATCCTACCTCTACGGATTCTGGAAGTATGCTGGATGCGAAGGTAAGGACCATGTGTTTAGTCTGGATTTCTTTGTTTTCTCTTTGATTTTGATTCTATACACATTTGTGACGTTCTGTTCTTTCAGACCTTCTAGAAGTTCCTCCTCAGACACGTACTTTAGGTCGTCATCGGAGATGACTCCGCGGACCGTGTTGAGTGACCTGTGTTCGCTTATAGTTATAGGGATCTCACCAAAAGATGTTAGTCCTGGCAGTTTGTCACACTGGTGTTTGTAGAGCAGTTCGAGTAGGAGGTCTCCATTAGCTAGTTTTTTTACTTTGTAGCCTTCGCCAATGGTGGCAGTTAGGGTTTTTGCGACCAGAAATGGTGAGACAAGTCGGGCAGTTTTCTCTTCATCGTTGCTGTGAACCACGTGGAAGCGTGGGAAGTTGGTAACGTTCTTCGTGAAAAACTTAGCAGTTACGTCGGTGCCCCCTCTTTTACGAGAGGGATCAGTTTGTGCAAAAAAAGAAGCCATAAAATGAAAAATCTGTTCGGCCATGGTGCCAGCCGCCCACCATGGAGCCCAACAAGGGGACGGGACAGGAACTCGCGAGCAAGTCCTGCCCACGCCAGCTGTACACCACGACTATAACCTAATATGGCTGAACTCAGGGTCGTCCGCCACACAAGGTTAACCCTAGCCGCCAGGAAAAAGGGAAACTGAGAAAGAATGAGACGACAGGAAAGTTGTTAGAAAGGAGACAGGAAAGCGAAAGGTGAAGGGAAGGACAGGAAAAGGCGACTGCCGATTCCCCCCGGGCGGGTCAGACCGGAGGTGCCGTCTACGGGAAGCGGAGGCCAAAGTGGTGTGTTGCCTTCGCCAAGGGGCCTTAAAGGTCCAAGCACTCGGCGTCGGCTCAACCACCAGGACCCTCTTTTCCCCGGTCACGGCGCTGCCACGCACGGCTAAACGTGGGTGCTCGGGGTCCGTGGTGTCGCACAGTACACGCAAACATCTGCTTTAGCAGATGCCCCCTGCGGGGAACCGTCCTTCTTCTTGACAAGCACCACCGGTCGGCCCATGGCTCGTGATGGTCAATCACACACGTTGGAGCATGTCCCTCGACTTTTTCGTCAATTACGCGGCGTTCAGTGGAAAACACGGTAGGGACGCTGTCGTAAGGGTGCGTGCTACCAGTATCGATGTGTGTTCAACATTGGTGGTACGCCCCAGGCCAGTCTGGACAGAATCAAAAGACGTCCGAAATGGTGCAGCAATGCAAGAAGTTGGTCTCGTTCGGACGACGAAAGCTTGTCATCAACGGCGCGAAGAAAGATATCTGCAGACGGTTGGGGGTGTCGCTGCTGCAGGAGCGCAGAGTCCACTGACGTCAAGGGTTGTTAAATCATCTGGAAAATCCACAGCCACAACAGAAGCTACGGTCTCGACGTGGCCGACGCACTCTCCGCGTTGCAAGGTGCAGGGACATGAGCCGTAGTTAGAAAGGAGAAGTGTAGCTTGGCTGTTGCGGATTGGAAGCAGGGAGAAAGGAAGCGGAAGATTTCGGCGCTGGTAGAACAGGGTAGAAGGCGTAAAGAGTACTGTCGCATTGGACAGAGAGGGGCACGATAAAGAAGCAAGGACTGCGGAATGAGGAGGAATGCTAACTTCTTCCGCGAGGAGCATTTTTGCGGCAGAACAAGCGGGCGGGTCATCAGCGGTAGGATCTATGGACGGGAAGAGCTCTACTTCGGCACGGCCACAGTCGATTACAGCTCCATGTTGGGAAAGGAAGTCCCACCCCAGTATTACATCGTGGGAGCACGAAGGCAGGACAACGAACTCGATAACGTATAGGACGTCTCGAATAACGGCACGGGCAGTGCACACGCCGAGTGGATCTGTGGGATGAGCCGTAGCAGTCCGCAATAAGAACCCGAGGTGCGGCGTCGTGACCTTCTTTAAGCGGCGGCAGAATTTGGCGTCCATGACAGAAACGGCGGCTCCAGTGTCGACAAGGGCTAAGATTTCGGCGCCATCTATGACAATACGAATGATGTTTGCGGGAGAGGGAGGAGGTCTTGGGCAGATCGACGACGACGCAGTTCTTGCCTCCGGAACTGCGGCGCCTAGTTTTCCGCTTGCGTTGGGGAGGACGACGACGCATGGGCGACAGCGAGCGTCGTCGCGGAGACGAAGATCGGCGGCCGGCGAAGTCACGGCTTTCGGAGGGCATAGATGTCACCGGCGAATACGCGGCGCCCTCCTGAATGAGTTGCGATGGGCGTAGGAATAAGCCGTGGCAGGGTTGCGTCCAGTTGTCATACTGCGGCGGCAATAGCGGGCCACATGGCCAGGAGCCCTGCATGCAAAGCAAATTGGACGATTGTCCAGCGTCCTCCAAGGGTTAGTGAGACGGACCAGAGCATACCGGGGGGCGTACAGGTACGCGGGGCTGCAGAAAGACGGGGCTTTGATGTATGTACCTGGCTGCGACTTCAGCATAAGGTCGCCGTGGGACAGAGTCAAGAAAGGCCGGTGGAGCGGCCATCGGCATGGAGGGTATAGAATCGGCATAAGCCAGAGTTTTGGTGACTGGGGCTGTCGGCGTAGCGTCGGAATAGGGCACGGGGGCGACAACAACAGGAGTTGACTGCAGTGCAGTTGGAAGGGACTGAGCAACTTGTTGTTGGACAATGGTCCGGAGGTCAGGGCTGAGGGAAGATTTACGCTCCGGAACGTTTGGCATTAGGGACAATTGACGAGCCACTTCCTCGCGCACAAACTGCTGGATTCGCTGAAATAATGTACCATCACTGTCGTTAGCAGCCAAGCTGGACATAAACTGATCTTGTACGACGGGTCGCCGAGTGAGAGCCCGCTGCCTACGCAGCTCGTCGAAACTCTGGCAAATGGTAACGACCTCTGCCACAGTTTGGGGGTTTTTTGCGAGGAGCATTTGGAAGGCATCGTCTTCGATCCCTTTCAGGGTGTGTTTTATCTTGTCCGTTTCGGGCATGGCGCTGTCGATCCTCCTGCACAGATCTACGACGTCCTCGATGTACGAAATGAAGTTTTCACCACTTTTCTGTGCACGTTCGCGCAACGCTGCTCCGACCGGAATTTTCGTACAGCGGGGCGTCCAAATACTGCTTGGAAGTCGGCTTTAAATTCTGGCCACGTTTCAAGACGGGCTGCATTGTTCAGGAACCATTTCTCCGCGAGCCCAGTCAAAGAATATTCCACGTTATTGAGCTTGAGGCGGTTGTCCCAATTGTTACGAGTGCTCACCCGTTCAAACGCGGCAAGCCAGTCGTCGACCTCCTGCTCATCGGTGCCGTTGTACTTGGGAGGGTCCCGCTCACGGATCGCACCAGAGCAGACGATGGGTGTTGGCGTAGGCGCGGGTTATCGTCGCGAGGCATTGTAGGAGTTTGAAGTGTCCGATTGCGGAGCTCCAGGGTAAGAAAACGACTGCCGACGCGGGTCCACGCCCTCTCGACGATTGTGCGAAGGCCGATGAGGTGGGAAGCTGGGGCCAGGGCGGGGAGGAACCCGCACACTCCACCAAAATTGTAAGGAGGATTTATTCCAAGGCCAAAGGACTGGTCAGCTCAAAGTCAGCTCTAGGAGTCAGGAGCACGAAGTCCGCTCTGCAGTGTTGGCCGAGAGCAAAAAGCGAGAGGCAGCTTCTTCTTCCTTCCAAGCGTTCGCGATGCGGCTGCCGTCTATTGTTGTTACTTGACTGCGATGATGATGCTCTGTTTCGGCACGTACCCTCTCATGGCGAGTGGACAGTGCTTCCTATACTCGGGTTGCTCCTTCGTGAATTGCGCTGGCGACGGGCATCCTTACAATATATATATATATATAATATATATATATATATATATATATATATATATATTTTATATATATATATATATATATTGTATATGTATATATGTATATATGTATATATGTATATATATGTATATATGTATATGTATATATGTATATATATATATATGGCCACCACCCTCAAGCGTCAGATACACTTCTAGTAAATATAAATAGCCCAGAAAGTGAAGGAGAACACAGTCGCCCAGATAGCCGAATTGGTAAGGCATTCGACATGTAATCGAAAGGCGTGGGTTCGGTCCCCACTCTGGGCGCGTGTTTTTTCTTTCTTTCTTTCTTCTGTATATTAAAAAAAAAAAGTTTACTTCATTAACCGTAGTGAAAAAGAAAAAGAGCCTAACCACACCCCTATGCCTCCTTTGGCGTTGTAGACTGCTGACCTATGTTTATGTATTTCTTCAACGAGCCCCTCATTTCCTTACTATATTATTCTGCGAAAGCCTAGCGAGGGTCTCGGTTCTGGCAGCCTTGATGCCTAGGTAGCATAAGAGGGCTTCCCGCCAGTTGCCCGCTCATGACAGGCTGTAGACGTTCTAGTCACCCCCCGGGGGGTTGAAAAGAAGGTCCCCTTCTCCCCGTGTGGTCAGAGTGGCGCTGGCCACCACCCTCAAGCGTCAGATACACTTCTAGTAAATATAAATAGCCCAGAAAGTGAAGGAGAACACAGTCGCCCAGATAGCCGAATTGGTAAGGCATTCGACATGTAATCGAAAGGCGTGGGTTCGGTCCCCACTCTGGGCGCGTGTTTTTCTTTCTTTCTTTCTTCTGTATATTAAAAAAAAAAAAGTTTACTTCATTAACCGTAGTGAAAAAGAAAAAGAGCCTAACCACACCCCTATGCCTCCTTTGGCGTTGTAGACTGCTGACCTATGTTTATGTATTCTTCAACAACCCCTCATTTCCTTACTATATTATTCTGCGAAAGCCTAGCGAGGGTCTCGGTTCTGGCAGCCTTGATGCCTAGGTAGCATAAGAGGGCTTCCCGCCAGTTGCCCGCTCATGACAGGCTGTAGACGTTCTAGTCACGCCCCGGGGGTTGAAAAGAAGGTCCCCTTCTCCCCGTGTGGTCAGAGTGGCGCTGGCCACCACCCTCAAGCGTCAGATACACTTCTAGTAAATATAAATAGCCCAGAAAGTGAAGGAGAACACAGTCGCCCAGATAGCCGAATTGGTAAGGCATTCGACATGTAATCGAAAGGCGTGGGTTCGGTCCCCACTCTGGGCGCGTGTTTTTCTTTCTTTCTTTCTTCTGTATATTAAAAAAAAAAAAAGTTTACTTCATTAACCGTAGTGAAAAAGAAAAGAGCCTAACCACACCCCTATGCCTCCTTTGGCGTTGTAGACTGCTGACCTATGTTTATGTATTTCTTCAACGAGCCCCTCATTTCCTTACTATATTATTCTGCGAAAGCCTAGCGAGGGTCTCGGTTCTGGCAGCCTTGATGCCTAGGTAGCATAAGAGGGCTTCCCGCCAGTTGCCCGCTCATGACAGGCTGTAGACGTTCTAGTCAGGCCCCGGGGGTTGAAAAGAAGGTCCCCTTCTCCCGTGTGGTCAGAGTGGCGCTGGCCACCACCCTCAAGCGTCAGATACACTTCTAGTAAATATAAATAGCCCAGAAAGTGAAGGAGAACACAGTCGCCCAGATAGCCGAATTGGTAAGGCATTCGACATGTAATCGAAAGGCGTGGGTTCGGTCCCCACTCTGGGCGCGTGTTTTTCTTTCTTTCTTTCTTCTGTATATTAAAAAAAAAGTTTACTTCATTAACCGTAGTGAAAAAGAAAAGAGCCTAACCACACCCCTATGCCTCCTTTGGCGTTGTAGACTGCTGACCTATGTTTATGTATTTTTCAACGAGCCCCTCATTTCCTTACTATATTATTCTGCGAAAGCCTAGCGAGGGTCTCGGTCTGGCAGCCTTGATGCCTAGGTAGCATAAGAGGGCTTCCCGCCAGTTGCCCGCTCATGACAGGCTGTAGACGTTCTAGTCACGCCCCGGGGGTTGAAAAGAAGGTCCCCTTCTCCCCGTGTAGTCAGAGTGGCGCTGGCCACCACCCTCAAGCGTCAGATACACTTCTAGTAAATATAAATAGCCCAGAAAGTGAAGGAGAACACAGTCGCCCAGATAGCCGAATTGGTAAGGCATTCGACATGTAATCGAAAGGCGTGGGTTCGGTCCCCACTCTGGGCGCGTGTTTTTCTTTCTTTCTTTCTTCTGTATATTAAAAAAAAAAAAAAGTTTACTTCATTAACCGTAGTGAAAAAGAAAAAGAGCCTAACCACACCCCTATGCCTCCTTTGGCGTTGTAGACTGCTGACCTATGTTTATGTATTTCTTCAACAACCCCTCATTTCCTTACTATATTATTCTGCGAAAGCCTAGCGAGGGTCTCGGTTCTGGCAGCCTTGATGCCTAGGTAGCATAAGAGGGCTTCCCGCCAGTTGCCCGCTCATGACAGGCTGTAGACGTTCTAGTCACGCCCCGGGGGTTGAAAAGAAGGTCCCCTTCTCCCCGTGTGGTCAGAGTGGCGCTGGCCACCACCCTCAAGCGTCAGATACACTTCTAGTAAATATAAATAGCCCAGAAAGTGAAGGAGAACACAGTCGCCCAGATAGCCGAATTGGTAAGGCATTCGACATGTAATCGAAAGGCGTGGGTTCGGTCCCCACTCTGGGCGCGTGTTTTTCTTTCTTTCTTTCTTCTGTATATTAAAAAAAAAAAAAAAGTTTACTTCATTAACCGTAGTGAAAAAGAAAAAGAGCCTAACCACACCCCTATGCCTCCTTTGGCGTTGTAGACTGCTGACCTATGTTTATATATATATATATATATATATAATATATATATTATATATATATATTTGTGTGGGGGGGGGTGTTTAATCTGCGTTAATTAGTTGCCCCTCGTCCTGTTTTGTAGTATTTATCGTCCTTGTTCTACTAATCAAGCTTATGCGCACTCCACTCCAGCTATGCAGCATCTACTAGACCCTACAGATGCCCTGCCAATTGTATATATCGATTGAGGGCACGGCACGTAACTAGTTTATCAACCGCGAAGCTACCTTAATAACCCGGGCATCATAAAAGCACAGTCTACTGCGCGTTTTCGCCAATTAGTACCAATGACAAAGTCCTGACGACGTACTCAAGCTCACAGTCGACAGGCCCAATTCCATCCGCCATTTACGCCTTTTTCTGGCGGACTACGCAAAAAATGCCTTTTACTTAAAAGCGCACAGGACGAATGCATCTCCCCTCAACGGGACATGACATGCCTTCAGCGCACGCTGCGCACTGCCAGGGATTGTTCCGCTCACTCGTCCTGCCGTATAAGGGCCTCCGACTGCTACTTGCCAGAAAAACGAAGATAGAGGCCGAAAAATATAAAATTGACATTGCGCGTTCAAATCGACTCTCACGCGCACTCATCTGTCTCGACCGTAGGGGTTGTGCCGGGAGGTGTCGCACTGATAGTTCGTGAGTACTACTCGCTTTGTACGTTTTATTTTGTGGCCGCCGGCACATGTAAGCTTAGCCATAAATTTTGCCGTGGTTGGAGCCGTTTAATCTAAGTTTGTTGCCCGATAGCTAGGTTCTGGTGAAGCAGCTGCCAGACAACCACTTTTGAAGCAGCAATGACTGCTTCTAGAGAGGCACAAGAGGAAGATCACAGAGCAATTGTGAGCTCCCTGTTGCTTTCCTCTTGCTTTGTTGCCAAAGCCATTTGTCGCCTTTTAAGAAGAAACTGCGGAAATAATAAATCTTATAAACGACAATGAGATCTTGCCGACAGGTTTTTTGTGGTTGAATTACGGGAAATCCGAAAGGATGGCCCCTGTAAGCACTTATCCACCTTTGCTTCGCGTAGGGTGTAATTCTCAAGGGAAGCTCGCCTCTCCCCTCAAACTTTGCGATGAGGATAGACGCGGTTCATTACGACATCCAAATCTTTCACTATCCTTGACATTCTAGCCACAAAGCTGAAAGCGGGCAACCTGCGGGCGATTAACGATTTCGGTAAAGCGCTGAGACTGCAATAAATGGCGGTCATTCCGCCTTATCCCTCGAAGACTTAGCGCACACGTGAACAGCCTGGGATCACTTAGTGTAATAGTCAGGCCGCAGACGAGTTCCCAAGTAACATATATGAACGCTAAATTCTCTTCTGCTCACTGTTTGTACAAATACAATGCGCGGTATTTTGAGGTAAGCTCAATTCAACGTAATCATAAACCCCGAATCATTAAATATTAAAGTCACTTTTTTGTTCCGAAAGAGGTTAGGTCACTTCTTTTGCTCTTGGTTAAACTTAAGCAGATGATAAAAGGGTGCATTTGTCAAAGTTCTTTTTACTCGAAAATATGTGTTGCAAGATCCAAGCACTACATTTACGTATTTTGAAGGGGAGAGGGGCTTACATAGTCGCATTTCTACATTTAATTAGCCAGACACTACTGTTTGAAACACCTGTTGTGTTAACGCTGTGCAGGCTTATGCTGCTAGTTTCTTTAAAACGCTTTTACGCAAATTTCACAAAAATGTTTTCTGGACATCAAATTTCGACGAGTTTGAGTAGCAAGAGGGTGCAGGACTCAGTGGCTAAGGCGTTGCGCTGCTGAGCACGAGGTCGCGGGTTCGATCCCGTCCGCGGCGGCCTGATGGAGGCGAAAAAGCAAAAACGCCCGTGTGTTTTGAGATTTCGGCGCACGTTAAAGATCCAGGTGGTCAAAATTATCCGGAGCCCTCATATGGCGCGCCTCATCGCCTGCGTTGCGTCGGCGCGTTAAACCCCACAATCAATCAATCAAGAGGGTGCAGGAAAAACGCTTCGCAGATGAGTGGGGATTCTTCAAACGTACGTTTGGAACATGTAGCCTGTGTTAATGGCAGTCCACTGGTGTTCACATAAACGCTGCTCTTATTTTTTGTTCCGCCTATTCCATGTCACCTAGGGTTTACCTTAGTGGTTGACTAGAAAATTTTTTGGCAAAAATTGAGATGCATAAGTGTAGAAGCCTGCTTCTTTTCGACGTTTTGTACTATCTTCAGCAGTGATCACAGGCTTATCCAACTCTAGGTAGCGGCAACACTGGATGTCCCGGCAGCAACGGGCATTACGACCAATGCGAGCGTAAAAAATACATACACGACGATCGTGGAGTGTTCTCCACTCCGTGGGTCTGCGGCTTCAGTGGTAAAGTGTGGCGTTTTGAAACGATGTTGAGCCCTGTGTTAGCAAACGCAGCTCCAAAGTCTTGGCGGGCGTCTGGTCAAGTCACAGCAAACAGAGAGTGCAAGCCAGTGTTGGCAAACTCTCCCAGATCGCGGCCATGATAGGCGCTGTGGTAAAGAGATCCTCGTCGTGCTCAGACTGAAGGACAGTTAGCGGGCCCATTGACTCAAATTCTTGGCAAATCATAGTGATAAAGCTCGTATTCTGCGGGTTTAGATCAGGTATTGGTGGCGGACATGGCGGCATGGTACTATCCGTACAAGGGGATGTAGCCGTAGTGTGAGGCAGCCGGGTAAAATGTTGCGTCGTATGTCTGCTTTTCGCTTCCACAATTCGGCGGCATTGCTTCAAGATGAACTCAACAGAGGTACGTCCTTTGCAAATAAACAAATAATGTGCTTCGTCACCCAAGCACTTGCGGACGTGCCTCATCTTCTCGGACTCCGACACCATGGAAGCCAGTTAATACCAGAGAGCCAAGACATCGCCAATATAAGTAACTTAAGATTCGGTGCAGGACTAGGCGCGCAAGTATAGATCTTACTTTGCAGCAAGCTTGCAGCAAACGAACTTAAGAAATTATGTACCTATTCTTCGCACAGATCCAACCTTGCCGATTCCCCCTCGTGAGTTTGCAACCAAAGCCGAGCCGTGCCTTTCAAACAGAACGTGTCGTTCATTAGCATCCGTGTTTCGATCGAGTGCTTCTGCACTATGACGCGTCAGAACACGCTGAGCCACTCATCAACGTTGACCTCGGCACTGACGGAGAAATAGTGGGGTTATGGGCTTCTGACACAGTGACCAGTGCGATGGTGAATCCAGTCTCGTCAATGGACGCTTTCGTAGGGTGACGAATATGACGGCCACTGCGAAGCTCCGGGTGCCCTGGCGAGAGGCATGAACCTGGGAACTGACACATTGCTACAACAGGTGACGTGGCAGCGAGGGATATAGTTGCGCACTGGACGAGATGTGCGAATATACAACAAAGCGGTCGGTGCAGTTCTTGGAAGTTTTGTTAGAACTGGAGGCCTGTGGCTAGCGGGGGGAAGGGGGGGAAGAAAGAACTGTACTCCTATCCTTGTGCACGTTGTTTAGAGGAACCAGAAGCGGCTTCCAGTACACAAAATAGTGCGCGCACGTGCCCCACCGAGCCTCGTCCTGTTCCTTTCCTGGCTACATTTATGTTGGTTCTTTGACTGAGCGGTGGCGTGTACACCTAGAAGAGGGGTATGCCATAGCCGATTAAACGGCGAAACTTATTAGGTCGCTAAAACGGAAGATTGGGCGAGTTGGTACATATTCATAGTAACAGCGCTAATAACACGAGACAAGAAGAAGAGGGCACAAACATGGCGCTGAAAGGTGTTCGCTTAGGAACAGGAGCAAAAGACAATATCTAAAAAAAAGGCGACGCATGCCAAGTGGGGAGAATCAAAGTTTTAACGTGTGTTTATGGAATCTTGTTGATGTAATGTGATTTGAATTCTGCCATTTCTCTTCGGAGTAAACTATTTCTTGCCTGAAACACAACTACCCACGGCAAGTTCCTGCGGAGGAAAATTTGCCATCCACCTCAATGGAGCCCTACGGTTACAAAGGAAAGCTGTACAGCTTTCTCAGAAACACCGCAGTGGAAGAAAAATTCGTCCACCTTTGTAGCCGTACGGCTCCATTAAGGTGGATGTCAAATTTTTCTTCGCAGAAACGTACGCCACCTTGTGGTTTTCCATTAAATATGCTCAATTAGCCACAGCTAGCTTGTACTGAATTCACCTTTTTACCCAGGTTTATAACGTCGAACCTCAGGCTTCCAAGCAGGAGTCGGTAGATGGATGTGCCCGAGGACCTGTTGTACTGCTGGGGGGTGGTGACGATGAGGGCGAACGGCTCGTTGGTTGATGGTTCCAGTGACAAAAGATGAAGGCTTGTGAACTTCAGGCGGAGATTAAACGAGTTTATATGCGGAAATTAGTCGCAGGAATAAAGTGCAACATAAACATAAAATGCCGCCATTTTCTGCAAACTCTCGGGGTAGCCGAACGTGCAGAGTGTATCCTAACGAGAAATGACCCAAGTGGTCGAACTGAAGCTAATCGACACAGCCGACAGGGCTTAGAACAAGAGAAGACAACAATCCGACCCCTGACAATGGGGGCTCTTTTACTGAAGAACTTGAACTGCCGTCACGTCAACCCACCCTAATGAGGTCACGTCAAGGTGATGTGGTGATTTCAGGTATTGAAGCAGGGATTGTCTGAATTTTCTTCGGATCGTAAAGAAACAACATACAAGCTATTCCGACGCAAAATGGAGCAAAAAATAGGAGCGAAGCAAGTACTGTGAACAGTTTAAAGCAGATGCCTCCCGCCACTCTCTTGCGAGAGGGTGACCGAATATGTACTGGCCGTCACAGTTGTTTACCATGTTGAGAAACGCAGTTGACGTGCCGGAGCCCAAAGCCGTTAAAATATAAAGCGGGGAGGGTTTGTACCGTAGATAATTACACTCCAACCAGTGTTTCGGCGTAGTTCGATAAAACGGCGATCACCCTCAGCGGCGCGGACGTGTCTGCTCCTGAGACCTGCTCGCCCCGATTAAAAGGAAATAAAAGAAGCGCGAAGTCTACAGCGGCAGGCTTACACCCACATTCATTATTTATTAAGCCATTTTATCCTCAGATACAAGGGAATTACGGAGGGGAGTGGGGACACATGCGAAGGGAGCAATACAACAACAAAAGTGACAGAGGTGCACATGAAGAAATAACTGGACAGGTTCAGATAGCACTTTGTATTACATTGGTAATAATGCAGTGCGGAAGTGTACGTAATCTTGAATTACGGCAATCAACTTATAAAGGTGGTTCCATTCGTTGATTTGGGGCAAATGAATGACTGGAAAACCAGTGGGGGTTCAGCAAATCATGATGCCTACTTTGTGCATGTGATCGGTGCGGGACAAAACATATAAAGGTAGAAGTGTTTCCGTTGTAATAAAAGCAAAAAATTAGCCCAGCTTGCACTAGGGTGCAAGTCTGGAGAAAAAGCGGAGGTCCAGGTCGACCTGGCTTGTTTCCTCCTTGGATCCGCTGTCAGTGTAAGGGACACAGTGGAATCATGTGGCGTGTGGAGAATGCGACTCTCATTTATAGTGCTAACGGCAGTGTTGTGGCCAAAATTACTTCCTACTGCAAATAGGTGTAGATTTCCCTGCAATGAATTTCTTTCCAAGTATAATTCTATTGATGATGACGGGCACGGAATTTTTTCGTTAGCCCTTTTTCAGTAAACTGTTCAGATGGTTTACAACGAATTTGATATTGAAGTTCGTTAGAAGAGTCTTCGGCAATATCGAACTACTTCGTATAACGAACAGATCGCGTTGAATCACGGTGTTCATAATGACCAGGATTTACTGTGTCAAGACTTATATGCAATAGCGAAATATTTCGTCGTGCCTGATGAAAGCTACGCTGAACGATGCCGGTTCGTGATCGTCGTTATTATAACTGTCCTATGCTGTTGAAACATTCTCCACGGCTACTTTCCACCGTAAAATCAAGCCTTCGCTTGAACAACCAGCCAGAATGTACGACGCGTGACTGAAGCGCAAGTGCGGAAACTTGGTTTAAAAATATTTTTGCCCATGGTTAAGGGTTTCCTTCTTGTATTTTCACTAGACTCTCTTTTTCCATGTATTTTTTATATATTCAGCTTTCGAGCGCCGCTAGCCATTCCTTGTGCAGTTTTAGCGACCTTTGAGATGGATGTTGGTTTCCAGGAAAACTAGCCGTCTGCCAGCTCCCTGGCGAAACAGATAAAAATAAAACCCAATTTTTTACCTTCTCTCCGCTTTCTAAAGCATCCGAGTGTACGTGTGCGAGGTCAAGTAGTAAAGGACGGCGCATTTTACGAGCAAGGCTGTTATGTTTTCACTATTAACGATGGCGGGCAGCATAAACCAGGATCTGATCTCCCGCCTCTGAGTTCTGATCTCAATCTTCAGTTTTATACCGCAACGGCGCCGCATTGTAGCAGCCTCCCGAATGTAACGGCACGGCCACGGAACGTACGGGATCTTTCATTGGCACTGCTATGTGCATCGTTTTAGCAATAGCTTGAAAGTAAACACTACTACACAATGCTACAAGTTCGGTAATAGTATTCTTACTCCGCGGTTTTCCTATACATTGTAGTTTACAAATTCTTTTTCCAAGAACCGATGTGTGCATGCGCGCTCTTCCAGTCCACCATTCTGTCATGACACCCCTAGGGGAATACACTATCGCAAGCATCCTCAATTCGCTTGCTGGACAGCGGCTGCTGCTTTCCAGCGTTACACCATTTTATGCATTTCAAGTTTCAAGTTTATTTCAGACATCTAACATTACCTGGCTGCGTCGTCTAGCCCCAGTAGAGCGTCTTGATGATGCTCCCTCGATTCTTCGGCAGGTTGCGGTCAGTTCGTACGTACACATACGGGCAAATGCTTAAAAAAGGTGCAAAGCTTGCATCAAAAAGAATGGCTGCTACGACATGATCATGCGGCTACAGTGCGAGTGGTTAACAGGCGAAAAAGTAAAAAAAACGGCTGTGGCGTTTGAAGATTAGTCTCGGGCTTGTGCACCTGCTTCCGCGTCCTTCACATGATATATATGAGAGAAGCAATTGGACGACGGCGACGTTTTGTTCACAAGTTTTTTTAGCAAAATCGTTCATGCCATTACTTATTAGTTTACTGTGTTGGCCTTTACCGGTACCGAGGAAAACATTTTAATGGCGTACCTTTGTTTGAGCGCGAGTGTTTCTTATTTGAGGACAGCCATAATAATTAACGAATAATGTTTACAATGCCGTATAGAAGTCAGACGAACGGAAAATGTTCAAGCATCTCCTTTAAAAAAACGTTCTCTCCATCATTGGAAACAAACAAACCCCCGAAACGGTCTAACCTCAAGAAGGTGTTCTTAGAGAAAGTCCACAGGGAATATAAGGCGGACGTTTCCGGGCTTTTCTTCATCGCGGTAGGTTGTTGCCCCCGGGATGTCTTTCCTTTCGGAAGGCTGGTGTTCTTGACCCGCATAAGGGCAGATGAGAAGGGCAGATGTTTGCGCTTAGTATGGAAAACGCGGTGAAACTCAGGAATTCTGACTCGTTTCCGGAGCATGGCCCTCTCTACGCTTTCATGCCTCCCGCAACAACAAGGCCAATCTGTTACTCCCTACCCACTGACAAAAACGTTTTTAGTTGACCGCCTTTGTGGTGGCCATCCCCATCCCCTTGAATATATGTTGGTGTAATAGGGGCGCTGCTTTGCTGCAAAGGAACGCCTGGGTTATACGGCATGCAACGCGGCATGTCTTGCGTCGTGATATTAAATAGAGCAAAAAGCAGTGTGCGTATTTAGATGAGAATACGTACTACAAAAAGCGGCCAAATGCAAGCGCAAGCATTGCTTGGTGCTGTGCTAATAATGGATCGTCTTTTTGCTCTGCATGAATCTCTACAGAAAAGTATTATGACTAAACCAGCCCCTCTGAGAACAATCGCTATTGAATTATCGTAACTGGAACACTATGTTAACTTTCAAGGTGAAAGTAACGCTTCAGGTATCTACTCAGTGCCTTTAGGAGACCAGAAACGTCCTCCTTGTGAAGCAACCCTCGTAAAAATTCAGGTGAGAATGACATTTAAAAAAAAACTGGCATCTTATCCCCACTACGCTGCTGCAGCGCTCTACTAATGGGAAATCCCTCGTGTATTTCAAGAAGTATACTTTCTGCAAGTATAAATACATGCCACCACGTCTAAACGGGTATGATAACTGGAGTTGGAGTGAGTGAGGGAGTGAGTGAATAAACTTAATGTAGACAATCTTCAGGCGCTGATGATTGGACGGCCGCCGGGTGGTAGCCTTATCTAATCCGGGAAGCCCTGGTCCGCTAAGCTGCCTTGCCCTCTCCACCGGGCTACGCTGGACTGAGAGATCGGAGCTGGCCAGCTGGCTCGCCCACTGCTTGTACGTTGGGTGAGGGTTTGGGGTAAGAGATGGCGTTTCTGACACTCCCATACCATGTGGTACAGGGTGCCCGGTTGGGGACATAAATACACGTAGAGTAGTAGGGGGTGAGGTACATGGCATCGTGGACAGTGGCGTGAGGATAAAAATTTGCCTGAAGTCGGCGAAACGCAGTGGCCTCGGCTCTGTATAAATAGGGATGCGGTGGTGGGAAGCGTCGTCGTTCATGGGTGTAATGGGCGAGGATGTCCGTGTATGAATTAGGAGTAGCGAGTTTGGGAGAGCGATGGGGCTGCGGGACTGCGCCATCTTGAGAAACGGCCCGTGAGTATAGTATGAACGCGGGCAGCGGCGTGTGCCGCCTCGTTCCCCTCGAAGGACTCGTGTCCGGGGATCCAGATAATGTGCATTTCCTGAAGCTGGCGCACACTTCGCACAATTTTTAAAGCAGTGGGTGTCATGCGACCTGGCGGAAGTTGCGGAAGTTGGCTTGTGAGTCTACTATTATAGTTAGGTAATCGTTTCCGGTGGTAGCCGATAAAGCGACGAAGCGTTCTTCTGCTGCATCAACAGACTTCGGAACAAATTTTTTTTTTCAGAAATCTACCCAGGCCATACCAAGAATATAACTTTGGCAAGCTTGAAGGATGCCATGCGACGCCAAGCAACACCGCAACCAGCCTGAGATTCCTGCAACTGCCGATGACGCGTAACACCACCGCACCGGCCGACAGAAGACGGCCTTGAGTGATGTCAACAGTGAGCAGGGTTCCGGAACATTAGCAATTGCGTCGAAGGTGGCTTTGATGTGTTTGTGGTCATAGAAAATGGTATTTCAAGACAGCAAATTTTTGTAATTTGTCATTAAAACTTTGTTTCGCTACAGTGTGCACGCGCCATTCATTGGAACATTTCGTTTCTGCTGGACTTGTAATGCCTCCACGCCTGTTCTTGGTATTTTGAATCAATATATTTTCAAGACATCGCGCGTTTAACCGAGAAGAACGAGGAAAGTGTACACATGCTAAACTAAAATCTAATAGCGGCAATCACAGAATGTAGCCTGTAGACACTCGGTAACTTAGAAAATGAAGAAAATAATTGCGAAATACGTCATTGATTCATTATAAAGATTAAGGCGCCCAAGCTTCGCAGGTGATGAGGAATGCCGTAGGAATGAGGAATGCTGTTGATGATTTTGAGCACCTGTAAATCCGGTTACGTGGGCTGAAATCTCGAACACAAGGATGTTTTCGCTTTCTGCTGCCACAAGCAAAGCGGCCACTGCGGCCGAGAATTCAAGAAAACAAGCGAGATCATAACTCCGAAAAAGAAGGCACCGATTGCAAAATATAAGCATATGATTGTCGAGTACAGCGAGTCAATTTGCATTTATCGAAATTGACAAAATAAAAGGAACGGCATTCGTGCGTACAACCTGACAGTGATCGATGAAACGCTTGAAAGAGGACGAAGCTAAAGAGCAACTCCAAAAATCTAGCTAGCGTCAAAGACAGAATTTATGCACTCATGGACAAACAGGGCAACAATAGGAACGCCATGGACGAGATATTAAAAGTAGCAGAACGATTCTACACCAGGATGTACGCTAGTGACATAAGACCAGATGAAACTATATTGGTAAAGTGTGCAGACGTACCTCGCGATGTCGCCCTAGTAACCAAAGGCGAGACAGACAAAGGTCTCAAGGGAGTGAAAATAGGAAAATCTGAAGGTAGAGACAGCATAATCAGGGATGCGTTAGATGATGGAGGAGATATTGTGCCGGAAAAGCTTGCTGCAGTCTTTTCAGAAGGCCTAATGAATCCAAATGTGCCAGTAGCCTGTGAAAACACCACCCTAATGTTTATTCTCAGGAAGGCGAATACGAAACACCCGAAGGACTACAGACTCTAATCGCGCATCGTCACCGCATCTGTGCATTTTGTACGGCCTCGGCCACTACGGTCACATTCGACGAGGGTATGTGTAACGGGAAGAAAAAGAGAGTCGTGTGCAGAATCTCCGGCGGAAAAGGAAATCAAGAGCCAGCTGTGCGGGCGCTCTCATGGCTGGCACCATGTACAGGTGCCGTCATGAGAAATTGGAACAAGGACATGTGAATATTGTTACATGGTGGCAGGAAAAAGAGGACAGGTACGATGCGGTGGATGTGAAGCGATTGATTTACATAGCGGCCATTTCACAGCTCGCGCAAGGCGCGCGCCAGGCACTTGGTCGTCGTCGTTATTATTCGTGGGTCAATCCGCTGCGATGCATTGCCCATCTGAGTCCCGTAACATCGCCCACGAGGCTGAGACGACCATCCCGGTAGAGGCCGAGGCAACGTGAGTATTGCAAAATTGCAATGCGAAGGAGCAATGCGGTGGAAACATACAATGAAGATGTGCCTGGCGCCAAAGATAACGATGATGCCTTGACAATGAATGGCCCCGCAACAGCGATATCTTGAAGGCAGAAACGAACATCCCAAGGAAATCAAACCATGTCGAACGAGAAGGCCGGGGACGCGGGGCGGGTGACGTGTTCGAATGGTGGTCGCAGTGGGCTGGGGCTGCCCGACATGGCCAACGGTCCCTCGACGATTTCGCTCCATGCAGAGACGATGCGATTCGGAGGCCAGGATGGGGATTGCCCCGCACCTCGACCAAATGTTACACGCGCAGGCCAATGATGACGCGAACGATGCGATGAATGTGAAGCGAGCTATTTACATTAGGTAGTGCATAATGCAAATAGATCGCTTCACATTCATTCACACTATGTACAGTACATAGCGGCCATTTCAGAGCTCGCGCAAGGTGTGCGCCACGCACTTGATCATCGTCGTTATCGTGCTTGGGACAAATAGCTGTGAGGCATTGTCCATGGTAGCCCTGTAACAACTTCACGAAATATTTGTCTTACTGGCTTTATCAGAACCATCTCCGGTTCACAGGAATGTTTTCCTACTAGAAACGACTGCTTTAAACGCGCATCCATGAAGCCAGGCAGTTTCCGGAGGAAACAACTTCTGCAAATTTTGAGATCATGTTTTATCCGCTTTAGACGGCCCCTGTGAAGTGCAAATCCATGCATGGCATCCTACATGATTAATTTCGTGTGTCCTGCCGTCACAAAAAAACATGAACAAAAAAAAAAAACAACTGCTTCGAACTGCATTTATTCCGCCGAAAACATCAAACTCTTTTAAAGATATTCCATTAAAATGTTTGGCTTTCGGAAAAATTCCTGGAAATATTTCCCCACAACGGAAACACAGTCATGAAGCTGTGACACATTTGTCACCTTTCGTTGTAATGTTGCATGCTTGATAGACTTCACCAAATGTGTGACCACAATTTGAACCCTCAATTTTTATCTCTAAGTGAAATAAATCGCATCCCCTCTACAATGTGTATACTTCTAGGAACTATTGTTCCTTTTTTTTGATGGAATGTTATGCCCCAACGAGCGGTCTTGTATCTAGCTTACCCTTAGGTCAAACTACTGATTTATTTATGTGATTGAAATACAGCTGTCTCACAATTATTCCCCAAAATTTAAGGTATTTTCAGGACTTGTAGGCGACCACCATTTTCCAAATAAAATGAAATCTGACAAAGCTTGGTAATAATAAGTAAGGAGGGTGACCGTGCATTTAACTGCGCCAGAGCGAGCTCCTTTCGTGCGCACTAATTAAACCGAGCAGAAGAACATGGGAGGCATGAGGAACCCAGTAGAGCTAAAGACCCCGATGAATTACTCTCAGATAAGCTAAGCGCAGCTATAGCCTCTTTTCAACGACTCCGATGGTGGCACGCCAAGCACCCAGAAGGGGAACACATTACCGGTTTTGTATTCCACGTCTTAAATATTTGGCTATGTACAGCCAAATTGTAAGTGATATCGCGGTTGCTTAAAAAATTTCACCATCTTCCCGTAAGGGAACCCTGAGTAGTATGCGAAGCAGCCATGGGGTCGACTCAAGTTCCCATTAGTTTTCCGTTCGATCGCGGCGTTGCGGGAGGAGAATGAGGCTCGCGCGCGTCATTTATACCGCGGAGCTAGAGTGGCCGCCCCAGCGGAGTATGAAGCGGCTACCGTCGCGTCTTTCTAACCCTGAGCTGCTTCGCATTATCGCGCGCGGAGCTGGAGGAGAGGAGGAATTCCGGAGATGAGAGTAGTGTTGGAGAGGAGAGGTGGAATGTCTCGCATACTATTTAGGGTTCCCCTACGGGACGATGACGACGGTGGATGAACGCGAAGCTATCTCGTGATGGATTCTTTGGTTAGCCAATTCCTAGGGGCATCCTGCAACGATCATCATCAATGGTGCCTGGCCACGCATGCGCAGTGGTGGTGTGGTACTCAGGGTTCCCCTGCGGGAAGATGACGATGGTGGTAGAACGCAAAGCTATCTCGGGATGGATTCTTCGGTTGGACAATCCCTAGGAGCATCCTGCCACAATCATCACCAGCGGTGCCTGGCCAGGCATGCGCAGTGGGGGTGTGGTACTCAGGGTTCCCCTACGGGAAGATGACGACTGGTGGTTGAACGCGAAGCTATCTCGCGATGGATTCTTCGGTTAGCCAATTCCTAGGGGCATCCTGCCACAGTCATCATCAGCGGTGCCTGGCCAGGCATGCGCAGTGGGGGTGCGGACGGCAGACAACGACAAGGGAGGGAGGGAGACAGCCCCGAGCATGAGATGCTTCGCATATAAAAAGTAAAGGCCCTCTGAAAGCTTGTGACAGAAGTAAAACGACAGCTTTAAGAAGAACCAAACTTTTGCTTTGCTTGAGATAAGCCTAAGAACTTCTTTCTAAATGTTTATTATTCCCTTTATCTGCTTTACATATATAACACTTCAAACTTACGATTGATCGTATGCGCGATTTAACGGCCAATATTAGTATTTCTTTCGCAAGCATTGATTTTTGTTCTTTCCAATGCCGTTACGCACGAATGGCACCCGATAGTACAGTGATTAATTTAGTCCAAATCATGGTGGAGAGCAAAATCGCACATAGCTTGTACGGGTATGAATGAAGAAGATTGCTTTCTGTGAGTGTCGAAATTACCTTACATTTCTAACTAATCAGATCTCACTTTTTTTATTTCTTCTTGAACAGAACTGGAAATGAAAGCACCATTTTTTAAGAGAGCGATAGCTGAAACACGATTTGTCCAATGCAAACGAGTCAAAGTCAAAGAACGAAATATGCAGCGCTTGAACAGTGTCGGTGTTGCGCAAGCGAATGTACGTGGGTTTGTTTCTGTTCGGTTTGCGTATTCCAGGCGTCGTCGCACAGATTCCGTTTGTTAGCCGATGCAAAACAACAGCATTTAAACACTGCAGTCCAGGAGAAAGTTTCTCCGTCCTCAATTTATTCAATATTTCACCGCAAACTTGCTCTATAGTTGGGTTCTTTCTAAAAATTCCTTGCTACTCATCAGACTCGGCATTCTTATGCTTTGTTTTTGACCCTGCTGCTTGTTTCTACGAATTTGTTGAAATTTTTTCCCCGCACGAAGCGAACGATTTTAAAATTACACCCTAACAACATCTGAACTCTAGACTTTTCCGAAGCCAATGTTTAGTTCTTCCCGGCAATCAGTGTTTTTTGCATTGTTTGGTTATTTGGACATCATGGAAAATTTGTAGCGCGACGAGGGGGTATTGGCGAGTAACGATAGAGAGAATGGTCTCAATTGTTAGTGGTGAAGTAAGCCTAGGAAAGGCGCCTAGATTTCTAAAGCAGATGTATTAGGACAAACTAAAGTGATGAAGTTATGAGGATGACTTGATTATGAAGATGATGCACTCGCTAATGGAGCCTTGTTGACACAACCTGATCAGGTCCCATACGGGGCAAGAAAGTCGATAGAGCTTTTGTCGCTCAGGAAGCTCGTTTAGTAAGGCCAGGGGCCTAACACGTCCTTTAGGGTTAGTCTTCGAAAAGCCGGCCGACCCAGGGCCGACCTAGGAGGCACATGCACGGAGGGTGCCCATGACCAGTGCCGGGTTCATGCCTTCTTGGTTATTATTCAAACCAACGGAATAGTGGCTGAACAGCCCCACCTGAACAGACTCTTTTACAAGAAAAACCATGTCAACAGAAAAAATTTAAAAACTCAGGTGACAAGGTTGCTGCCCTGGGTTTCATAAAAGTAACGGAAAATGTGCCAGCACTTGTGCCATGAATTTATTTTGGCTTCGTTCTGACAAATCAGCAGAAATACAGGCACCAGATAGGTTGGGGGGTGCTGTTGAGATGCAGTTGGTGCATTATTATGTAACGAGGGTGGAAAGCTGGGCGAGTTGGTAAGGTGACATCTTGAAATAGCGCAACACGGACGTGGACGTAACAAGTAGACAAGACGAGCGCTCGTCTTGTCTATTTCTTACGTACTCGTCCGTGTTGCGCTGTTTCAAGGCATTATGTAATGAATATGTTTACCCAATAGCATGTGAAACCAGCAAGCGCAAGTAAGAAGGTGGACCGGCGTGTGTGAGTGATCAGAAAACTTCACTGCATATGGTAGTAACAGTTATTTAGGCAAGTGTGAGCAACCTTGTGTGCACGTACCTTTCTGGAGAACCATTGAACAAGCTTCAGAGCTTGTGCTTTCGTTCCGCTTTCGTAAGGAGCCAACCAGCTTCAATTTGGACTGTTTATTTTTCATATGTCCCAAGCTACGAATATCCCACCCTCTACTCCCTCTTCCCCCACTTGACCTAGCGTCTTCCCGACGTAATAAAGGCGATCTCCTCCTCCTTATTTGCAAATAGAACTTGGTACTCTTGCAATTATTATCATCATTTCTAAGGAAGTGTCCTGTAAATGTGCAGCGTTTTCGCAGCTTATAAAGGCGCCTTTTGTGGTTTCGTCGGTTAATGTTATTCGTGATACCAAATATTTCAAGTATACGGGTTTAATTTTATTTCGCCAAAAATATCTTTTGTTATACCACAAAACACATACAAAAAGTTAGCAAAGGGTAATTCAATATCCAATCGTGGAGGGCAGTAAGCAGAACGATTTTTTTTTTCGAGTTGCATACGGCCGCTGCCTGCCGCAGTTGTGCCACGTTATCAAATAGAGCAGGGATATGAAATAATTTATTCAGACGGGACAGACCCCATGCCTTGTGCAGGGAAGTGGAAGAAGAGGAAAAGAATAAATCAGTGCAAAGGAATCATTTAACACTGGCCAATTTTCAGCCTTAGAACCACATCGTAAAAAAGCATTATTCAAGTTTATGAAGTCTAGGAAATCCTGCCTCCCTCTCTGAACGCACCATCACTGCTTTGTACGCCAAGAAAAATTGTTGACGTCCAAGAGAATATTGCTGGGGACCTACAGCTGCGATTTGCGACGAGGATTCCTCCTACAAGGCGTCGTAATATAGGCTAAGCTGATTTTGAAGAAGTCACTATAGGACAACTGGGTAAAGTTATTTCTTTCCTCCCAGCGTCTGCGCCAGGCACAGATCGTATTACCGCCGCTATGATCAAATTGCTGTATAATGAAGTTCCGGCGGATTTGCTAAATATAGTTAATATTCCACTTAGAAACGCTTCGATACTACCTGAATGGCGTTTGGCCATTCCTCAAGAAGCCGGAGCTCGGTTATACCATTGATAATACTAGGCCGATAGCGCTAACTTCTACTCTAAGTAAAGGGATCGAGCGCGTTTTGCTTTCCCGGATTAACAAGTTTCTGATTACTAGTAACATCCTAAACAGCAGACAAATAGGTTTTATAGAAGGATGCTCCATTTGGTGGGCACATATAGACTTAGAAAGTCGCATCCAGTGGGCACGACGGAATAAGCAGGTTGCAGCGTTGGTCGCTCTGGATATCTCAACACCTCACGACAGCGTAGAATATGACATCCTCCTGGATCTCCTAGCTTATTATTTGTTCCCGGAGTACATCACTGCGCAGATAGCGGCTTTTCTAAAAAACAGAGAGTTCTTTTGTTACCAACATGGCTACGCCTCTTCTCGTTATAAGCAGACGCGTGGAGTCCCCCAGGGGTCTGTCACCTAACCAGTGTTATTTAATGTGCTCTTAAGCTCCATACCTAGTAAACCTAACGTACAAACATACGTTTATGCAGATTACATTCCCTTTGTATCTTCTTCGCAGGATATTCATTTATGTTTCATTCTCTTCAGCGTTATCTGAACGCTCTAGAATTATGGCTGCACACTTTAAAATTTTCGTTATATATTAATAAGTGTGCCATTCTCGTGTTCCCCCTTACAGCCCCAATATCGATTTTGATATCCTTTCGCCAACAATCCATTCGGCAGGTTGATTCCTAAAATACCTTGGAGTCATAAAGAGAGTAAATTGAACTGGTGCCTTTACATTGAGCACATCGCAGCGAAAGGCTCCCGCGCTGTCGCACTTTAGAGGGTTCTCAGTCACAAGCGATGAGGTCTGAGAGCAGATACACTCTTGATGGTTTACCGCATGTATGTTCGTCCAGTCTTAGAATTTGGGTGCATTTTGTTCTCTGGCTCTGCGACCTATAAGCTCTCGACTTTGGTGAAGTTTGAACGCCAAGCATTGTGCTGCTGCTTAGGCCTGCCCCCTTACGTTTCGATTCGGGTGTTGTACTTACAAGCCAGAGTCCCAACGCTGAACTCCAGGTTCAAATACCTAACAGTCAATGCATTCGCTAGGTTCTTTGAGTACCCGATGGCCAGACCGCAGGCTGTTTTCCTCCAGCATGCAATGTCGTTTTTTGGGTCCTATTGGTCTCGCCTGTGCCCCCCCAGGTCATTTTTGCCAATTGCTTACTACATTAAACACCACTCTTCTTCCAGTTCCCTCCTTGCAGTTACAATCCACTGCAGTAAGTATTTCGTGTGATAATATTTTCCCCAAAAAACGGTAAGTTTCTCCCTCCTAACATAATCAATAACATTCTTCTGGCTGACCAGTCCGAATACCCATCCCACGTGGTCATTGAAACTGACGCTACGAAAAAAGACAAGAAGGTTGGGGCGGGTATTTTCTCTCCGGCATTGAACTGGTCTTTTTCATTGCGATTACCAGATTATATGCCCATTTTTTTATGCAGAATTTCTCGTCCTACTCCTTCCAATCCTGAAAATTGATTCGGCGAATTGTTCCGTGATGTTATTCACCTACTCCCTGTCGGTGTGCATGACTCTCTCCTAAGAAACTTTAGGTCCTATTCTTAAAACTTTTTATTCCTGGGTCCCCATTCACGTGCGGGAGATTCGGCTCGTTTGGCTGCCCGGCCGCTGTGGTTTAACCCTCAATGAAACCGCTGACAGATTAGCAAAAACAGCTTTGGCTTTACCGACCGTCGAGGTTCTTCCCCGGTTTTCTTGCGTCTTGTTGGCTCTTTATCGCCAATACCTGTTTAATCAAGATGCCTCCGATCATGGTCTGAACACTTCTCCTGAACTTGAACACCTCAGGTACCGCTGGAAGAGAAGTTCCTGTCAAACTCGCTTGTGCGAAGTACCGCTGACTTCTTTTCGCTGTGGTGTAGCGCCACTTAATCCGTATTTCTTATTTGTATAGTGCAGATCTGATAACCTCCCCCTTGTTCCACTTTTGCCAAGAAATTGAATCCGACGAACAGTTCTTTCTTTTTTGCCCCCGAATTTCTAACCATTGGAGAAGGCTGCTGGAGATTCCCCTGCTACATCTTGGACTGCCTTTAACGGTACCGGTGCTTTTGTCGTTGGGGGGGAGTAGGCTGGGCCGGTGCACATCCATCCACTCCTTAATTTGGGACACAGCTCGTCTGCAGTGTTAAAAACATTCCGATTAGGCTAACTTTTGCCTCCTTTTCCTACTGTTCTCTCTGTTGTTTTTAGTGTGTTTTTCTCTCTTTCTCATGAACTTAAACCAAATTCTTCCTTTTGCTCCAATATTTTGCCTCGCATGACTGAGTACTATGGAAACCCAACTCTTCTCAACCAATCCCCCTAAGTGGCTATGCGCCATTTTTCGGGCCACCACTACCACCAGTGGGCTGATGCGGTTTAATCGCTACGAGTATCCTCCCCGTGCACGGACCACTTGATTTAGGTAATTTTTACAGCAACGGTGCGCCAGCAAACTTTCACAGGTTCATAAAAGATTTTTTACTTCACTAGAAGTTATTATCGAAGCTTGGTAGGGACTTGATATGAGGCGGTACCCACCTAATGCGTTCCCCTGAGAGCCCGGCACAGTTCCGGAGCAGGCAGTGTATCGTAAATCCGTAGGCACTGCAGAAGGAGCAGGTCTCATTCTGCCCAAACCCCCCTAACAGGTCCCTAGGTCAGGTCCGTCAGGTCATATTCTCCCCAAACCCTAGCAGTAAGTCCATCAGTCGCTTACTTCAGAGTGACCGCTGTGCTGAAACGGGCTTGTGTACAAGGACCTCAAAACCTCGCGGGTTGTCCTCGGGGCCTATGGTTCTGGCGTTGGCGTCTATTCTTTGAGGGGACGGCGTCGTCTCATTTTTTGTACATGGCGCTCAGCGACTAGGTTGTTGAGGGCAGGATCGGGAAGCGGAGAGGGTACCGCGTGAGTGTTCTGGGAGGTATAAAGTGACACGGATACCGCGCGATTGGCAGTCACGTTCCTTGGTTTGGATAGTTGGAAAGTTGCTCACTCTATAAGAATTGTGGTGTCATGTGCTTCGATGAAGTTGGGGATGGCTGGTCTAATTACAATGGAAATGTCACGAGCATCAGGAGAACCCACTGTGCTGACCGCTCCGCATACGGCGACTGTAGACGTACTGCGTCTTCTCTTGATGCAAGAAAGATCCCTGTTCTGTCGGTCAGTGGTACGTAGACCGGCTTTAGGCTCGGCCTGAGAGCGGGTCAATTTCTGACTCAGTAGAGAACATCATGCACTCTGTTTTTTGGAACATACACTTTAGTTTCTCACATATGTATAAAAGCTAGTTGAAAGTAAATGAGAAGTACCCCGTCTGACGAACCCATCACGACGGTCTCGGCCCGTGATGAATCTGCCCGCACATTGCTTCTGGAGCCCGCTAACAAAAGCAAAAGAATACGGTCGACCGGCGCGGTCCGCCATCCCCACGAAGATCTTCGGAACAGAATTATCTTAGCGATGTGGTACGGATAATGTCGGAGAAGAGAGAAAATACATTTTTAATCATAGCGCGCTGCACCATCCGGTTTCTACGGAAAGTTATGTTCTCCTAACATAGGTACGCCAAATCCAAAAATACGTGTGAAAAAAAACCAAGCTATTGCTTACAAACACGTTTCTTCTGCAGACAATACTAACCTCATGTAAAAATATTTAATTGAAACATTTAGCTTTCACAAAACCTCTAAGAACTATGTCAACGGCCACGTAAACATGGCAGCGCATTGGAAACACATATTCCACCTTTTAAAGCGTAAGCTGGGGCCGATGGGACCGAAAAAAAGCAGGTCATACAAAAATACAATGTACCCCTAAAATATATTATTCGAAAAAAATGGAGGAAGATCACACTAACTCGTAAGACTTCAAGGTAGCGAACCTGCACGTGAGTTTTATGACCATCACGACGGTTCAAGTCCACAATTTCAGCCGAATTGCTTCTTCTGTGCCGCAGCAATCTTTACTCTATTATTGTTGTATTAACCTTTGCGACGCGGCGTGTACAATTGTGCACGCGATATTTAAGAGCCTTTTAGTGCGTAACAATGGTTGTCATTCCCACTTGAACAGCTCAGTCAGCATTCGCATTTCCCGCTCTATGGAACGGTGCTGCCATTTAGCGAATGCCATGCCAAATGCTCTCCCAAAACAAGATAGCATGATGGACACCTCGGCGGTCTACTGCGCGTCAAGGAGGGTTTCTTGATTTTACCTTTTCTGTCTAGTTCAAACGTTTATTAAAGCAAAACTGATGTGGTTACCTTAGTACATAAGGGCCAGAAATCACAATAATGGGTACACGTCTCCTATTGTAGCAACGGGTAGGAAACGGTGGTCTCGTTTGTTCATATTGTCACGAAGACAAGGATGATGCAGATGTGTTGAATGAGAAACACGTTTATTGGAGCGAACTTGTGCTCCCCTACAACTCAAAAGAATACAGAGGCGGCGAAGCAGCGGTCAACAAAGTGACTTGCACAGGCGAGTGTCGTCGAATCGAATGCCCCGGCGTCCGCACTGCAGGCTTTTTATCTTTTGCCGCGCGTGGTTCTCGAAACGTCGATTCGCATCGAGAACATAGTAGATCCAAGAAGATTATTCTGGGCTGTTCACGTTAGATCGAAATGCTCTCCCTATCACAACAGATAACACATGCGGCACAGAAAGAAAGAATGGAACACGCGCTTCCCTTGGCGCAGAGATAACACAGACCGGCGCAGCCGGGCGGTAAAAGCAAAACACAAATAAACAAACCCAATGTATGGTTCGCGGCATTACCCCCCCCCCCTCTAAAAGTGCATCGACCCGATGCTAACATAAGCGACAGTCCGAACAAATGAAAATAAAAGTTCGTCATCGTCCGTAGAAAGGTTTTAAGCGAACCACGTGGACGACTTCGGGCCGCGTGCGTCGTCGTGATGTGCCGGAGTCACCATCGGGGATCACTTCGTAGCTAAGTTGGCCAACACGTCGTAGAATCTGGTAGGGTCCGAAATACCGTCGCAGGAGCTTCTCACTGAGTCCGCGTCGTCGCATGGGAGTCCAAACCCACACACGATCCCCTGGTTGGTACTCGTCGTCTCGGCGTCGGAGGTTGTAGTGGCCCGCATCCACCAGCTGCTGGTCCGTTATACGAACTCGAGCGAGCTGGCGGGCCTCCTCCGCAGGTTGAAGATATCCGTGGACGTCGGCGTTGAGGTCGTCGTCTTCTACGTGCGGAAGCATAGCGTCGAGCATCGTAGTCGGCCTTCTACCGTAGACAAGCTCGAACGGCGTCAGCTGTGTCGTCTCCTGGATAGCCGTGTTGTACGCAAACGTGACATACGGGAGCACTTCGTCCCAAGTCTTATGTTCAACGTCAACGTACATTGACAGCATATCTGCGATTGTCTTGTTCAGACGTTCTGTTAGTCCGTTCGTTTGGGGGTGGTACGCCGTCGTTCTTCGGTGATCCGTGTTGCTGTAGCGTAATACTCCTTGCATCAGCTCCGCAGTAAATGCCGTTCCGCGGTCTGTGATTAGGACTTCCGGGGCTCCATGTCGCAGCACAACTTGGCTTATAAAGAATTTCGCCACTTCTTGTGCAGTCCCCCTCGGAAGAGCGGCGGTCTCTGCGTAGCGCGTCATTTAGTCTGTCGCTACGACAATCCACTTGTTCTTTGATCGTGACGTAGGGAACGGGCCTAAAAGGTCCATTCCAATCTGTTGAAATGGTCTCGATGGGACGGCGATCGGTTGCAGAAGTCCGGCGGGTCTTGTCGGCGGCGTTTTTTGTCGCTGGCAGTCACGGCAGCTCCGGACGTAGTGGGTGACGTCAGAGGTAAGGCCGGGCCAGTAGTACCTCGCCTTGATTTTCCCAATAGTGCGGGCTGTGCCCAGATGTCCGGAAGACGGGTCGTCGTGGCACGCTTCCAAAAGTTCGTCACGAAGGTCCGCGGGGATGACGAGAAGGTAATTCGCTCTTGTTCCGGGGCTGAAATTCTTCTTCACAAGGACGGAGTTTCTCAGGCTGAATGCTGGTAAGCTGCGTTTGAAGGTCCTAGGAACGGCAACGTTGCATCCCTCGAGGCACTCGATTATGACGCGTAAGTCGGGGTCGGCACGCTGCTGGGCGGCTAGGTCGCTCTCCGTCACGATCCCGAAGAACGCGCTGTCTTCATCAGAGTCTTTGTGGTGGTGGGTCGACGGGGGCGCGGGACAGGCAGTCGGCGTCAGAGTGTTTCCTGCCGGATTTATAAACGACTGTAACGTCGAACTCCTGCAGGCGCAAGCTCCACCGCCCAAAACGGACAGAGGGGTCCTTCAAATTGGCGAGCCAACACAGCGCATGGTGGTCTGTTACAACCTTGAATGGCCTTCCATACACGTATGGGTGAAATTTTGAAATCGCCCATATAATAGCCAGGCACTCTTTCTCAGAGGCAGAATAGTTTTTTCTCCTCCTTCGACAGGCCACGGCTGGCATAGGCGATTACCCTTTCGCAGCCGCTTTGCTTTTGGACAAGGACGGCACCCAAGCCTATATCACTGGCGTCCGTATGCATTTCCGTTTCGGCATTTCCGTCGAAATGAGCGAGCACGGGCGGGCTTTGCAGGCGTTTTTGCAGCTGGCCGAATGGTTTTTCTTGGTCGTTTTCCCAGCTGAAAGGGGTGCCATCTTTCGTCAAGCGCGTGAGTGGCTCTGCAATGCGTGCGAAGTTTGCGACGAAGCGCCGGTAGTATGCGCACAGCCCGAGAAATCTTCGCACGCCCTTCTTGTCTTTCGGCCTGGGAAGTTCGCAATGGCTGAAGTTTTTGCCGGGTCAGGTAGGACTCCCGCGGCGTTGACGACGTGGCCCAAGAACTTGAGTTCCCCGTATGCGAAACGGCACTTTTCAGGCTTCAGTGTCAACCCCGACGTACGAATGGCCTCGAGTACCGACTCCAACCTTGCAAGGTGTTTGTCGAAAGTCCGGGCGAATACCACTACGTCGTCGAGGTATACGAGGCAGGTGTGCCACTTTAGGCCAGCTAGCACAGTGTCCATGACTCTTTGAAACGTCGCTGGTGCTGTGCACAGCCCAAACGGCATCACCTTGAACTCGTATAGGCCGTCTGGGGTTATAAATGCAGTCTTCTCTCGGTCTCTCTCGTCCACTTCAATTTGCCAGTAGCCGGTCTTCAGGTCCATTGATGAGAAGTACTTCGCGTTGCAGAGGTGGTCGAGGGCGTCGTCGATTCGGGGGAGGGGGTACACGTCCTTTTTCGTGATTTTGTTCAGTCGCCGGTAGTCAACGCAAAACCTTAATGTGCCGTCTTTTTTCTTTACGAGTACGACGGGCGCAGCCCAGGGGCTTTTCTATGGCTGTATAATGTCAACGCTCAGCATGTCGTCGACTTGAGTCCGGATGGCTTCCCGTTCGTGTGAGAGACGTGGTACGGTGACTGTCGGGTAGGTCGGGCTCCATCTTCGGTTATTATTCGGTGCTTCGCTAGAGGGGTCTGACGTAGTTTTGCGCTCGACGAAAAACATTCGCTATAGCGACGCAGCAAAGCCAATAATTTTTTCCGTTGTTCTTGCGGTAGCGCCGGATTCACGTCGAATGGCTGCGGGAGCTTGAATGTTTCTACGGGTGTGTGTTCAAAGTCGGCGACTGCGATCACATCACTTGCTTCTTGGTTTCTTCGAGGAACGCAATTGCAGCTCCCTTGTTTAAATGCTGGTACTCTTCGGTGAAGTTAGTGACCAGAACGTGAGATTGGCGTTGCTTAAAGTGCGCAATGCCTCTTGCGACGGAGACACCGCGGTCGAGAAGCAACCTCGATCACTCTCTACGATAGCGTCGATGTCAGAAGCAGCATCCTCACAGTAGACGGCGATCATCAAGCTTGCGCTGGGTGGCAGGGTGATGTGATCGTCGGCGATCCTGACAGCAGCACGGTGATCGGGGTTCGGCCTGCGGCGTCGTGGAGTGATTGGAGGAAAATGTTATCGACTTGGTCTGCAGATCAATTATTGCGCCGTTGTCTCCGTCAAAAGTCCATTCCGAGAATCACGTCGCGGGAGCAGTTAGGCAGAACGACGAACGCCGCAGGGTACGTTGTGCCGTCTATGGTGACGCGGCGATGTGCACGTTCCACTTGGCGTCACGAGGTGGCCTCCTGCTGTGCGTATGTGCGGACCGTCCCATCTGGTCATAACTTTCTTCAGTTTAGACGCAAATGGTCCGCTCATTACCGAATAGTCAGCTCCCGTGTCTACGAGGGCGACTACGTCAAAGCCGTCGATGGACACCTTGACGTCAGATGCAGTCTTCCTCGAGTTCCGGGTTCGTCGGGGCGTCGTATCTCTGCTTGTACGTGTTGATGGTCGGGCACTGTGCATCGTCGTTGTTCGTCGTCTTCCCAACGGACGTCTCGCTCAAGTCGGGTACGCGTCGCGCCGTGTAGCTGTCGTCGTGTTCGGGAGCCTCGTCAGGGTTAGGTCGGGTCGTCGGGATGAGGGCATGTCGTGAATCACTGTCTTCAGCGCGTCCTTGCGTCGTTGGAGGGTTTCTAGTTTTTCGCCGTAGAGCAACTTCACCTCCAGAAGTTGCCGCCTTTAGTTTCCCCCCGCGTGGGCTGGGGGACCTTATACCCGCGAAGTCAGCGTTGCTACGGCGGTTCGGCGATTGGTAGGGGTAGGGTGACGGCGAACGGTTGAAACGCGCTGGGCCACGGCTGGTTTCAGATAGATACTCGTCGATCTCACGTGGTCGTTGACCAGGGAGAGGGCGAGGTGCGTCGACGGCGAAACCACGCAGTCCGAGTCTCTTGTATGGGCCAGCGACGGTAAATGTGGTCGGCCTCTCCGCAGTGGTAGCACAGAGGACGGTTATCGGGAGTTCGCCATAGGTCCGTCTTCCTCCTCGGCGTCTGGCTTCGGGCTACCGGGGGTCGGGCGGGTGACAGTGGGCGGCGGTACGGCGGGGCCTCTTGACGGCGTGTTGGCGCAGGGCGGGGTCGACGAACAGCCGCGGAGTATGTCATAGCTTGTGGCTCACGGGCTACCTCGGATGGCGTGGACTTTCCCAACGCTTGTTGCACTTCTTCTCTAATCACGTCGGTGAGGGAAGCGACTTGGGGCTCGGCGGCGGCGTTGGGAGAAGTTTCCTCCGCAGCTCCTCTCTCACTATTGCGCGGGTAGGTCTCGCGTAGGCTGGTCGGCCGGGATCCGCGTGCTGCCAAAGTCGTTCGCATTGGCCGCGCCAACAAAGTTTCGGTCATACTGCTTAGCACGCATTTCGAGGGCTTTCTCTCAATGGTGCTAGCTTCGGTCACGAATTCGGCGACGGTTTTGGGCGGATTTCGGACAAGTCCAGCAAACAGTTCCTCCTTCACTCCGCGCATTAAGAAGCGCAACTTCTTTTCTTCCGTCATTTTGGGGTCCGCGCGGCGAAATAGCTGCTTCATCTCCTCAACGAAGATCACGACACCTTCGTTGGGGTGTTGCGTGCGCGTTTCCAACAAAAGGGCGGCTCTTTCTTTCCGCACGACGGTAGTGAAGGTTCTTAGTAACTCGCTTTTGAACTGAGCCCAGTTGTCAAGGAGCTCTCGTGGTTCTCGAACCAAGTGCGAGCCGAATCTTCCAAGTAAAAGAAAACGTGCCGGAACGTTTCTGCGTCGTCCCACCTGTTGAATTTCCGGACGCGCTCCAGTTTCTCCAACCATTCTTCTGGGTCTTCTGCTGGGGCTCCTCGGAACGATGGCGGTTCCCGGGGCTGCTGCAGGACGATTGGCGACGTTGTTTCTTGCACCATGGTGTTGGTTGCAGCGTTCCTTTTCTTGGGCCCTTCTGGCATCAAACCGAACTCGGGCGGTAAATCTTGCAGGCGGGGGCTGGCTCTTGTTGGACTGGCTTGGCGGCTTTTCGAGGTTGTAGTGGGCATGAAGGGTGCGTACCCAGCACCTCCACCAGATGTCACGAAGACAAGGACGATGCAGTTGTGTTGAATGAGAAACACGTTTATTGGAGCGAACTTGTGCTCCCCTAACAACTCAAAAGAATACAGAGGCGGCGAAGCAGCGGTCAACAAAGTGACTTGCACAGACGAGTGTCGTCGAATCGAATGCCCCGGCGTCCGCACTGCAGGCTTTTTATCTTTGGCGCGCGTTGGTTCTCGAAACGTCGATTCGCATCGAGAACATAGTAGATCCAAGAAGATTTATTCTGGGCTGTTCACGTTAGATTGGAATGCTCTCCCTATCACAACAGATAACACATGCGGCACAGAAAGAAAGAATGGAACACGCGCTTCCCTTGGCGCAGAGATAACACAGACCGGCGCAGCCGGGCGGGTAAAAGCAAAACACAAAATAACCAAACCCAATGTATGGTTCGCGGCATTACCCCCCCTCTAAGAGTGCATCGACCCGATGCTAACATAAGCGACAGTCCGAACAAATGAAAAGATAGCATGATGGACACCTCGGCGGTCTACTGCGCGTCAAGGAGGGTTTCTTGATTTTACCTTTTCTGTCTAGTTGAAACGTTTATTAAAGCAAAACTGATGTGGTTACCTTAGTACATAAGGGCCAGAAATCACAATAATGGGTACACGTCTCCTATTGTAGCAACGGGTAGGAAACGGTGGTCTCGTTTGTACATATCAGGATACTACGTAATTTATAACTACGGAGATCGAGTTGTTTGTGGCTTTTAAATGACATTTTGTTTATTAAAAGCGTACACAGGCAGTTACAAATTTTTCTGGCGGCTACACCCGAATTCGTGTCACAAAGCGATAAGTGGGTGCTTCCCTCAATTCTTTTGTAAGTGACAATTACTGCACATCACCTTCAAGGGGCTTACCCTATAACGTGACTTTCTCGTTCCGAGCAACTGTTGCCATGATTACGGCGAATGCTGGCGATTTTTTCGGCGGCCAGTCCTCAGTACGAATGCTTGGCTTGACAAACGCGAGCCGGCGACAGCCGGGCGGTCGTCCGCAATGGACGCACACACCAGCGTTTGCCATTTTATCGGTTTTTAAACTGCCGGGAGGTCACCGCAATCTTGGCCATTTTGCCTAAATGAGAATTCTTGGTGCCGGGGATGCTAGGCGGCCGTCGCGAGTCACGCACACTGTACGCTCGGCATTTTCTTGGCTTTTTTGTAGCGTAAACTACACTGGCTGAGTTTGAGCAGTTTCGCGTGGCTCCTGGAGAGCCGTGCTGCCTATGCGCGAGGAGCAGTGATATTTCACAGCGCACAGCTGGCGCGCCAGAGCCGCCGCCCCCGCGATTGGATTGGATTGGATAGGATTGGATTGGATTGGATTAAATCGGATCGGATCGGATCTAATCTAGTCGATTTGGATTGAATAGGATTTTATTGTATTGGATTCGAAATTGTTTTATCAGCAGAAAGCATGATAATAATATAATCCTAAACAAACACGAAACCTAAGAATAGCAGGCTGAACCTCAGCTCACGCTACGTATATCCTAGCATAGTTGAGCTAAGCCACTGCTAATTTTGTTGGTATGTTAGCTGCGGACCGGAAAAAATGACAATTTGCTAAGCAGCTTCGCTGTAATACTGCCCGGACCATGCTTTAAAACATCTCTCCAAAACCCCTGATTAGCCCCAAAGCGGCGCAGTTTTGGGAGGCAGTTGTGTGTGAACTCACTATCCCATGCTGGAGATGGTGCTAGGGAGCGTTAAGGCGTGTTATTCTAACCACTAATTCGAACACATATTTCTCGTTTTTGTGGCACTGCGCCACTTCTTATACTAATGATATTTAGAGGACTAAAATGATACAGTATGATTACTTGTTACCGATTTATTCGTGTGTCTTAAGAGTGCTTAGGATGTACGGCTTTCAGCGAGAAATCAGAAAAATCTCGGAATTAGACTTTATTAAATTTGTAACTCAAATTGTTTGTTGAATTTCAGCAGCTCCTGCAAGAAGAGAATAGTATTGTAGTTTGATTTACTTCAAATGTCTGTTTTAAAGTTTGAAGTCTTGGTGCATTGTTAAACTTAGTCCCTCAACCTTCTTCTCCATCAGCAATACTAGCAATTGTATGAGCGATTTTCTAATAAAGGTGATTCCAGCCTTCTTCTCCATCGGTAATTGTAGTCATCGTATCAGTGATTTTCTAATAAAGGTGATTTAAAACATGACCGATAACCGCGCAACAGAGAGGAAAGCGAGTGATCGCGTATATTTGCCTTCCCAGCTTAGATCGCGTTTGGATGGAAAAAATGATAACTCAGCAAAAAAAAAAACGTCGAGCTTAAAAGCTTGCTAGTTCCGTACCGTGGGAAAAAGTTCTGAACCACAGGTGAATGGAGCAACGACAACAGGCACCCTGTTTGCTTCTAGGGTAAGGGGTAAGGCACGAGATTAGTTAGAACAACACTCCGAAACTCAGGACAAACACTGTGAAAGCTAGGGAACGTCATTGTGCACTGTATGCTCCTCGTCGACTTCGCTTGACAGCTGCTTCAACAAGTTGCAAGGGTTTCTACTCATTCCCAGCGGCAGTAAAGCCAGGTGTTATGGGAGGATGTCTAGAGCGGTAAAACAGATCACTGCTGTCTGTTCATTCTCTGTGTTGTAACATTAACTGAGGGTGCCACGCTCTTCCGTTCGGCTTTCCAATACAATTGCCTACTTGCCGCGATATCTGCTCCCTTCTGTTTTTATTTTTGCCACTCTCTTATTGGTTACACAGCGCAGAAGAAGGACGTCGCTGAATGAATAGACGGGATTGACTTCCTGGCACTGCGTGAGTCGTCTGTTCCTCGGTAGCTGTGTGTCGTCGAGCCGCCGAGTACGCCCCACTGTCTGTTCCATGGTGTGTTCATTCCGTTACGATTCGCTCTTCGTGGACGCGGCACGGTACGCCGGATCAAGAGACAAGTTCGTGGCGGTGGCGGTAAAGGCCACCACCGGGGAAATATACAGCGCGTGCAGTGTGCGAGTGCGATCGGCGCAGCAAGCTGAGGAAGCGGCAATAGCGCTCGCCCTTACGGACCAGAGGTGTTCCACGGTGTTGAGCGACTCCCGCTCTGCCATCAGGAGCTACGCCCGCAACCGTGTGTGCAAAAGTTCTGTGAAAATCTGTGAAGTGCAGTGCAGTGACTCCAATGCAGCGGACACTGTGCCGGCCACCTACCTTCGGTGGTTTCCGGCGCACACCCCCGCGACCAGCGGCCCGCACCCCAACCGCAACGAGACGGTTGACGCTGCCGCGCGTGCTCTCACCCACCGCGCGGAGGCGGCCGGAGGGACGGGCCCGCTGAATGCCTCCGAGGAACCGCACGAAAGCCGGACCGGGGGGCGTGTCAGTGGCGGTGTGGTGCGAGCAGCGAGTGCGAGTGTTCGGTGTAGTGAAATGTCGGGCCCCAGTGAGGTGAGCGAGGACGAAGAGGGGGCGGACCCGCTGCTGGGATACGCCGAGATTTTGGACTGGTACCGGTCTGGTCGCCAAACCATGCCACCGCCTCATCCAAGACTCACGCGAGAGCAGGCAGTGCGGTTTAGGCAGCTGCAAACCAACTCTGTGCTCACGCCGGCGCTGGCGCGCTACGTGTGTCCGGGGGTGTTTGACAGTGAGCAGTGCAGTGTGTGTGGAAGTGCAACAGCGACTCTTACCCACATTCTCTGGGACTGCACTACGGACCTGTGTCCACCCGGGTCACACCCGGGGGGCTTACCGACGGACGTGGTGTGGGCTATGCAGTCAAGAGACTATGAAGTGCAGTTGCAGGTAGTCCAGCGGGTCGAGGCGGCTCTCGCCCGGCAATCCCGAGAGCGGGCTGATGCCGCGCGGGACCAAGGGATGCGAGCCCTCGGGACCGCCCGCGGTCCGGCCGGCCAGAGTGGAGGTCGGGGGGACACCGCGCCTTGACGACAGGCCTAGAATAGTCGGGCTGTGGGCGATCCTGCGTGGTCCGCCTGCAGCCTTCGTAGGATTTTTGATCCAATAAAGTCGATTTCTCTCTCTCTGTCTTCTTCGTCGGAATACAAGATTTTGGTGTTTCCGATAAGGGTGGCATTCCAGCTGCGTCTCAGTCGTTTTAGACCCTGCAATTTTAGTTTTTCTTCGAAAAAATGAATAAATGTTGCAATAGCGGTTTACTGGCTTTGTACCTACGCACTCAATTTACTCTGCAGTGCTGCTCGCAGAAATTTGTTTGCACATACAGCACAAAAGAACGTATTCAAATAAGTAAATTTGCTCCAAACGTCGGCTAGTCCTGTTCAGAAGAATACGCGTGTGATAAAAGGCGTACTGTACTACAAGCCCATTGCAATTCGACACTACAGCCAAGCAGCACAGCGCTGCAAACTGTTAAGAAGCGGCGGGTTACACTTTTCAACTGCTGAACATGACTTCATTGCTGTCAATACATAACTTCGATTGCTGGACATTACAATAATTTCTGTAGATGCATAACTTCGATTGCTGGACATTACATTCATTACTGTAAATACATAACTTTGGGGCAATGCTGGAGGTTTGGCGGGCGACATTTATTTGGCAAGTAGTACCCTAGCCAGAACAGGACCGATAACGATAATGATGACGGCGCGTCGTAAAAAAGATAAAGAATGATGTGATGATGATTACAGCACATATTTGAGCAGAAAACACGAAACATGAAGAAGGTATTTATCAGTTATAAGGCTTGGCTATCCCCTTATGAAAAGGCGTGCGATTCGCGCTCACACCACGTAGAAGGCGATATCTTGTACCCTCCTCGTGCTCTCAAAACCTACTATTAGGTGCGGGTATCAATTTTTCACTTCTATACACTCCGAATGCTGAGTTGTCAGAATGTCGCAAAGTCTTAAACTTACTCAATTGATAAACCTAGGTTATGTATTCATCTTTCCTCCTCTTAAGGCTTGTTGTTGGGACCTAAGTATTCTTGAGAAATTGTATTTTTCTCATTTGCACTCCTAAGCGTTGACTCTTCTACTCACAAACATCTAAATTAGGACCGCAACGTACCCACAACTTTCTTCGGACACCCTTCATTTCCTCAACTAAAACGCTCCCTGTCCCACGCTTCCTCGCGAGAATGTTCACGCCATGGGTGACAAACGCAGGAAATTATGCACGCATGCCGGCCAAGCCCCCAAAACAAGCCTAAACGTAGTGTGGCACAAGAAGAAGAGCACGGGTATTTACACGAATAGTTTTGGCAACGTCCCGCTTCCATCAATCGCGAGAAACTTTCTTCGCGTGTTGTCTCCTCTCGCTGCCTTCCCGGACACATTAACTCCGCCACACAAACTCGTTGCGCGAAAGCCATTTGCATAAGACACGACGCTCCTTTGTATTCCTTAAGACATATTGCCTGACGCTCTAACGAAGCCGCTGAAGGTGGCGTCAAGACACAATAATAATTAGTGGAAAAGCACTATTGGCCTCACTTGGGCGGATCTGCCTAAACCGGCTCGCAGCCTCTTAAAGACGCCTTTTTTTTCAAATACCATCTTTTGTAAAGCCTTCATATTTTCCAGTGAATAACTCACTCTCCCTGAAGTTGGACCACTGAAAACATCGAAGGCAACACATTTACGCGGAGACCGAGGTTAAGTCTAACTTGTAGTTTCTAGGTTTTGTTTATTTTATTCTGGGCGCTGTACGTACTATAAATTTGAAGTTAATTGGTACATTGTAAGGCCCAACTGGAAGGCGATCGTCATACGTTCGGCTCCAGCATAGGATGTTTGGCCTAACGTCATGCTTCTATTTCTACGTCGTCAACGTGGTACGCCCTACGCAGTAGTCACGTTAGGCCAAGGAACGGGCAACAGTTCTCGTCGCGCACCATCTAAATGAGTGAAGGACATAAGGCGCGTTCGTAGCCATACTCGCGTCTCGGTTTGTAGTGCGGTGGGAATTGCGCCACGTACCATCCCGTCGCGGCCAGAGAGTCGTAGGATCGAAAACGAGGGCCGCCGCGTCAAGACCACCACTCCTCGCTCGCAAAGCTTGAGACTTCCTACCGCTCCGTTGACAAGCCCGTCGACGACGTCGATGTTTACGGTGATTATGTAGGGCTTCTTTGGGAGGATGATAATCTCGATGGGTAAATTGGCGAATTCTGTGTGTGGCATTTTAGCCCCCTTGGCCGTCGCTTTCTCCAGAGCGTCTTGTGTCGCGTACCCCCGGTACGTGTCTTGAGCTCGCAGGTGACGGACGACAACCACTTCTTCCTCTCCTCCTTGTTGGGCAGGAACGAACGCGTTGAACGTTTTGACCTCTTCGGCCAATCTTTGGTTGTCCAATCCCTAGGGGGATCCTGCCACAATCATCATCGTGGTGCCGTGTACACCAGCGACGAGGTACGGGACAGGGCCCGAGCAACAGGAGCTTCGCCCATAAAAAAACGCACTTGCAAGCATAACAACGCACATGGTAGCAGTCGTTCTTTTTGTCAACGGAAGTTGGGAATTTTTAAATAGACGCGTGGCAATATACAAGAACTTTTGGAACAAGAGACATCCCGCACATTTTAAGTGGGGAGCCGTGATGCTCAACAAATTTTGTTTCGTATTTTTATCATTGACACCTTTTATTGCATTTCAGAACCAATGAACAAAATTACGTTTTAATAGCGCAGCGGTTGCTACTGGCCGTAATTTCACCGTTAATGAAAAAATACGAAGGAAATGCCAAGTGCTTGTGAGCGCGTGCCTTGCGGAAACTGGCGAGGAATCCCGGCACACGCAGTCACTTTATCAAAAAATGTGGTTGATTCCTCTTTCATAGGAATTATTAAAACACGAAAGGAAAATGTGCCTTCACTTGAGCTTTCAAATGTTTATTGCGTAACCATATGAACGTGACCATAGCTAATTATATTACGTCGGTATGGAACGTTAGACGCAGTAACGCTAGACACTAGATTGCACGCGCAGGCACCTTGGGTAAATCCGACTGAAACCACAGCCCCTTAGAAACCATGCGAATGAAGACCTCCGAACCAAAACCGAAACCGAAAGCAGTAGGTTGCAGAGCCTCAATTCACCTGCTTCCTGCGTACACGAAGACGCTGGCATCGCGGCGCCAACTGTCGGCGCTCATTACCGTCATGATAAACTAGACGTCAGCACCATCTAATACAAAGGTAGTGGGAAATATCTAAGGCGCGTTTGTACACACATTTTCGCTTGAATTCTTAGCGCAGTGGGCAGAGCGCGGTGTACCTCCCGTTGCGGCGGGAGATTTCGTGGCTCGAATCCGAGCGCAGCCGCGCCAATGAAACTTTTTCTGGCGACGTCATTTCCGTGACGCATATGGCGCCGCTAAGATGTTGATGTACCCAGGCATAAAACAGTTTCCTGTCAAGAAAAATGCTGGCAAAGACTCCGTGGAGCGAGAAAAGGACAAGCGCTATCGAGCGCGTGGCTCTCGGCGACGGCCGACTACCGGCTCGCGCAGCGGCTTTAGCATAAAAACTCTAGCGCTGCCGCAAGCACTACAGTGTATATAAAAAAATGGTTGCAGCTTATTTCAGCTAACCCTAGATATGCAAAGCAAAAGCTTGGCTTATTATAGTTGAGCCTTGGGTTCGCGTGGTTTACCTTTGATGTAGCTGCATTGCCGACCACGGCTCAAAGCCGTTCGGTCCAGTGGAACGCTTAAAGGAGGAGGCCCGGCCTCACCTTCATTCTCGGCGAACGCGGTGTTCCTCTTTCCGGCGAACGCGGCGCAAGATGAGTCACATAGTTAAAGGCGACCCAGTGGCGCATGCGGGGAGGCTGCGGGTTCGGTCGGCTGCCGATCAGCTGAGCGGCCACTCCCGTCACGACTGCCACAGCTATATCAGCAGAACGACTTCAAACGTCACCTTGTGCGCAGCGCCGATAGTGGGCCAGGCAAATCACGCAAAGCGCTTCGAGGGGTGTGTCGCCGGGGGGATGTGTCGCCGTCGAAGAGGTAAACTCACTCATCCTCCGAGAAACCGCTGGAAGAAAGTAGTAAAGCTTGGCTTTAAAAAGGCTCCAGCGCTAGTGCTGAACATCAAAATACACGCCGCTTGGGAGAGTTGATCGCCGCCGCCGCATTCTGTAGAAGCCATTATCGTTAATTGTAGACACGCACCACTCCTTGCCGAGGAGACTTGCAGATACCGGCACCACTGCCTCATGTCGATGACGAAGAACTTGTGGAAGTCTACAATGCTGAGGGTGACTTTGTATCCACCATTCGCCGCGAAGAAGACGACGACCTCTTGACTGTACAGTAAAACGATTACTAGCACCGCAACTATGCAAACAAACAATTATTCTGAAACTTAACTATGTGTCCGACAATGCTCACCTACAACAGCTTGGCCCTTCAAGGTTTACATGTGAGTGCAAGCTTCCCTGCAATTTTTTATTACGAATGGTTGGGTATGTCACTTTCACACAATATTTCACAATTGGTTCAGCATAGCTGGCTGAGCATTTATGAACCGCACGCAAGGGCATAAAAAAACACGAAACCACCCTACGACGTTTCAGCAGCCCAGTGTACGCGGCGAGCGCAACGCTAAGCCTACACACCAAAATGTTTCTTACACAAATGATTTGAAAGATAGGTGGACATAACCCCAGAGGAAGCAGAAAGTTTCGTTCAGGTGACAAACGCCTCCGTACACCTGACGCTCCCAACACCAGCAGGTCAGGTGCCGAGCTGCTATCAAGAGATTAATAGGTCGTCGCCAAACGTGCGTCGGAATTCTAATTGAAGAACTACCACAAGTACGTCGTTACACGTTGCAAATATTTTGAATCTGACCTAGACGTCTGGCATAACAGAAAGCTGTCTGTGCGCTTCGCAGAGCCAGGCCTCACACGCACAACAGAGAGTGGGCAATGACAAAAAGTGCGCATGCTGCTACTTGGGCTCGTTGCCAACTGGACTCATTGTCCTGACCGTGTGCCCGTGAAAGCGATAACACGTATTTTTGGTTTTTGGTCTAATATGACGCATTTTGAAATTTGTATTTAACTTTTTTAAATTCGCTTGAACGAATATTTCATCGGCTAAAATAGTACGCCTAACCGCTGCTTTCGTGACATGCTTTGAAGCCAAATTGGGCAATTTGCACAGCCGTTAATAGTACGCAAGGCTCTACAATATACAATCAAATCGTTTATTTGTTTATTCGCTGTAATAATCGTTGTATTGGTCAATGGCCATAGTATCCAAAGAAACTTGAAATTATTCTGATTACATAGGTAAGAATGGCGGTTTGTGGCCGTGGTTTGGAATTAATAAATTCCCGTTAAATGATCCTATATATGATAACTGATTTGGCTTCAGTTCAAATGGACTGCTTTGAATATTCCTCAGGACTGCTGGACCAATGGTAATGGCGGCGGTGTGTTATGTAATTTTACATGCGATGGACAGGACATGGAATATTTCAGAGGGAAAATAAAGCCATAGGCAAAAGTCATTTTGCCGTCTACCCTCATCCCACGCGAACAAAATCTGGCGGTACCGCTCAATTTCGTTTGAAGAGCGAACTCGAAATGGCACTTGGCTTCATCATAAAGTCTTCCACTCCTATAAAACATCTTTTCGCACTTTCTACTAGACCTTCTTTTCTAACTTGAGAACTGTTCAGGTCGACACAAACCGTTCCGTCGTATAGAGAAAACCCGGAGCCACAAGAAAAAAATGTGGTTAGGGATGTTTCTCCAATCGAACCACCGGGACCCTTACGACGTGAAAACCGGCAAACCTAACCACGGTACACTCCAAGGGCTTGCAGCGGGGTATGCAAAGGCTGGGAAAAATAACATGTGCGCGAATTAGAAAATAGACGGTTTCGGTGGTCCGAATCGAACTTGGTCCATCGCGGTATAAAACCGACATTGACCCGACCGAGCTATCATTGCATTATGGGCGCACAGCATTTCCTTTGGGTTCGTAGCGCGAGCGTTGGCTTTGGACTTGGCCGCAGGTTCTGGCGCGTGCTAACTTGGTCCACTTTGGAAGAGATGTGAAAGCCTGCGGACAAAATGATTCTTGCTTTCCAGTCATGAAGAACTTTCAGCGGGAAGATTGGAAACCCATGTGAGGTACAAGAACCGTGTCTCCGACGAAGGGAGAGGGGCCGCCAGCTCTGCTCGTGGTCCGGCCGTGCACCACTAGTGGAAGTTGCGCCAATTTTTTACGCTGCGTGATCGAACCACCGCTGCCCCGAAAAGCAGATATTTTGTAGAATGCTCTTGTAAGAGTAGTAACAAGCTCACGGTTATAAAGCATTGAGGTACGTGTGGCTCCATTTATTTCTCGTGAGTGAGTTTTGAGCGTCTGCTAGAACCTCATGCTGTCAGAGGAACTTCTATCATAACGAGAACATATTACCGGGTGGCAGTAGATGAAGTCAAATTTTCTGAAAGACTAGTTCTGAAGAAGCTAAAAAATGGAGTAAAGGTGTGTGGTATGGGCTGGGAGGACGGAGTGAATCAAATTCTGCGGACGAAGAGGCCTACGGAAAGTCCAGTTGAATTGGCTTACGTTCTTTTGAGGGTAAAATCCTCTTTAGATAAACCGAGGGCGCTTTGTTTGCCGCTGCCTATTCCACCAAGTAACTGCCCCGGTAACACTAGCGCTCTGTTTCAGAAACTTGTCTGTTTCAGTTGACTGAACTGAATAAAAAAAATCTTCAATTTATAACCATTCAACCGGCGCGACTCCCCGACAAAGCCGTCTTAGGGTCGTTTTCAAGTAAAATAACTATTGCGTAGCTAACCCTGGAATATAGGGAGCGGGCGGCCGTTGTATGGCACCACCGTCGCTTCAGCAAACAGCACCGAACCGCACAACGGTGGAATGCTGGTGGGTGGCAGCGCAGCGTTGTTGTGCAGGGCTTCCTGGCGTTCTGCTATGGTGCGGCTTGCAAGAGCGTAGATAACCACAATGCCGTTTTTTTCAGATGGGTAAATCTTGAGCGTGGGAGGTGACTGTTACGAGGCATGCCATGTGGTGTGATTTACGCCCATACTCAGTAATTACAAATAGGAGACGATGTTCAATCCGGCAAGCTGGAAGTCAAGCTGTAAGTGCAAGTCCGTTCCTTAGTGCAAATGCTTCATTCTGCATGAAGTTTGGCGCATCAAGGAATATGTTGAAGCTAAATGCTCCTCCGAAGCCGCTGGGTGTAGCCGATGCAGGAATGCTGCAGCACTGGTCTGGGGAGATAGTGAGGAAACGGCGTCGTGCACAACCCAAACACAAAGTAGGGGTTGCCTTGTAGGGTTTACCTCAGAACAGAAATTGTGATTAACGACGCTGCGCTAACTTCATTAACAGAGGAAGAAATGTGCTCAATTTCACACAAATACCCTTACTACAGCCATCGGGAATCGAATACCGCATGATAGTAGAACGATATTGCTTGTCGTGGAAAAGCATTGCTTTACAAGAATTGCAATGGTTGCTGGCTACTTTGTTCATGGTTTTTCAAAAAACAATTCCTGCGTGGCTGAAGGACGAGAGACAGGAGGGTGCCGAAAACCTGTACTCAGTTTCACAGCTGAATGCTGCGGTCGTTTTACAAGCTGTCACCTACGCTTTAAAAATCATGCACTAATCCGTCTAACGCCATTGATGGTTTATCGCAAAGCTTTCTCGTGTGGGTTTCCTTGGTTGGCTTTTGGAGTTAAACTTTGACTAGTTGCGCTTCGAGTTTGACCAGCACGGAGTTTGGTATTTTTATCGCAGCGTCTTTGAGTTTGACAATTTTTCTATTTGGTTTCACATGTAGTAGGATCCGCGTTCAACCATCATCTTCGTTAAACGGAGGGCTGGATAATTTAGCTGTTTAAGTTTGCACTTCTATGCACCCCTGTGCTAATCATAACCGCTTCCAGCGTGTCCAAAATGCGTCTGTGCTGGAGGATTTGGGCTGATGCACCCCTATTTGAGCAAACTAGTCTCGCGTTTTTGGTTTCCTCGCTGGTCATTACGCCATTTTTAGGTACACATGCTGGCATTAACACCTCCACATTTTTTAACTATCGATGACAGAATTTATTCCTCGCAGGTGGTAAACTGGCAAGAGGAAGGGACATGGGTTGTACACACTAAAACAGCGCAGGAACGAGGACGGAAGAAGTGACAAACTAGGGCGCTAGTTTGTCACTTCTTCCGTCCTCGTCCCTGCGCTGTTTTTAGTGTGAAAAATGTGCACCCAACTAGCCCAACGTCAAGCCTTAGATGGGTTGTAGCTTGGGCTGTTGGGTGGTCGAATTACTTTGGCTCTGGGCAAAATAACTGCTACAAGCGTGGGACTTCAGCTTCGGCTCTGAGGCTGCCATTGTGTGTCGAGTGTCGCACACCAAAACCAAAGGTACAAGCTCCGGTTACAGGGAGAAAGTCTAAACTGGCCACGACGTTTCCACGGCCCCCACGGATAACGGATTGCGTACAACATGAGTACCTGTCCTCTTCAATAGCACACGTATCTTGATATTCCAGCGTAAAGGCTGGGGGGAACCGGTAGGCACTGAACGAAGTAAGATCACTTTAAAGTTGTACAATGTATACTAATTATAACAGCTTTATTGCTACTTAATTCCCGGAGCCAGGCGCTGATCTCTGCAAAAAGCGGTAATGTCAATGTAACCCTTTCCTAACCTAGAAAAATCAACAAAGTTTACGTAGCCGTTAGTGCATTTAGGAAGACATTAAAACTAATATTAGTAGTTTTATTCCCAGCCAGAACGGGTGGCAGCCAAGAGTAGATCGCTGCAAAATAACTTGTGTCATTGTAGCCCATACCCAAATTTAGAAGCGTTCGACCAGTTTACGTAGACGTTATTATATCTTATAGCACCAAATACATCTGTCTAGACTTCGTTTCCACCGCATATATTCCGCTACAATTACCACCTAAAACATTTAAAGCACCGAAGAAGAAACGCGATAAGAACAACGGGAGGCTGGGTAGCCCAATGCACCGGTCATTTACTAACGAGGGGAGCGCTAGTGGTGGCGCCACCCGTCAAGCTGCCCAGTCCCTATAGGGAAAACAGCAACAACAAAAACCGCTGCAGGATCCTAGCCATGAAGGCCACCAAGCTGCATGATATGTCATTTCTGTAGTATGGGAGAGGAAAAAATTCTTTGGGTTTTAGGCACAAATGTGGTTGCGCTTAGCGAATATGGCCACCAACATACACTGTGAATTGCTTCGCGTATGCAAAGTTGCCCGTGCCTATCCGCGCACGGCTACATTGTGCCGAAAACAAAGCGTTTGTGTTTACTTTCTGAACTTAGAGAGTACCACACTATTTTGTTTAATAAATCTTGTTTACTCGCCTAGACTGCACTAATTTTTTCGGAAATTTTTTATAGTCTAAAGGCACCGCGCGCTGAAATTCTCCTAACAGAAATGCATAGCCTTTTATTTCTCTGACGCTTCGCTGAGCATGTAACTTTGCTTGACTGCTTTTTCAACGTTTGTTTATTTTGTAATAATTTAACGGAGCAAACGTTTTCTCGAATCAAGTTATTGAATGCCCTAATTTCACGGTGTGCTTGACGGCATGGCATATTATAGACGTTCTTGATACGGCCACCTTCATGCCCCCTGAGCACCGGGAAAGCTGCAGGTAAGCCCCATTTGCTCTATCCGAAGGCAAGCAAGGTTTACCACCTAGGACTGGTCTACTTCTACAAAGACGCAAAAAGAACAGCAAGAGCAACCAACAAGCCATATGGACGGGCTGCTAGCGTCACCCATATTGCGGAGCCGCCATGTCGATCCATCATAGTTTCCGCGGTACGCCATTTTCTGAAAATGTGAATGAGTGGTTAGCATCAGCTAGATTTAGTACGACTCTTATGCCTCTATATCAAAATGAAAGGAAAATAAGGCAAGTGATTTTGATTTCCAAGCAGTAAATAGCCTTTACACACCCGGCGTTATTCTTGGTGGTGCCTTTCCCAAAGCCGACAAGCGGCTTACAAGCGACCAGGAAACCTTCCGTAGTACGAACCTTATTCACCGTGACAAAGCAGGTCAACGACAGCCCTACAACGAATAGCATGCACCCAACGTTGATCCATGCAAAGAGCTGCACCACTGCGCCAGTAGCTGCCGGAGTAGTTTCCTCGGTGGGGCGGTGTGTTGCACTCTTAGGCCGAGTACGCACAGGCCCGCAGACCCCAAATAGTGAGCAAGTGAGGTAAGCGTTTGCACTGCTCAGCCGTTAGCAGCCACTGTTCTTGCGGCAACCGGCCCCTATTAAGCGGCTACGTGTCACTGTTCAGCAGCCACTGTTCGGCTGGCCCAATGTGGTCCAGCGAGGTCATCGGCCCACAGTGAGGTCTGTGGGACAGTGCGCAGCACGGGCCCGCTGACTTGGTCTAGTGGCGCAGCAGTCACAATTACTCGCCGCGACAAGTTTTGCAGATAGCTTAGTGAGCGTTTGATTCGGCTAATTCTTTTCCGTTCCCGACTCTTAAGAAGTGTTAAGTGTTTTCAAAGTTTTTCTGTTTTCATTGCCACAGCCATACTGAGCAATGTGGCGAAAGTAGCGCTAAGCACGTGTCTTGTAACTAAACTAGGGCTTGAAAGATCGAAATAACATAGAAAAAGGCACTGTGGAAACTTGGTCCCGGTGTTACAAAGAATCATGTACACTCTCGCTGATCCGTACCTCTAGCTAACTGGCTGGAAACAGAGTGAGTGTTTGGTGCCCGTAGACTTCGAAACATGTGTTGCAGACGTGTGCTAATGGCTAAAAGAGTAACTTGAGGATGCTAATTGCCTAATCTTAAAAGCACGTTTACGTTAATAGAGAATGTGCAGGGCTAACAAGGGTGAAAAACGGCGCCAAGTTAAAGAGTGTATGACCATAACAGTGAGAATGAAGTCACGCCACGCAGGCCCATTACAGTTTATTTGCACCTAATGAAAATCAGCAAATAAACATTAAAATGCTAGCATGTACAATAGTACAAACATGCGGTTGTACAGGCCTCGAAGTAATAGAAACACGGAAAAGGAGGAACCACGAATGTCATAGTGATGAAGTCAACGGTAATAGGACGCACCAATCGCAACACTGATCACGTTTCTGCTGTCGGTGATATGTCTACAAATAAACGCAGAGGTATGCATCGCGTCAAATAAGCACATCTCCAAATAACCATACAGGACTGCTTAGCGTGAAATAAACACGTGTCAACACCGCCTTCATTGAAAAGTGTGTGTGTTGTCGCGTAAAACACGGAACAAAATTCTTCTTTGCGAGAGCTCTTTCACTCTAAACTACTCCAAATATGAGTATTTTCCCCCCACATCGAGCACGGCAACATTTCAACCTTAAGGTCTTAACACCAATGAGTAATTCTGCCGTTCGACAACACTTTCCATGTCACCAGCTCTTCCAGCTAGACTTCTACCCTTCAGTTGATCCTACGTCTGCTGTAAAACAAGGGAGCAGCGATTAGTCTTCTCTATTAAGGCGAGAGCCTTAAATGCAATTCTGCGAAAAAGGGGAGTTGTTTTTTTGCTGTGGTTGTCAAGGGAATAAAATTTCCTCCCGTATAAAGAGCAAACAAAAATTAAAGCCACTTTCAAGAGAAAGATGGTTAACACGCGAAGCTTTCTCCGTGCAAAGAGAGTCAAATTTGGTCGAAAGATCATGGCGCCAAAGCCAAAATTGAAACTTCAAAATTTCAAAGCAACAGTCCACTTCACAGTATACAGTTTCCATATGGGGCAATTGGACAATTCAGAACGGCGGGTCATGTCCATTCCTACTGTATCGCTAATGCAGGATCACAGATAACGTCAGAAGGAATGCCGTGTTGAACGGAAGCAAATTTGAAACTGGTTTGAAGAGCTCTACAAAATAAACCCCAAGGACCTCAATGCGACGTATATTCTAGGTGCCAATAGTTCTAAATGTGTTTCTTAAGACAAAAAATAACGTTGACGCGAATGCAAGCAGGCATTCATGAACTTAAGCGTTTTAACCGCCTATCACATCACCCCAAGAGACTGCAGAGTTCGCGTCATTTTGCGCCACTGCCGCAGTTGCTGCGGCAGGCAAGAAGTTGCACGGAATTTTTTTTTGAATGTTATAAAAACCCAATTCTGGCTCGCCGACCGGATAAACGATAAGAAGTGCGTTTGTTTGAGAGCCCGTCTCTGCAATCCAAACAAGAACAGAAATGTTACAAATACTCTTCAGTGCCCGTTTTCACTTTTTTTTGCTGAGCTCATGGTCAAATAGGACTACTTAGATGAAAAGGAAATTATGGCCAATTGGTTTCTTCCAACTTATAGCCACAGGTCTGAATCCAACATAAAATGATGAAGCAGATTTGTAGTCAAGCCTTCCTACATCTTTTTCATAAAAATCTTTGCTACCTGTGCCTAGGGGATTCCGTTAGCTACAATTCTGTCAACCACAGCCATACCGGGTTTAAACACAGATTGTTTAACTTTGCTCAATGGGTTATTCCGGGACTTTGCTGGTATGTTACAGCAGAATGTCGTGGCAATGTGGATCCTGTTCATTAAACGTGCAGGCTCCGGGTAACGGGTGGAGGGCACACATTGTAAGCCGAAATCTTTAAGTGCGTCATGCTGCAAAAATGGCGCTGCATTTTAGCAGAAAATATGGCCTCCGGTCTACAAAACAAAACAAAAGAAACCTCATAACTTCTGAGAGGGCACATGCGGAATAACGTAGGTATATAAAAAAAAGCAGTTGCGGATTACTGGGTGGATTGACGTTCCTACGGCAATAAAATGTCAGCCTAAAAGGGAGCCGAGTGCGCCTAGTGCTTGCCGCAATAACGTAATATTGCCTGATGGTTGAACGTCACAGAAAGGGCGTAGAGTAGCTGCACCAAAGCGCGTGAGAATTCCGAGGCCGGCAAAACTGCAGCGTGAAGTGTCGTTAATATGTGAGCCAAGCTAATTCACGAAAAAAGGCGAAGACACAGAGGTGACAATGGATGCGAAAAACGACGTAACAAAAGAGAGTGTTTGGTTAGTGTACCGAGGGTACCGCGTTATATTTTCTCCGTCAAAGGACGTACGCACACTTAGGTACACAGAGAAACTTTATTCCTTGCCCTTAGATCGTTTACGTAAACACAGCACTAATGCGAATCCCGTTCCCGTGAATATATAAAATCTTAGAATTTATAAGGAAGGAGGATTCTGTTTGCGACGAAGCACTGGTGGCACGCCTACCGCATGTACAGTTTCTATTCATACATATATTGGTTTTCCCAGATGAGCGCTCCACAGAGAAATTAATCTAAAGGCAGAGAAAACATATAGCAAGGCTCGTCTCAGACAGATAGCGACGTGACTTGGTCGCGCTATAGTTGCGCAAGCATTGAAACATACGGACGAAAAGCGAAAAGCTTGTGGCTACAATTTTATTGCAACACTAGCAGAGAGACGTTTCACTACCAGACGCACGAGTGTGGTGTTGCAGGCCACAGCATTTATTCCTGGCTGGCCACTTTTTTTGCCTTCCTCATTACGCGATCTCATGAAGTAATGCATAAGCACCGAAGGAAAGTAGTGGGAGCAAAATCCAAAGCCGAACGAAGAGAAAAGCTTCGACTTGAAAGCGACGACGTCGTTTACAAGCGCGACGTGACCATCGCTGGTAATCGTCTTCCTCTGAACGATATGGGTGCACTGGGAGATTTTCGCTGTGCCAGCGACAACATAGACGTTGATGCAACAGAATTTGCTCACCATTGCATCACTGATGTTAACCCCTCCGTCAGCAAGAAGTGTTTATAGGAATGTCTGATCTTTACGGCCTACAGAAAAACAGAAGACTTTACAAGCGGCCTTTACCATACTGGGAATGTGCCTCAAATACTACATTTTCACCAACCCAACCCGCACCACTTTTGCGAAATGTAGCCTTAACATTTGCGTGCGAGTTGCAATCGGGCTCAAAATATAAACCAGGCTTCCAATGGTGTCCACTTTAATTTTAATATAGCAGGAGTTATATAAGAAAGTTTATGAGCCTCAAAATATGTTCCTGCCACCGATGCCTGCGTCCAATAACATGTCGTCGGCCAGGCACATGGTGTCATGCCTTCTAGATCTGCGCTGTAAAATAGCCGTCAAAATTTTGTTTATTGTTTTTGAGTACACTTGCATGTGCGTTAGAATTGCGGGCGCGTTAGAACACTGCTAATAGGGTGACAAAATGCTGGCTTGTTTCCAAAAAATTATTTTGCTGGACGTTTATTGAAATGTTGATGCTAGAAAAAACTATAACACTCAGTTTTTTGTCAGTAGAGAATACATTTTTGCTCATCAGGCAAGATACGACAAAATGCAGACGGTGTTAGAGCACACAATTGTGATCTGCCTCTTCACTTTTTTGCAGCACAACAACACGCCTGAAACGATTTCACAGCAACCTAAGCGTAATAGCGTAACACGCTTAATTTTCAGATCGTGCTGTCGTAACTGACCGTTGTGTTGTCCAGGAGAGAACATATTGTTACCCCAAATCGTCGTTTTCGCCGTCCCGCTGCGTGCCGAACCCGTGACGCCCGTCCGATTTGCTTGTATTGCCATCGTATAGGACCCGTTTCTCGTTACTGCCACAATCGCCCTTACGATACTTCCCGTACTGCTTACCACACTTCCCGCCGACCCGGGAGGGCTCCCGACGATTTCTCTCTGACCATGATACCCACAGCTCCGACCGCGCTTCTTTTTCCCCAAGACATAGCCGTTCGTCATCGCGTCACCATTGCCAATCCCCATCCCCTGAAGGTCGCACGCCGACATCGCCGCACAGCCCTCACCACCTCTTCGGGATTACTACATCATGCAGCTCTCAGAGGTGAGGCTTGCATTGACGACCCCGACCAAAAAATCATCGGCCGGCTTCATCAGAACCTTGCGATCTTCTCGATGTCCTTGTTGATAAGGTTCTTTGCCAGGCACTAATTGACAAGGAAGCGGATATATGTCTCAAAGTGCCACAGTAATCAGGCGAACCAAGGAAGCGATTACTCGTTTTCCAACCCGTGTTCTTCGTGTTGCTAATGTAGTTTCCCCTACCCTTGTCAGCATGTGCACCGCTGGCTTCACCATCGCCTATCACCCCGTTGCTGATTTGTTTTCTGTTTTGCCCCACTGCACCGCCTACTTCATTCTTGGCCTTCATTTTGTTTCTGAGCCATCTGCACCTATGAACTCTTCGCATAGATCCATAAGCTTGGACCTACTTTTCCCCGAAAATGTGAACCAGGAAGTGCAATGTCGTCTATATTCACCAGAGTTTATTCGCCTCCCTAATTAGCTGCTACTTATCGCGTAATTTCTACGTCACAACCTGTTCCCGATGGTGACTACTTCCATGCCCCACTAGCTGATGTTCTACTCACCTGAGACGTGGCACTTCCGCACACCGTGGCGTGCGCGCACATCATTTTTAGAATTTTGCAGATTTTCCGCAAATGATTCCTCGCGGCATGACCATTGCGACGGCTAACTCATTGGACACGTGCGAACATTTCATCCTGTACGTCCCCTTCATTAACCAATGCATTTGTAGTAATTATTGCCCCTGATCTCTCCTACGAGCAAGCATACAGCGGACATTTATCACCTCCTGCTCTCCTACCACATTTTTTATTTTGGCAATCGTCCTCTCAGCCAGGCATGTGTGGTCAAGCACCGTATTCCCACACGTGATGCCCGCCCAATATACCACAGGCCATACCGCGTGTCCGCCACTGAACATCAAATGATACAAAACGAAGCTCAAAAATGCTCGCTAACGACACCATCAAGCCGTCTTCAAGCTCTTGGGCGTCACCGGTAGTACTCGTTAAAATAAAAACAATACCTGGCGCTTTTGTGTCGATTATCTTCACCTTAGCCACACAAAAAACAGGTCGCGCACCCCCTACACCAAATTGACGACGCACTTGATTGTCTACCACGGTGCCAACTTCTTTGCCTGTTTTGCTTCCATCGAACTACGTTCCGGTAACTGGCAAATCGCAGTGGATGGAATGGACCCAGCAAAAACCACCCTAATGCACCGGATGTTGTTTACCAGTTGAAGGTAATGCCTATCGGTCTATGCAACGATCCGGCCACGTTCGAAAGAAGGATGAATACACTCCTTCACGGCCTTCAATGGACCACCTTTTCGTCCACCTAGATGACATCATCGTTTTCCCTCCGACTTTTGAAACACAAATAAAACGTCTTTCAACGAGCCTTTCTATTTTTCGGAGCGCAGCTACTCAATTGGATTCATCCAAATGTCTATTCGCCCAACGTCAACTTCGAATTCCCGGTCACGTTGCCGATGCCCGCGGCGTTAAACCGGGTACAGCTTAGCTGACTTCGTCAGAAAAAATCCCCAGCCTCACACCGCAAAATATGTCAGATGGTTTCTTTTACTCCCACCGATTTGAACAAAATTTCGCCCATATTGATCGCCCTCTAAGAGTACTTTCTCGTGGCAGACGTTCCGTTTACCTGGGATTCTCCACCAGCTGAAGCCTTTTTCACGCTTATTGACAGACTTACTATTACAGCTATTCTGGCCCACTTCGACGTTTTCGCGCGAATCGAACTACGCATTAACGCCAGTGGTCACGGAATAAAAGCGGTCTTAGTACAGCACCTGACTGGAGAAGTACGCATAATTGCACATGCCAGCCACCTCCTTCCTCTAGCCGAGAGCAACTATTCAATCACCAAACGCGAGTGTCGGCAAAGTCCCGTTCGCATCTCTTTGTCCGTACATTTTCTGTCGTCACACATCAACACGCCCTGTGATGGCTGCAATCATTAAAATATCCCACGCGCCGTGTTGGCCGGCGGGCTTTGCGTTTACAAGAATACTCGTTTTCAGTCGTCCACAATACAGGCCGCTTCCACTTTGATGACGACTGTTTATCTCATCAACGTGGATCCTCCACACGACGCTTTAGGTGACAGAGATGCATGTGTATTTTCTATCTCAACACTGCTGCAGAACGGTAACGAACAATACCGGGACACTAATTGCCCTGATCGAACCTTTCCGAGCTACGTACTGCTGGACGGTGTCTTATACCATCAGAACGTTCAATATGTTGGCCCAGAACTGTTGCATGTCATACCCCCTCACTTGCGCTCCGTCGTCTTTGGACAATGAATTTACACTCCCCTTGCTGGTCACCTTGGCGTTGTACGCACACACGCATGCGCTTGAACCCGTTTCTGTTGATTTGCCTTGTACCTTTTGGTCAATAAGTATGTTAAGCTTGGGTCCAGTGCCAACGGCGAACATTTCCCAACAAATTGCCTTCTGTAGTCCTTCAGCACCTGCTTATTCCTCACGAAGCATTTGTCTGCTTCGGTGTCGACCTCCTGGTGTGTTTTCCTACATCCACATCTGGCAAATAGTGAATACCCTTTGCAACAGATTACGCAACACACAACGCCATAACACGGGCCCTACCTACAAACTGCGCCACGTACGTAGCTGACTTCTTTTTTATGACGTCATTCGGCATCAAGATAAACCTCTCCCGGTCTTGACCGACCGGGCCGCAATTTCCTCTCCGAAGTCGTTGCCGAAATTCTTCAATCTAGTTCAACTGAGCATACATTGGCTACAGCTGACCACCCGTAGACGAACGGCCTCACAGAATGTCTGAACTGCACGCTGCTGAACATGCTTTCTATACCCACCGCGGTGGCTCAGTGGCTAAAGCGTTGCGCTGCTGAGCACGAGGTCGCGGGTTCGATTCCCGGCCGCGGCCGCTGCTTTTCTGATGGAGGCGAAGAACAAAAACGCCCGTGTGTACGAGATTTCGGCGCACGTTAAAGATCCCCAGGTGGTCGAAATTAATCCGGAGCCCTCCACTACGGTGCGCCTCATTGCCTGCGTTGCGTCGGCTCGTTAAACCCTACAATCAATCAGTCAACATGCTTTCTATGTTCGTCTCCTCTCACCGGGATTGGGATGCTGCCTTGCCAGTTGTCACCTTTGCTTGCACTTCCTCCCTCCAAATACCAGCTGGTTACACCCTTGTACATAGGCTCTTTGGCAGGGAACCCGCTTTACCCATGGATACCCTGCTCACGCCTGCCACAGCTCCGCCTAGTCAGTACGCCGGCGACGTCATCGCCCAGGCTGATCTCGCTCGTATGATCGTGCGAACAGATCTCAATGTATAACTCAAACATGCTTTACTATACTACGCTCGAATCCGCCTCACTGTAACACGCTCGAACGCGCCTCACATCACACGCTAGAACACGTCTCACTGTAACACGCCGCACCAATTTCCACTTCCAGCCGGGTTCATTGGTGGTTCTGTGGTTGCCCCAGCGTCATGTAGAACTATACAAAACTACTTCCTTCCTACACCAGCCATTATCGAGTTTACGCCCAGTCACTGAGGTCACGTACAAAATCACACCACACCAGTTCACCTTTGCCCAGCCTCACAGGAATTTTGTTCACGTTGCCCGGTTTAAGCCTTCCTACACCAATCTCTCCACGTACTTTTACCAGACGCTGTGACGGCGTCTTCCCGCCCGGGGGGCGAGGGAGTGGGAGAGCGGAGGTTGTGCCACGGGGCAGCTAAGTGGAGCAGATGAGGACAACTACAGGTATGTGCTTTGTGGTTTGAATTTTTCAAGAGGAGGGCAAACGCTTACAGCTACGGGCCTGTGTGCTCCCCCGCTGGCGTCGTTCAGCATTTTAAATAGGGAAAATACGTTGGATGTCCTTTATTCTACCTTGTAACATCGTAGGATTCGGTAAAACTCTGAACATGACACCCGAGGTTGTTCTTGGCCGCTAGTTGACGGTGAAGAGTGTTCCCAAACGCGGCCCGTGGGTTTTCCTTAGAGACGTCCCAATTGGTCAATGTCTCTTCTTTGGTTTCGTATGTCCATGCCCTGCCTTTCTGGCAAAACATACCGTTGGCCAACATTCACGATTGATCCCATCCGTGAAGTTGCTTATCCGCTCGTATATGCGGATCCACTCGCCACGTCGACTTCATTGGTGCCGGTAAATGTTCCAGCTTCGCGGATGTGAGACAGGGTGACGTGAGGAATCGCAGGGCCTGGAGCAGGGTTGTTATTGTTAGGCATACTAGAAGGTTGCATTTTACGACCTCTGCTCAGTTCCGTCGTAGATGGGAGAAGCCCGCAACCCCTTCCAACAAGTTAGAGGCAGGAGCAAGGAAATGCAATGTATTAAAACTATTTACAATGCTGAGAAATGCCAGGGGGAGAGCATACAGGCTGGTAGTTGCACGTGTTTCCCTTCCTCTTCCAAATCTCCACCCCAACCGCACGAAGAAGTAGCTCTCCTTATCTTCTCCACTTGCCTGTGCCGTGACAATATTTCGTGTGAAACACAATTCCTGTAGCCATCCCTAACAGCAGGTGATATAAACAACCTTTATTCGTTATAGCGAAGCCGTTCAAAAACATCTGAACGCAGGTGTATTTTAAACGTGTATTGTCAGAGTTCTAGATCCTGCAATCCACTGTCAATTCAAAAAGCAGCGGAACCTAAGTGTGGGAATGCTGCTACTTTCCATTATTTTGCGAAATAACTATGGGGTTTATGCTTTTCATTGCAGACCAAATATTGTAAAAACTTCAAAAATATCAGAGTTGCGTTAACATGGTAATCCAATCGACTGAGTTTTGTTGTGTGCGGCTTTAAACGCCTTTTTTTACAACTCGGTGACGTAAAAACCTTAGTGAACGCCTTCGAAAGTTTGACACTTCAGATGCAGCAACCATCGTGGTTCTACCATCTCCTTACGTTTCCTGCTTTTAAAAACGTGTTTGAAGAGATCCTGTAATCAATAAACTGATTAGCAACACTGATTGGTCTATTGTAGTAAACTAGACGTTGAAAAATTTTAACTATATTCTTAGTGCTTTGAGCTCTCTGCCTACACCAGTACTCTTATTCAGTAGCCTACAGATCGGGCCGCATGCACGTGGACGCCGACTGTCTTTCACGAAACCCGTAAAACCTCCCGAGACTAAGCGTTCCGACGCACTTTTCTGCTTACTAGAGATTTCCTCTTTCCTCCAATTTGTAAAGAACAGCGCTGGGGTGAACTTTTGCGCCAGATCATTGAACGCCTGAGTAAAGCCCCTTCGGAATCATCAGTACGATTCTTCCTACTCAACGACGGTGTGCTCTATTGTAAGAATGCACACCTAGAACGTGCCGAGCTACTCCCTGCCACCACGTAACCATATTTATTTCGGAGGCTATTATGAGCCTTGTATGCGTACTTTCGCTTCGCCAAATATTGTGGTTTATCGAGAATTTGCGGTTTTCTAGTTGTGCGTATACACTTATGCACACCAAAACCGTGGACATAGGAGAGCCGGAAGTTATAACAGTTGACTTTTGCAAAAGTGATTTCAACAGCTCCAAGCTGGAACTCCCTTTCATTGATACGTGTAAGATCACCTTCACCCCTATGCACACGCCCGTCCTCCCCCTGCAGGCCTCATCAACCCGTCACACAATCAGTAGAAAAGGATCTCTTCATTTGCGATTGAGTTCAACATCAATTAAAAATTCCTTGCTCAGACACTTACATGCCAAAGTTCAACCATCTCGCGTTTATGCATACGTTTACGAACAATACAACAACATTACTTACCTATGTTGATGGAAATCGGCTTCAATGACACCCAAAATGGCCGGTTGATCGAACATAAACTATACGATGCAGGGCACAGAAAACCGCCCACCGCTCGAAGGGGGAAAAGCAGGCCGAGATATCCTTTAATATCATCTAGTTGACCTATCCTCCAATATAAAAAAAAACTTCTACGAACACAGTGACTGATTATATTGAGAAGCAAATGAAGCAAACTGTCCGCTGCGTACTATTGCAACAAGGGTAGTGAATAATTTAATCGGAGCATTGATCTCCTGGGCAAATATCTTTCGGTGTGTCTCGTTTTGCTTGCTTTCCTTTATATTCCGTCTGTTGCCTGGGCTGCTAAATCGACTGGGATACAGCATACATGCATGCATAGACGCATACATATATACAGGAAGAAATAAAACTGGGAAGATTGTAGGGAACACGAAAAAAGAAAACTTCGAACTAGGTAGCGAACACGTTTGTTGCCAATATTTCAGAAAGAGACTTGCCTGAAACGAAGGCAAATCTCTTGCTTAAACGTTGGCAGCAAACGGGGTTGCTACCTTGTTCGAAGTTTTCTTAAATACATGCGTACATACACACACACAAGCATACATACATGCACGCATACATACATACGTACGTACATACATACATACATACATACATACATACATACATACATACATACATACATAATACTACTACGTACTACATACATACATACATACATTATACATACATCATACATAGGTACTACGTACGTACATACATACATGCATACATACATACATAAACACACATACATGCAGACATACAGACAGGCATACCCAATTTTTGCATTTTTGGAGCTCAATAGAGGGTAATGTTGTCAAAGACGACAAAAGGTCCAAACCACGCCTGAAATTACCAACTGTAGCGCAATATAGCAAAAGGCCTGTTAGAGCTACAGAAATAAGGCTTATTTGTGTACCGGAAACCAACTCCCACTCTAAATAAACTGAGGACAAACAAGTTTTCACAGTAGGCATTAGCAGACACATTTGTAAATATTTATTTTGTTGCCGAGCTCAACGCCTGCTAAGTTTAACATACGTGACATTAGCACGCGTTTCTTGAGTATTGGATACTCGACTTCTCCTGGAGTTGGCCTTTAAGCAAATGCTCAATTATATAAAACCGGCCCTAACAAGACCAGCAACATCATCATCATTATCATCAGCAGCAGCAGCAGCGGCAGCATCCTGCCTACATCCACTGCAGGGTAAAGACGTCTGCCATAGATCTCCAATTATCCTGCTGCTGTGCTAACTGCGACCAATTTATTGTCGCAAACTTCTTGATCTCATCTGCCCACCTAACTTCCTTCCTCCCTTTGTCACGCTTGTCTTCTCTAGGGATCCACTATGTTACCCTTAATTATCAACGGTTTTCTTTTGTTGCATTACATGCCCTGCCCGTGCCCATTTCTTCTTAATTTCTCCTTCTTCGCAAGTTGGGTACGGATAAAATATAGCAATGCAACAAGACTTTGTGTCTCACGTAGTTTTTATTGTAGCATTGATGTAGGGCATATTTACAGTCCCTTGTCTTTATGATAAGTGGCTTGGAAGTATGAGTTCTTTGCGGAAGCTAGGTGAGCAAGGCCTTTCGTTTCATACGATCAAAATATTTCGTGACGGAAAATTGCCAATTAGATTGAGTGGTCTGGAGCATTCGCAAGAAGTTAGGTGTTGCCGTGAAGCGTATTGGGTCTGCTTTCTGTACAGGCAACTTACACGATTGCAACATCGTAGGGAGCGGGACATCTGTGTAATATTTCGCTGTACACGGTTATAAATTTCTTTATAAAACTTATACATCAACCTCATCCAGTGCATATATAAAACTTATTTTTGGTTATTTGTTTTTGGTTTTTATTTTTGGTTATTTGGCTTACCAATTTCTACAATGTACTTTCAGCGTTTGTCCAAAACAATACCTATTCCAGAAAATATGAACTATGGGCATACTTGCGTGTATTACACTTTACGCCATATGTGTTATACCTGTTTTTTATGATGGCGCCCCTGGGCATCGCTCGGTTCTAGTCCCAGTATAAACACAAAGTTTCTGATATAGAGTATCATTTTTGTGAATGCGAGTTATATTGCTGCAAGGAAGGTGACGAAAGCAAAGCATTCTACAACATGCGAATGAGTTGTTACGCGAGTTTGTTGTTCTCAAGCAATTGGTTAGAGAGGATAACAGGTGTTTAGAGATTTGAATAAGATATTTCATGGAACAGGTTGGCTGCAATGCAGCCGGATGGACCATAATGACAATGAACAAAAGTAGCCCGGTTATTTTGGAGAGTAAACTCTAACCAATTTTATTGGCGCCCATTCATCAAAACACTTTTTTGGCGCTCTTTGCCTTAGTTGGCCTTGTGCCATTAACACTTACACATCATCGTATTCTGGAGCGTACGTATCTCGCTGTTGTTTCGATTGTTTAGAAAAAAATACTGTGTGATTAGTTACAATTGCTTGCACGAGAGTGCATAAGACTTTGTAACTTGTAAGGAATATGGCTATGATGCAAAAAAACCTGGGTTTTTGATGACGGGCATTAGACTCGAACGCAGAAATGCACAAAAAATTCACTTCCTCTTTTAAAAAAATATCGAAGACAATCGCCTCAAGAAAACGCTATGCATAGAGCTAGACTGAAAATAACCAAACTCTCTTTTCTTGTCCTGGCTGATTTAGGAAACACTGAAGCAATGGCGCTAACATTGTAAAAAGCTTCGGGGCAGACGACACCTTTAGTATTTGGACAAAGAGGCCGATAAGGCGTGTTTTAAAACATCTTTCTTGTCGATGACAACGCTCGCATCATTACGCACTTTCAAAAGACGGAAGCCAGACAAAAGATTTCACCCTACAGCACACTATTACTTGACGAGCGTAGAATGCAGACCCGTGACAACAAAATCGAGGCATATTGAACCATGCGCCAGAAAGAGTCTAATGAAGCCTTTTATCGAGAAGCAATTCTGACCGGAATAGTGAAAGAAATGAATGGGCGAAAAACGTGAAAAGAACACAAAGCGTGTTCATTTTAAGATTGCATAGGTTAACATGCTGCGGAGTGGGGTAACAGGATAGTCTTCAGCTATTTGAGTTTACATGCCTATTTTGATTCCGAATGCCGCTCGAAGAATCGAACGAAAGGAGCGGAGACAAAGCGCCGTCTTGTGTCCCCTCTACTGTCGTCTGTCACCCTGACCGCTCCTTAGGATGAACCAAAAAACAATAACCCAATTGTCACTTCTGACAATTTTGGTGCACAGGGAATCTCCATAACAAAATGTGCATTAATCGCCTACTACGCACTTCGGAGGTGCCGATGTGAATATTTCGGGCTAGCCCAACATCCGGCCTTACTCGGTGGCGTAGCCCTGCTGTCACGTAGTCATGTCAGTGCACTTCACAGCACTACTATTCGGCGGTCGGTATGGAGGCGACGGCCTCTGTTATGGTAGTCTTGGGGCCATAGGGAGGTTAAAAGGGTTCAACACTGATTGACCACTCTCGACATGTCATAGACACTCCAGTCACGGCTCGGGGTTAAAAAGAGGGTCCCCTTGACCCCGGAGTAGTCCGAGTGGCGCTGGCTACCACCCCCAAGTTCAGGAAACAAAAATACGTTAACATAAATGAAGAAGCAGAATAATATTAATAAAAATATTAATAATAAGAATAATAATAAGAAGAAGAAGAAGAAGAGACTAAGCAGCAGTGGCGTAGAGGTGGAGCATCTGCCTCTCGTGCAGAAGGACCGTGGCTCGAACCCCACCGGAATAAAAAATCCGCTTATTGATGGAATTGCAGAATGGGCCTTGGGGTAACGCACTCCGTCACCAGAGCAGGATTGGCCACCCTGGTGTACTAATGGCGACAACCTCCCATAAATACGCCAATTGACCCACGGCCCTCAGTCTCCAGTGGCTGCGAAGCAACTGGCCACGGCGGCGGTCAGACCCGTGACGCAGCAGAGAGTGCTAAGTATACCCGGCTCCGGACAGGCCGCCATTAGAATCTGAACCTGGCAACGTTTAACATATCTAGTGAAGCAAGTCTAGAGGTGTTGTTCGAGGAACTAGAGGGCATTCAATGGGATGTCATAGGGCTTAGTGAGGTTAGGATGACAGGTGAAGCCTTTAAGGTGCAGCAAAATGGACACTTCCTATGTCACCATGGTCTAGTGGACAGAAGAGAAGTGGAAGAGGGATCTCTAGTCAATAAAAAACATAGCTGGCAACATAGAAGAATACTATAACATTAACGAAAGGGCAGCAGGTATTGTAATTAGGCTCAAAAAAGGTTCAAACTCAAGGTAGTACCGGGCTACGCGCCCACATCCAGCCATGACAACCAGGTAGAGGAATGCCTACATGAAGATTTGGAATCGGCAATGGCTAAAGTTAAAACACAGAATATCGTAATAATGGGGGACTTCAATGCAAAGTAGGCAAGAATCAGGCTGTAGACAAGGCAGTTGGCAACTATGGTGTGGGCTGTAGAAATAGCAGGGGGACCTGCTAGTCGAGTTTGCAGAACGGAATAACCTACGCGTAATGAACACCTTCTTCTGCAAACGGGAAAACCGGAAGTGGTCGTGGAGGAGCCCGGATTGGGAGCATAAAAATGAGATAGACTTCATATTATGCGATAACCCTGGCGTCGTGAAGGATATGGAAGTGCTCGGAAGAGTAAGGTGTAGTGACACCCGTATGTTAAGATATCAAATTAGGATAGATTTGATGAGGGTCCGTAACAACCTACTACGAAAGCAGCGGAATAATGAGCTAACAGTAAGACGTAAAGTCTAAGAATTAAGGATCGCGCTGCAGAACCGATATTCCGCTCTTACCGAGGAAGCAGTGTTTACGACACCGTTAGCCAGCGGCAACCTTAAACTCATTATCACGGAGTGTGCAGTAGAAGTCTGGGTATGATGGCTAGACAGAATAATGGTAACCCATCCTACGGGACGAAAATCTAATTAGGAAACGGCAAGCCATGACAACCTCCACCCGAGCTAGACAGAATAGAACTAGCGGAGCTTTCGAAGTTATTCAATAAGCGTAAGACAGCTGACATACGGATGTGTAATATCAAGAAGATCGAATACGCTGTAAAGAAAGGAGGTGGGCTGAAAGCAGTGAAGAGGCGCGTTGGCTTGGGGAAAAATCAGACGTATGCACTTAAAGACAAGAAGGGCAATGTCATCACAAATAGGGATAAAATAGTCACATTAGCCGAGGAAGTTCTATAGGGATCAGTACAGTTGCCGGGACATCCAGGATAATGCCGAACGAGAAAGTTCTTCAGAGGAGATAGACATCCCACCAGTAACGACCGAAGAAATAACGAATGCTTTTAAAGAAATGAAAGGGGCAAAGCTCCTGGTGAGGATCAGATAACAGCAGACCTCTTCAAGGATGGCGGAGAAATTGTATTTAAAAACTGGCAAACCTATATACGCAACGCCTAAAGACCGCAAGTGTACCAGAATCTTGGAAGAACGCCAACATCATCCTAATCCATAATAAAGGTGACATGAAGGACTTGAAAAATTACAGGCCGATCAGTCGTCTACAACGTACTTACCAAAGTAATCGCTAACAGAATTTGTTCAACTTTAGATTTCAGTCAACGTAAAAAACAAACAGGGTTCCGTAAATACTATTCAACAATGGACCATATTCCCTCCATCAATCAGCTGATAGAGAAGTGTGCTGAGTATACTGAACTCCTATATATAGAGTTTATGGATTATGAGAAAGCATTTGACTCGGTCGAAATCTCAGCAGTCATTCAGGCATTACGGAGCTAGGGGGTAGATGAGTATTATGTAAGAATACTAGAAGATATCTGCAATGGGTCCACAGCTACCATTATCCTCCACAAAGAGAGCAATAAAATGCCTATAAGGAAGGGCGTCAGACAAGGAGACACAATCTCTTCAATGTTATTCACAGCAAGTTTTCAAGAAGTATTCAGAACGTGGGATTGGGAAGATGTGGAAGTAAGGGTTAATGGGGAATACCTCAGTAATCTTAGATTTTTTGATGACGTTGCCTTGTTAAGTAACTCGGGGGACAAATTGCAAAGCATGCTTTCCGCATTAGACAAACAAAGGAGAACTGTGCGCCTGAATATAATATTCCCGAAACCAAAGTAATGATCAATAACCTCGGGACAGCACAGTGGTTTGAGATAGGTGGCGAGGCAGTTGAAGGGGTAAGCGGATATATCTATTTAGGCCAAGTTGTGATCCCGGATCCCAACCATGAGGCAGAGATAATTAGAAGGATAAGAATGGGGTGGAGTGCATACGCAGACATTCTCAGATAATGAATGGCAGCCTACCATTGTCCCTGAAGAAAAGAGTGTAGGACAGCTGCATTTTACCGGTACCCACCTACGGGGCAGAAAGTTGGAGGCTCACTAAGAGTGTTCAGCTTAAATTCAGAACGACTCAGCGAGAAATTGAGAGGATGATGATAGGTGCAACATTAGAGGACAAGAAGGGAGCGGAGTTGGTCAGGGAACAAACGCGTGTTAAGGACATATTAGTAGAAATACGAAGAAGAAATGGAGAGGTGGGCAGGCTTGTAATGCGAAGGCAAGATAACCGTTGGTCATTAAGGGTAACAGAGTGGATCCCTAGAGAAGGCAAGCGTTGCAGGGTACCAGAAAGTTAGATGGGCAAATGAGATCAAGAAGCTTTTCAGGGATAAATTGGTCGCAGTTAGCACAGGACCGGGGTAATTAGAGATTAATGGGAGAGGCCTTCGCTCTGCAGTGGGCGTATATAGGCTGGTGGTGATGATGATCATGATGATGATGTTAAATTACCCCAGAGAGTGGAGGGGGAAATACCCCCCTGCTAGCGTAGTGGGCATCGCATCAGACGCGTATTCTGAAGATTGTTTTTTCGGATCCCACCCGCGGAATTTTTTCTCCACTTTCTTTGTCTTTCCAAATTCCTAATCTGATTCAATGACCTACCACAACCTCCCCTTTGCTTTCCTAGGCCTTGCTGACTGCCAACCCTTATTTCTGTCTTAATTCAACGATCCCCTCATTTCCCATTCTAATTCGCTATATATATATTTATGTATATATAGTTAAGAGAAAAGGCTCCTGGCTATGAGGTTAGATGTACGATAGAGAATTGAAACTGAAAATAATAACGACATTTATTCTAACATTTCTACCGGGGACCTGTCTTTTTCAAAGATACAAAAGTGCAGATAATTGGGTTTAAATACATTGCAGTTGTGGGCGAGGCAAGAAGGTGTATCAAGCAAGACGCATGTATATATATATATATATATATATGTATATTTTTGTGAGGCCGTAGGTAGGAGGCGACCAGACCGGTGGCTTCGTAGCTCCTTTATTCGAAGGCGAGTCGAAGAGAACCAAGATGGCGATCAAGCCCAAGCGCTGATGATGATCTCCGAAGAAGCGGGATCGTCCGATGATGATGAGTATGTACAAGGAATGAAGAAGTGATCACCTCAAGCCGGTGGTGATGATAGTGAGCAATTGCTGCCTACGGTGGCAGACAAGTGTAGCCTCAAACAAAGCTCACACTAATGCCTCCTCTGGGAAAAAGCGGCCGCCTGGCCCGCGGGTTATGCAGGATCACGACGATTGAAGGCCTTAAGTCGGGACACGTGTACAATCTCTGTACCAGCGACGACGGCGGTCCGAAGTTTCCACAGACTGGGGTGACGCGATAATTTACGGGTGAGGTCGCCTCAAGAATCTTGTAAGGACCAAGGAAGCGGTGTAAAAATTTCTCGCAGAGGCCGGGAACGCGAACAGGTGTCCAGATCAAGACTTCGTCACCAGGGGAGAAGTGAAACAGATCGATGAGCAGTGTCATAGCGCTTGTTTGACGGTCCTGTTGACTAGGCTTGAGTGCGCAGTGCGAGCAAGCTGGCGGCATGTGTGCGATGCGAGAAACGAATTGTTCGGGGAGACGATGCAGAAGGGGAAACCGGAAGCGGTGAAGAAGCAGGTATCCAAAGTGTGTGAAGGGTGCCGACCGTACACAAGGTAGAATGGGGTGTATCCTGTGGTGCTTTGAACTGCGGTGTTGAAGGCAAAAGTAACAAAAGGTAGATAGTGTCCCAATTTCTGTGATCAGGCTGTATGTACATCGAGAGCATGTCGGAAAGAGTGCGGTGAAAGCGTTCCGTAAGGCCGTTAGTTTGAGGATGGTAACTCGATGTCATTCTGTGAGAGGTGTTAGCAGCTTGAAGTACATCGGAGAGGACCTGCGACAGGAAACTCTTGCCCCGGTCACTTAGGAGGACGCGAGGTGCGCCGTGGCGAAGTAAAATATTGTGCAAGAAAAAGTGAGCGACGTCAGCAGCGCTGGCCGAACGAAGTGGAGCCGTCTCCGCGTAGCGAGTTAGGTGGTCAACGGCCGTGACGATCCAGCGGTGACCAGTGGCCGTCATAGGCAATGGACCGTAAAGGTCAATACCGACCACTTCAAACGGTGTAGCTGGGCATGAAACCGGCTGCAATAGACCGGCGGGTGGAGACGTAGATCTCTTTCGATGTTGACAGGGCGCGCAGGAGGCGACGTATTTGGCGACACTAGTAGACAGTCCCGGCCAAAAGAAGCGACCTCGAATGCGTTCGTAGGTTTTGTGAAATCCAAGGTGGCCAGCGGTTGCGTCATCATGGAAAGCTTGCAAGATGCTTGAACGAAGGGAACGAGGCACAACTGGAACCCATCCGGCACCATCGGTGTGGTGATTGATACGGTGCAGCGCGCCATCAACCAACCGGAAATTTCGTAGTTGCCGACGTAGGCGGCTATTAGGTGGTTGCGTTGAACCGGTGAGCCGATCGATTATGTTTCGGCAGTAGGTGTCGGCGCGTTGACAGGCAACCAAGTCGCGAAAGTCGGCAGACGTGACATCTATGGGTGCAACGGGCAGGTGGGGCGCATGGGTGGGTGACACCAAGTCGTCCGACGACTGCGTGAGAGGGCACCGTGAAAGCGCGTCTGCGTCGAGGTGCTTGACTCCGGACTTGTACGTAACCGTAAAGTCGTATTCTTGCAAGCGCAGCACCCACCGTCCAAGTCGTCCAGACAGGTTCTTTAAGGAAGACAGCCAACACAATGCGTGATGGTCTGTAACGACCGTGAAATGTCGGCCGTAGAGATATGGCCGGAATTTTTGTACAGCCCATACAACCGCCAGACACTCTTGCTCAGTGATTGTATAGTTCTGTTCCGTGTGTGTCAGAGAGCGGCTCGCATAAGCTACGACTCTTTCACGCAACTGGGCATCTTGCTGTAGCAAAACGGCGCCGAGTCCTTGCCTACAAGCATCGGTATGGAGTATGGCTGGTTTCGTGTCATCGAAATGACATAGTACTGGTCCGGAAGTAAGTGCCTGCTTGAGATTTTGAAAAGCTTTTTCGCAGTCATCAGTCCAGACGAAGGAGGTTCCGGAATGCAGTAGCTGGTTGAGGGGAGAAGCCAGGGTGGAAAAATTACGGACGAAACGACGAAAATATGATGCTAGTACCGAGGAAACTGCGAAGGGCTTTTTGGTGTTGGGGGCGAGGAAAATTGGCGACTGCGGAAATTTTGTCTGGGTCGGGCCGGATACCGTCCTTGCTGACTACGTGACCGAGAACCTTGATAGATTTTCGGGCGAAGTGACATTTCTTGGTGTTCAAAGTCAGGTTGGCGTTAGCCAGACTAGTCAATACTTCATCAAGTCGTCGGAGATGTTCAGAAAAACTTGACGAAAAAATTACGATATCGTCAAGGTAACATAGGCATGTCTTCCATTTAAGGCCGCGAAGGACTGTGTCTATCATGCGCTCAAATGTAGCAGGGGCATTGCACAAGCCAAAAGGCATTACGTTGAATTCGTATAAGCCATCTGGAGTTGCAAACGCCGTCTTCTGTTTGTCAGACTCGTTCATGGGGATCTGCCAATAGCCAGATCGCAAGTCCAAGCTCGAGAAATATTCAGCGCCTTGCAAACAGTCGAGCGCATCATCTATGCGCGGCATTGGGTAGACATCCTTTTTTGTGATCTTATTCAAAGCCCGATAATCTACACAAAAACGTACTGAACCATCCTTCTTCCTCACCAGGACGACGGGGGAAGACCACGGGCTGGAGGACGGACGAATAATGTTGCGTTGAAGCATGTCCCCAACGTTTTCTTCAATCACTTTTCGTTCCGATGAAGACACGCGGTACGGGCGACGACGAACGATTTGTGTCCCTTCCGTCTCAATACGATGCGCTGCCACGGATGTTTGTCCAAGTTTGCTGGAAAAGCAGTCAAAGGAGTCCTTGTGTTTTTCCAGGAGCTGAAGAAGGAGTTGTGTTTCCCTTTCTGTGAGGTCTGTGCTGATAGTGGCCGCCAGTGTGGAAAGTGATTGTCCAGAATCTGAAGGCCGTGAAACAGGGAATACCGAGCAGAGGGGAAAAAGGGACAGGGCTTCGCCATTCACAACAGAAGCAACGTTGGTGCCTTCGGGTAGCCTAATCGGCTCGGAAGTGGCATTGGTAGCTAACAGCGTCGCCGAGCCTTCTGTGAATCGGACGAGACACGTTGCGATGACGACTCCTTTGGACATAAAACGCGGAGATGGAACTATCATCACGTCACCGTCCCTGATCTGCGCAGAACGAACACAAAGTAATGTCTCTTGGTCTGGATATAAAATGCAGTCGGCACTGGCTGTTAGGTGCATAGTACGTTGCCCCTCCGAAATGCTGGGATGCTCAGTATCTGTCATTGCAATTTCGGGTTGGTGACAGGAAATGACGGCGGAGGCGGAAGACAGGAAATCCCAACCCAAAATCAAATGATAAGCACAGGGCGACAACACTGCACACTGAATATGATGGCGAAGGCCACCGATGAAAACTCGCACTGTGCATTGTCCGGAGGGCCTAATCACACTGCTGTTGGCTCCTTGTAAAGAAGGTCCGTTGTAGGGTGTTCGTACCTTGCGTAAGCGTGCACACAATTCCGCACTTATGACTGAAACACTAGCACCAGTGTCAATTAAAGCATCGATGTGAACACCTTCCACTAAAACAGACAGCAAGTTCGACGGACGCTCTGGAGGACTTGTAAGCTTTGCAGGAGATGCAGTTTTCCCTCCCAAAACTGCATTAACTAGTTTTCCGGGCGGTGGTCGGTGACGTAAGACGCAGGGCGAAGAGGCGATACCGAGCGGCGACCTGGTGAAGGCGAGCGGGGTCGTAGTCCACGGGAGCTGCGGGGAACGTCGTTAGACTGCGGAGGAGACGGGGAGCGGCGGGGAGGCGACTGGTACGCACGCCGCCGGTAGCCGTAGTAATTCGGGGCCACGTTCTCGCGTTCATAGGCGGCGTAGCCACGTCGTTCATCCCGTTGGCGACGTCGACAAAACCGGGAGACGTGACCTCGAATGCCGCAATAGTAGCACACGGGGCGGTTGATGGTGGTATCCTGGCGGGCTGGAAAGTAGGGCGGCGAGCTCGGCACACGAGGCATGGCCGCCACATAGCCAGACGACGGGTGAGCCGTGAGTGGGGACAGCGGCAGGGGTGTCCGTCCAACGACCTCCGAGTAAGACGGTGTTGAAGGAGCCACAGGATGAACAGGAGGCCGTAGTACCGGCATGGCGGCAAGCTCCTCTTTAACTATCTCGCGAAGGCCAGTTGCAGGAGATGTTGAGGCGACAGCATGTGCGCAGTGAGAGACGTCGCCATACATTTCCTCGCGAATTATAGCGCGAATCACCGCACGAAGGTGTTCGTCTCCAAGATGAGTAGACGCCATGTCCCGTGGAAGGCGGATCGACTGACGTTCGTCGAGACGCTGACAGGAAGAGATTACGTCTGATAGGGTGTCCAGGTTCTGAAGGACAAGTGCGTTGAACGCGAACTCGCTGATGCCTTTCAGAATGTGACCGACACGGTCGGACTCCTGCATATCTTTGTCGACGCGGCGGCATAGCGCTAGAACATCCTCGATGTACGAGGTATAGGTCTCGTTAGCTTGCTGCAGACGGACATCCAGTATCCTCTTTGCGTTGTCGCTCCGAGCTTTAGTGGTGCCAAAAATACTTCGCAGCTCCGTAGTGAAGCCGGCCCAGTCGGTAAAGTCGTGCCGGTGGTTTAAATACCACGTCTCAGCGAGCTGCTTGAGAGAGAAGCCAACGTTCAACAATTTGTGGAGATCATCCCACCTATTGAACTGGCTGACGCGGGTGTAACTGTCCAGCCACTCCTTGACATCTTCTCCCCGAAGACCATAGAAATGGGGCGCGGTCGCGCTGGGGACTGGTCACGATGCATTGCAGGGGCGCGGAGACAGCGCCACTCGGAGTATCTTGCGACATGGGCATTGGTCCCGAGGGCAAGCGGCGACCGGAACGGAGCTCCAGGGGTGTCGAAGGAGAGGTACAGCTCAGGATCGAGTTGCAGCTCCACCACTTGTGAGGCCGTAGGTAGGAGGCGACCAGACCGTGGCTTCGTAGCTCCTTTATTCGGAAGGCGAGTCGAAGAGAACCCAAGATGGCGATCAAGCCCAAGCGCTGATGATGATCTCCGAAGAAGCGGGATCGTCGATGATGATGAGTATGTACAAGGAATGAAGAAGTGATCACCTCAAGCCGGTGGTGATGATAGTGAGCAATTGCTGCCTACGGGGTGGCAGACAGTTGGTAGCCTCAAACAAAGCTCACAATATCATACATTATATATATATATTATAGTATTATATATATATATATCTATCATATATATATATATATATTATATATAGTCTGTGAAGCGGGCATTTGCACTGCACTTAAAATGGGTAAAGTGCACTATATTCGTTGCATTTGACCGAAATCTACAAGATCATGCTCGCGCAAAAATCTAGCAGTGTGGCTAATCATAGCGCGCAGCTGGTTAAGAACGATCATGCTGACTGCAGAAACAGTTGAAGTCACCCATAAAGAGGACTTTTTGTTTTGTTTTTTGTACAGCCTGAGGATGGTTCGTCTGCCAACAGTGGACCAATGAAGAGGCCTGCTTCAGCTGTCAGCGAAGACAAATCATCCATAGCGGGCAAAAACCAGGCGTCACTGTTTTGTACCATGGTGACACAGCCACCGTGGTAAGTAAATGCGTGCCACTAGCCGGCTCCCAGAAGCAAGTAGAGCCTCAAACGTCCTAGGTCATCTGCCAGGGTTGTGTAGCTGTAGGAGAAATTACGTAAGGTGCTCCGACAGGATGGCAAGTGCCACGGCATTGCACGTTGCCACACCTAATATGAGAGGACTCAGGAACAGAAGAAGACAGTACCAGCTCTTACGTCTCCTTAAACCGAAGAACGTAAGCATCGCCGCTATGCAGGAGACACAGCTTCGCGGTGATGACACAGCGGGGACATTAGAGCCCTTTTTCGAACCTTATAGTGTATCTGTCACTCGCTCCGGAGGTTTGTCGGGTGGCTCTTTTCTTTTTATCAGCACGTAAGCAGTGTGTCCCTGTCTTTCCTATGGTGTAGATATTTCCGGTTGATTTATTTGCTGTGGCCTCGTCATTAGGGGTGTTGAATGGCGTATTATTTGCCTGTAGGCAATGGGTAATTATCCAGAGCGTAATTTCGTTTTCTTGACGCTGAGGACGTAAATAATCAAAACCAGACCGTGTGACTACGTTTACAAAGGATACAAAAAGCATGTGCAAGCATTCTAAAACGAGTCTACAGTTTCCACCACGCATCGTGGTCACTTTAGGCCCCTACGGGATATAGTTTGTGAATGCGTGTCTTGGTCATTGGTGCAATGGGCCCTGCAATCGTTTTGGCTCCTCTGTTTTACCGCATTCGCACAGCGAATCGGCAGTAATTTTTTCACTTTTGGGGGGGTGTGAGTAAAAGTCCAACTTTTTGCAACTCCGGTGATCTAATAAGAATGAGCATCTACTACCTTGGCTCTAAAAACGCAAGGCATTGCGAGGTTTTATTAAGGGAGGTTTCATTATCAATCTTTGAGCATATCCATGGGCATTCGTTTAATGAAAGCGCACTTAATGCGTAAACAGTTCTCCAGGAATCAGTAAAAGCAACTATCTTAAAAAAATACTGATTAGACGCCCTCTGAGGATTCGTGGCTGGAAAACCTGTAAACTAGCGTTTAGACATTCTTATTGTTTACATACATGAGCAGAAACCGTATTTTTAGGGTCTTCAAAGTAAAGAGTACTTCTAAAACAAGACGTTTAGGTTATGCATAAACTTCTCGAACCATCATCACTGATGCAACGATGAGATAATCACCAGTGGTTCTTATCATTAGGAGGGAAGGTCTACACAATAAACGTTTTTACACCTGTATCGCCTAAAATAATTTTAGTATAATAGAACCGGGGTGTTTCAAAGTCATTACGCCCTTTTTCATAAGTTTCAAAACCATACTTTGTAGCAGTGTTGTACGGAACGGCGTTACAAGGAACGGCGTTCCTGGAACTAGTTCCTTTTTGGAGGAACGGAGGAACGCCACCGTTCCATTAAGGGTCGGTGGAACTGTAACGGTAACTCGTTACGTTTTTGAAGGAACGGCAGGAACGGCGTTCCTGCCGTTACTTAGCTAGGATTTGGCTGTTTTTGATGCCAAGGCTCCAGTACAAAAATCCACAAAGCGCTACTGCGTTTCTCTTCCTATAAGATGGTCAGTTTGCCCGCCCTTCGGCCGTACGTGCTTCCTCGAAGGTCAAAGGCAGAAGAATAACCACGCAGCAGGCCGCAGCTTGTGCTTGCTTTCATGCTGGTTCAAGCCGCGAGAATGCTTTTCACCCTTCATCGTTTCTCTGGGGAGGCCAGAATGCGCGTCTGGCCGATAGAATTGTTCCCTGGCGGGGAAAAAATAGAGAGTTTTAGCAGTCCGTCCTTTCTGTCGTATGCGTTGTTACTGGGTTGACCGGGACCCGGCTGGGCACTTGGGCATTCGTCGCGGTAGGGGGATTAGTTCCGCGGTCCTGCCTTCGCCATGCCCGCGCCTCCGCACATTTCCTACTCACCCTTCGGCGCGCTCAAGAGCAGACCGGTTCCGGTCCACCCGGTAACAAGGTAGCCAACGAAACGGACGGACTGCTAAACGGGATCCGGACATTCCGGTGTCGGACATTTCGGTCCAGGACGTTTCGGTGTGGACATTTCTGTGCACCGACATTTTGGTGCATGACGTCTTCCCCCAGATATTTTGAGTGAGAGGATGTCCCAGGCATTCTTTGAACATTTTAGCTTTAATATTGTAATTTTGTGACTTGATATGATTTTACGTTCGAGACTTGTGCTTGCGCCGCCGTTCGTGGAAACGAACGCTAAACCCTGGCGGAGCATTGGCACGTGAAACCCAATTTCTGTAGTAGATGGTAAAAATTAACGTTGTTAATTTGGATCCGTTCAATCATTTTTTGTTATTTTAACATTCATGTGAACAACCCTAATCATTTAAGTGTTACCAAAGCGCTTTCCTTTCACTTCACCCAATGGTGCAATACGCTGCTGCTTTTAGTCTATTCCTCCCCCCCCCCCCCCAGCAAAATGTCCGCGAAAACTCAACAGAAAAACGAGGTAGATGAAGCGCGTGTGCATTTCGTTTTAATTATTCTCTCAATCAATCTCGCCTTCGTTGCATTCGGTGTCAGTTCTACTTAAAACTAACAAACCAACGATCGCACTTACGGTGGCGTTACTTAGGGGAGGGGAAAGCTGAGCCCCGCCGGCAATCATCCCCCTAAGTAGAGAGAGAGGGGTGTCACTTGTGCTTCACCATTGCGTCGACTGGACTTCGAAAACTTGAAGACGACTGTTGCCGCTCTCGTCACACTAGCCTATTCATTTTTTTTTTGCTCCTTATAATGGGAGGAAGCGATGTATACCTGGGGTGTCCATGATATGCGCGACTTGATGAGTTAATTCCCAAGGGGGCGACTGAAGGCGCAGAAAGAGCGATTCCTGGAGTAGGGGCGCCGTCGGTATGACCGCGACGCGCGGAAGGGCGTAGCCAGCAAACGATAGTGGCCATTGTGTTCTCAGCGGCTTTTTGGGTGGCTTTTTGTGTCACATTATAGAGGTTTCGTGCGCCCATGGTGAATGTAAAGCTTTTTCTCTGTTTTAAACGCGAAGTGTGCTATGTCATTGTTCTGAATTGATCTCTCAATTCCTGCAAAAGCCTCCACTAAGAGGCTAGCAGTATGTTCTAAATAAAAAATAAAAAATCACTGTGGTGACGCTTCGGAGGCCGTGAACTTCACCACGCCAGTAGGATTTTCAGGGGAAACCGAAAATAATATGGCTGGAAAAAAAATCTGGTTGAGATTCGAGCGTACAGGCGGGAGGTGGGAAGGGGGGGGGGCGCTAGAACAAAGAATTAAAATGTGGTAAATGTAGGCTTGTAAACATTAAACGAAGGTTGGTTGTCCCGAACACAATGGTGGAATTTGTATGCACAACCGGTACGCGCTTAATCAGCATTTAGGACATTAGAACCTGCGGCTGTTTTCCAAAAGGCCGGTTTTTCCTCCCCGACAATATCCTAGACCAGTGTTCGCGAATTCATTTTTGCAAGGCAGCCCAGCCTACGTAATACTCTTCATAAGGTTTTCTTCATTCTGGGGGGCTAGTTAATGTTTGTTACTTTTTGGATATAAAGAGTGGCATGCAATTTATGTAAATTTAGGGTGTGTAATTTAAAATAAAGTACAAAAGAGGCGGTAGACCATTGTAAACACCGGTTAATTGTCTTAGCTAAAAGAGGGGCGAATATAAATTAACAACCTGTCATAAATGAAAAAAAAAACGCATGCTAAAGAATTCAATCGGCTGCATAACAGGTGTACCAGGAACAGGTAGTAAACAAAAATATATAAATGTAGAATTTCTAAAAATACCTGGCAAAGATCAACATGGCATCAATCAAAAAAATAAATTCACTGCTCCAGATTGTTGTCCATAACCCACGTTAAGCGGAAACAAAAATATAACGGCTGTCGCAAACAGGCAAGCACCGGATAATTTGGTCGCCGAAATGTCCGTACACCGAAATGTCCGTACACCGATACGTCCGTGCACCGAAACGCCCGTACACCGATATGTCTGTACACTGATATGTCCGTACACCGAAATTTCCGCACCGAAATATCCTGCAAAGAAATGTCCTCGAGCTGTCTGGAGTTTGTCCGGTGCTCCCTGAAAAAATTCGCCTAGGAGCGTTTCTTTTGATTATCTTATCTCCAGATAATCTGCTGCCGGTGGTGTTAATATTCGTATAATATACGTAGTTTGATGTGAGTTTTATATGTCTCACTTAATTTCGCCCCAGGATTATCCGACACTGTATTTTAATTTAAAAACCTAATTGTAACGTTGATGTAACGACACGTTCCAATTTTCGAAGTGGAACTGGAACGCGTTCCTTTCGCAATAAAGGAACTTGTAATGGGAACTCGTTTCAAAATTGGCAAGGAACGAGGAACGAGCTTTCGTTCCTATTTTGGAGGAACGTGTACAACACTGCTTTGTAGCTTTACATTTTTTTTTGCGGCGAAAAGGGTGCTGCCCAACTGCAACACCCTGTGTTTTTTGTATGGTGTTGGAAGGATGTGAAAAGGTGTTCAGTTGCAAAAGAAACAGCAGAGCTGTGGGCCGGCTTAGGTTCTACCGATTTTGCTAAGTTTTGCTATGTTTTGCTAGAGTTTACTACATTTTCTAAGGTTTTGCGATGTTATTGGTGGGGTAGGCTAAGTGTTGAGGGGTGAGGTGAAGTTCAGCCGGATTTGACAAGCAAGTTTTGGTAAGTCCACCACACTGACAGCGGATACCAGAATTCGACAAGCTTAGACGAACCTCAGCTCTGCTGCTCCTCTAGCCTTGCACCCCTATTGCAAGCTGCCCCCTTTTTTGCAGTTTAGTAGCCCAAGAAAGACTATCACCTTTAAAATAGCATATTAAGGGGTGCGCATAGCATATATCCCTGATGCGAACACCCAAGCAGCCGGAAAACACGACTTCACTGTTATGACGCCCTAGTTGTGGTGCCGGACAATTTACACGTGCGCAGTTTTTTATTTGATGGATTATGAGGCGGGGACGCTAATGAGGTGATCAGGAGCCTCGTAGTGAGAGCTACGAATAAATGTTGACCACCTGTGGATCTTTGACGTGCGCCGAAATCTCGAACACACGGTCGTTTACACTTTTCGCATTTTTTATGGTTTTCTTTTTGCTAAAGCTACCGAAACAAGATCGATTATAAACAGCACCTCTTGTAATAAATTGTTCCAATTCATATTTTTTTAAACACCACCAGGTACAAAACGGCCCTGCCGGCCCCACGTGTAAAATGTACAAACGCACTCGCGCCAAAGGTGCATAAGGCCTCCAATTGTGAAACTCTTTACACCCTTTTTGTTACTTTCCACCACTGTGATTTGTACCTTCACACCCTTGCGGCAAAAAGGTATTGGAATATTGAACAACCTTATTTGAGGGTGTTGGAAGGGTGTGGAATAGAGGTTTGTATTTAATAGAATTTCATGACTTATTGCACGTAATAACTACACCACTTTTCCCACTCCGCCGCATGATTAAAAAATTTCTCCAATTCGGCATTGTGACTTGTACATGCTGACATTAAAATGCATGATTCTAAAATTAGCGCTAACATTTTTCACTTGTTGGACAATCCCAGCGACTCTTCAAGGGGAGTTACATCCGGTGGCTTTCAAAGCATGAAGAGCAAGCGTAGTTTTAAGCTAAGTAAGGATACACTCTTTTCCCACGCATCCCGTTGGTTTCGTTGCTGAAATCATTTGTGCTGCAAGTGTGGCTTGCGTGTGTTTAATCTTCTGTATGTCGTGCTGCACGCTCAGCCGATACACATTGTCCCCCGTAGCTGCGCTGCCCCCGCGCCCTTGCTTTAGCTTTCAGCAGCCTTACACCTGTTCAGGGTGTTCCATTTTTTTCCTTGCACCTCTTTTTAGTCAAAACACCTCTGACAGGTTTGTTACATAGGAAAAGATTTTGACACCCTTTTTTGCCAAAAATGGTGTAAAAACGTTCAGGCGTAGCTTCAGCTACTAAGTCTTTCACACATTGCTACTTTGGAAATGGAACCACCACCATATCACTGGGACGTCGGCGCCACCCATGCAGCACGAGCATGTGCGGCCAATCTTTGTCCAAAGAACATTGGCCAGCCCTTTTCCTCCAGGCCAATCTTCAGCCGAAGTGGTTGGCCCTTAGTCCAAAATGGTCCTTGGCCTGTGTAAGGCTGGAGCTTGGCTGTCATTGATTGGCCAATCTGCTATGGCCGCTAATACCATTGGTTGACCTACCATTGGCCTAATGCGCATGTCCTACAAATTGCGAAAGAAGTATGGCCTACTATTGGCGAAGCATATATGGCCTACCATTGGCCAAGCATGTATGGCCTACCATTGGCCAATTATGTATGGCCTACCATTGGCCTGATTCAGATTATTCTGTGCAGGCCAGAGGAAGCCCGCCCAAGGCTGCTGCCATGCATGCCCTACAGCAGGCCGTTAACCTTGGATTAACATTGAAAATATATATTTAATGCATTTTAAATGCATTAAAAATGCTCAGAAAATGTAATTTTAAATACGTGCAAAATGCATTAGTAATGAATTTTAAATGCACAGAAAATACTGCTTCAAATATATTCAAAATTTGTTACTAATGTATACTAAATAAAAGCCTAAACAGATTGAGAGATGCCTTGCAATGTGTCTTAGAGGGAATTGTTACCGTTCAACTAGAAAATTTCATTTCGTGGTTTCGAAAAGTTTAATAGGCTCTAGCCTAAAGATATGCTCCATTGTGAAAATGTAAACCGTCCATGCTCTGATTGCGGTCGAGCATATGACTGAAAAGACAGCATGTATGCGACAGATTGGCAGTTTGAAAGTTGTTTATTGTACACCTCAGCAAAGTGGCCAATTTCATCATTACTAAGCAGCAGGAATGAATGCCTTTCCGCCACATCTGCAGCCAGCGCAGATGCAGCGTTGCGCAACAGAATCCTCGTACTTCGGATTCTCCACGCGGAAAATTTCACCAGTACCTGCTGTGAAATGAAAAGAAAACAGGGGAAAATATTACGGAAACACTTCTTTTTTAGAGGCAAATAAATGTCAAATCAATCTGGCCTTTTCTCTAGCCGTGCCAACGTTACTCGTGAGCAAGGATTTAAGGATTTTTTAGTTTCCCCTTCAAAGAAAAAAAACGTCATGAACACAATGCCCCTTTGAAGGACGTAAGACAATGTATGCAATGTTAAGCATAGTTTATATCGTCATGCGGCAGCGACATTGGATCTTCAATACCATTATAAAGAAAGGATGGTGGTTGGGGGGGAGGCTTATGTTAGGGATAAAAAGTAGCGAAAATTAGCACAAAAAAGTCACAGCTAAGATAACAACGTTACCAAACATGCAACAGAGTTCTTAGCGTTACGCTACTTCTCTTTCTTAGGCGCTTGAGTTAAGTTGAAATGGTGGCCATTCTAGTTTTGTAGCTATCGTAAAATACATATCGTAGCTGCAGCTATCGTAAAATACATATTTCGAATCCTCGAAGGGTTCTTTATTTTTGTCCAGCAACTGAATTCTATAGGAAATATACCGTAATTACCCTATTCTAACGCGCCCCGATTCTAACGCGCACCCGATTTTCCTGGCAAGAAAACCGAAAAAACTTGCACCTCCGAATGTAACGCGCACGGAACTTTGTGAGCAAGAAAAACGAATGCGAGAGAAATGGGCGATTTATTTGTCGAAGTAATCTCACTCATCTCACTCCTCGTCGCTCTCCGCTGACCACAACATCTCGTCCTTGGTGCCGTAAAGCGCGTTCGCAATGCCACACTTCTGAACGAACGTTCAACCATGGTCGATGGAATCATGACCCACGCCTCGCACGCCCATCCCGCGTGCTTGTCCAGAGGCGCACGCTTCAGCCCACCGCTCGTTTTGAACACGTGAGAGCCGCTGCTGCTATTGCTGTTATCAAGCGCGCCAGTGGAACGATTTGACAATTTGTGTGAACGCGGATAGAAAAGCCTAGGCACCTATCCTTCCTGCGTCCGAAAAACCGTGGATCAAAGCTTTGGCGCCATCTTGAGATGGCGATGGCGATGGGTGGGACGAAATTTTCGCTGTTTCGGCAGTTTCGGTTTCGTATCCGATTCTAACGCGCATGCGATTTTTTGACTTTTTTTTTGAAAAAAAGTGCGCGTGAGAATCGGGTAAGTACGGTAACCGAAATGAAGCATCAAGGATGTTCCACTCACCAATGACGAAACATCGTGTTTTCGACGGAGCAGCTGGGTCAAAACACATTGTGGCACAGGGAAGTATGCAGTCATGCATAGCAGGGAAAAAGGGTATGTTGTTATTACGCCTCCAATTTAATATTTTTCATTAACACAGCACATGTCTCAAATGAAAGGCTGATGTGAATCAGTAGCGCCACGTGTATCACGGGCACTTAGCTGTATGCTAAGATCATATGCATGTGCTTGGTAGGCAGGGAAAAAGAAAATTAAATGACTTCTCTACATGCTTATTGCATGTTTTTGCTTTTATTCATGGGTATCACGCCTAAAGTAACGAGAATGGCGCGGTGCTTCCAAACACAACACGGATGCTAGTTAGATCCATTACAACAGCTGCCGTTTTTTTTTCTTTTTTTTTAAATACTGCCCTTACGTCGCCATTGCGGCGCTAACTTAGTAGAGATCCCGCGGACAAGCGGCCCGTTCTTCGGCACCATTGTATTTCTCGCCCACCGCGACCCCTCCTTCTGGAGGTCGTCACATACACACGCGCAATTCTCTGTACGGAGATCTTTTCTACATGGGTGGCCCCAGAGAAAACGAGTATTCCGCAGCCAGTTGCTTGTCGATCGCCTTCGGACCTTTATTGGCCAAACAGGAAAAAAGTAATTCATGGCCAGACTGTTGCCGTTTGTGTTCCACCTTCCACTGGCTAAATGGGAAACGATTACTGCGTTACCAGACGCTCTTTGTTCGTCATCAGACGTATGGTGGCCATGGAGAAAGCGTGTACTATGTGGGCAGATGCTTGCCGTTCATCTGGGGACCTAGACTGGCCAAACAGACAACGCGGCCCCCTGGCCAGACACTTGCAGTTCATCTTCCGACCTCACCTGGCCATGAAGAAAACAAGTAATCTGTGGCCGGACGCGTGGTGTTCGTCGTCGGACGTATGGTGACCAATGAAAAAAAATATGTTCTCTGTGGCCACATGCTTGCCTTTGGTGTAAAGACCTCGGCTGGCCGAACAGACAAGTATTTCGTGACCGAATGCGTGCCAAAGAACAAAAGTTCTCTGGCAGTCCAAACTTTGAAAATGGGCAAACAGGCCTAACATCGGCCAAAAATAAGACAAAGGCTGGCCACGTTTTTTCTGCTGCCTGGGCACTCATCTTATTTTGCATTTCGGCACTGAAACCTGCGACGAAGGCCAATCTGCAAACATCCGAATTTCGGCACTCTAAAGGAGGACACCTACAATGCCGACGACGGACAATTAAGATAGACAGAGAGATTTTGGGGCAGCAGAACAATGGCCGACGCGATAACGAAAACTTGGCGACAGCGCCTCACCACGTGAAACCATTATTTTTTATAGCAAACACAAAGCAGCGATTTAATGAACGCGCAATCGCAGCCGCACTACCGTTGCAGAACAAAGAAACTGTTCCCAGGGCTATGATGCTAATGAACTCAAGACAAAATAAAAATGTGGTTAATCACTCGAAGACCAAAGGAGCAAAGATCACTCAAGAATAAAAGTGTTAAATCACTTGAAGACGCAAAAGCAGCGTTAGTATTGTGCGTAATGACTGCTGATGTTTGCGGTGCATTAGAGAGTTTTCTACGCGAGTTGCGGAAAACCTAAGTTTTCGTGAGATCATTGAATGAGAAGATGCAACCGCTTATTCACCCTCAATACTTGGATGAGGGCTATGCAGCCAACGTTGAGTCTAACGATAAAATTATTCATGTCATGTGCCATTTGTATTTTGAATTCAAAAACCGAAAACAAAACCACCACCGTATCAAGGGGACGTCGCGACCCTAGGTGTCCATTTTTATATGCCTTTTTGAGCCAGACCCCGGGACTTTGCGTTCTTTGCTCTTATTTTGCGGCCCATTTCAGAGTGAGAGACCCAAAGAGTGCAATATTTAAATATTCACGAGACATGCTAATTAGCATATGCTGCGTGGACATTTTTGTTTCTAGGCACCGCCTTTGAACAAACGTGAGCACCAACCATTCTTTAGAAGCTTTGAAAGGAGTGGATGATTTTCTACGGCAGCAGCCACACAGATAGCAGTCGGGCAAAGATATGTAATGTAAGATTTCGTAGTACGTTGTAACCATGATGCGCCTACAATATTTACACCAAAATATGGTTGGCCGGGCAAAAAAATGGAGAAGCTTGCAATGTGTCGCGCGAGAGGAACCGCTCCCAAGCTGCAGTATTTCTTTCTACGTAAGCAGTGAACGACATATCACCACGCATTCAAAGAAATTTGAAACTGTTTAGTTGTATGTTCTGTCGTCGTTTTCCACTGTGCTATTAGTACTCATCGTCATACTCATCGATAGCGTAGTGTTCCTCACGGCAACCATTACATTCAGTGGGCAACTGTTATGCAAGCTAATCCTCGCCATTTTAGACTTCTACCAGCTCCCGCTCGTCGAATAGATGGAGCGGCCCCTGCAAGTTGTCTCGGTTAGGCCGTGCACAATCGTAGCCCGGCCATAATGATCGGTCGTCGTGCGACACGCGCTCAAGCGATCGGAATTTGTCGGTCTTCTGAGTTTTACCCAGTTTTTTTTCTTTTGCTTTTGCTTTAGCTAAGGCCACTGCGCCTCCCATGGATGCTCGGTGGTCGCCGAGAGGCACGTGCTCACGAGCGCTCGATATTTTCTTGGTATTTTTAACTGGTTACACGTTAGGCGCCGCACATTACGGCCAGCTAAAACTACTCCGTTGCTAAAAATTATTTACAGGTCAAATGCAACAAATAAGCTCCAACTCTTGGCTTTACACAATAAAAGTGCCGTAAGCCTTGGCAAGCATGTTCTGGAAAAGCAATTTCATTCCCCTTTTCACCAAACGAACATTGACGTCAGCGCCAGCTGTACTGAAGAGTTTTGATGAAAAACGTGTGCCCGCAGGCTCTAGCTTCGGTTTGACAGTTGCCGCTACATTGAAGAGCAAAATTAGATAACCTTACAACTGCTGTCGACGTCTACACAATTGAAGTCATGGCCTTGTAGCGACATCGCAATCGTTTTGCAGCTTTCGTTTCTCCCACTGTAGGTTTTAAATTATTGCTTTTGCTATATCTTGAACATGGTGACAATCGTGTTTTGAGGGCTACCGATCAACAGCCTGTCAATAAGTAGCCTTCATACCCATTTCATTCTAAAGCGCGAAAATACCAACAAGTGTCAGTTCGGCGAACAAAAAATGACAACAACATCACACAGAGCCAAATTCAAGTTTTGTTTTCAATAATTCATTTTATGGATTGTAAAGCACCAAACAACATCACGTTCTCGGTAAACGGAAGGCTGCTCGCACTTATCAGCCTCAATGGAATGCAAGCATAAAGGAGAGTTTTGAGATGCTCCAGGCCAACAAAAAAGGAAAGAGGTAGGTGGCAAAGCATGCATGTTTACCCCTTTACAAACACAGCCAGTAAAACCGCCGAGGTCGCCTGAATCTAAGTAAGAAAACGAAAGAAATAATTGCCAGACGTAAGAACAGCAACGTTTCAGGGACGCTGGACAAGATTGAATTAGCCGAGCTCTCAAAACTGATTAAAAGGAATGAAACAAAGGCATTCGTGCATATAACATGGCAGTGATTCAGAAAAGGCTGCAAAAAGAGGTAAGCTTTAAAGCAACTAAGGGAATGCTAGCCATAGGCAAAGAAAGGATTTACGCACTCATAGACAAAAAGGGTAACATTATGCTTTACTTGGCCGATATACTAAAGGTAGCAGGACGGAGCTACACAAGGGTGTATGCCAGCGACGCTGGACGATGGTCAACCACTGAGATTGCAATCTGAACTTGCTATATCTCACTAGTAAAAAAATAGGAAGTTGAAATCGGTCTCAAAAGTACGGTAATAGAAAGCTGCGGGTAAGACCCCATAATCGTGTATTTTTTGAAGGAGGGAGAATATACTGTACTGAACAAGATAGCTGTATTATTTTTTGAATGCTTAAAGACTGAAAAAGTGCCAATAGCCTAGAAAAACACCAACATTATTCTGATTCATAAGAAGGTTGATCCTAGAACCTCAAGAATAACAGACCTATCAGCAGTCAGTTGTTGTTACCAAAGTTATATTTAGCCGCATACGTGACAGCCTGGATTCCCAACAACCCTAAGAGCAGGATGGGTTTAGGAAAAACTACTCAACTACGGATTACATTCATGTCGTCAATCAAGTAATAGAAAAATCCGCAGAGTTGGACTAAACCACTTTAAATGTCATTTTTTATTTATGCGAAAGCGTTTGATTCCTAACAAACCGCAGCCGTGATAGAAGCACTAAAAGACAACGGGATAGAGGAAACCAACATAAGGCTTCTAGAAGACATATGAGAAATGCACGGGTATTAAACCCCCCCCCCCCACAAGCAAAGCGATAAATTTCCTATCCGAAAGGGAGTTAGAAATGGAGATACTTTTTCGGCTAAACTATTCACAGCATGTCTGGAGGGGTATTTACAAAGCTTGCCGCGGCAAACCTAAGATTCAGAATGAGCCATTTGAGGTTTGCGTACGACATAGTGTTGAGGGGTGAGACTGCAGAACAGATGCAAACAATGCTTGAGGAACCACAATCAGAAAGCAGGGCGCTGGGGCCAAAATAAATTTGAATAAATCTAAAGAAATGTGGACTAAGCACACAAAAAACGTTTTCTACAGCTTCGAAACAGAACTCCCGGAGAAGTAAACGAATATAACTACCTCGGACAGAGGGTTAGTTGAAACCCCAACCACGATCCGGCGCAGTATAAGTATGAGATGGGCTCAACTCGGCTTGCACTCGCAAATAATGAGAAGTAAACTACCCGTGTTACTCAAAGGAAACATCTACAACCAGTGCAGAGTGCCGGTGAAGGCATAGGAAGCTGCAACTTGGCACATTACTAAACAATTATAAATCAAACTTAGGTCGGCTCAACAGACCCTGGAACGAATAATCTTAGGAATAACACTCCGGCACAGGAAACGAGCTGCCTGGATCAGAGAGCGAACTAGAGTGTGAGATATCACAGTTCGAATAAAGAAAAAGTGAACTTGGGGTGGCCATGCAGTGAGACGAATGGAAAACGGGTGGGCAATTAGGATACACAGTGGATATAAGAGATCGGTCTAGGAGAAGGTGAAGGCCATTAACCCGATGGAGGGATGAAATATGTAACTTGGGGGGTAAACTGTGTGCTCGAGCAACATAGAACAGGAGCTGCTGGAGGTCTAAGGGAGGGGACTTCGTCCCGCAGTAAACCTGAGCAGGCGGCCTTCATGATGAGCATGATATCTGACGAAGTCAAATTGGTCATACTCTGAATCAGCTCACGTATTCTCTTTGAATCGACGTATATGCCTCTACTTTGGGAGCGCTAGTACCGCTATAGAATACTGATTGATTGTAGAGTTTAACGCGCCTAAACAACGCAGGAGATGAGGCGCGCCGACATAGAATAGATGTCGAGGCATTTGTATTGAATGATAAAGAGAACCTGTCATTTCAAGTAACGCAGTGTTGGACCCAAGAACCTGAAACGCTGCTTCCACTTTGTATAGAAGGTGCTTCTTCTCACATTCCCAATAATCTGCAGACCCGTAAATGCAAGGCGGAGGGGTAGTTTTTGCGATAAAAGCATGTTTCGCGCTAGAAGGAACCACGATATACTCCGGTGGACTTTGCATAAAAGTGCATGCGCAAGGATATTTATAGCTTTATTGCATCCGAAAAATAACATCTTTTTTTTTTGCTATTGCTATAATGTTTCGTACCAGACGGTAACTTCCTAAAGCAACACATTCTGCGAAGAGGAATAAGTCGGAGTGGTAGTGCAGGCCAACCTGTTTTGATGCACCGAGCACTCCGGACATGGTTAGAAAATTGTTCGCGAATGGGCAGAATTTATTGTTGAGAAACGGCACCCTTTTGCTTGGTTATCGTTTGGAGGCATTCGTAGAAATATATTTTTTCTGAAAGTGAGTAGGAGATTGAAGCTGCCTTTCGCAGCGCCTGCACACCTGCGTATACCGCATAATAAATAACTATCCACTGTGCAGCCATGTCCTATTGTATTAAATGAAGGAACGTCTTCTTGAGCCACCACTGTTAAAAGTGAACATTTTCAGGCAAAGGCCCCTGCTGATGAAGAGAAGCAGTAGCTCCAAATTAATTTTGAAATTCTAGCAGGACATGTACAATAAAAAGAATAGACACACAAAGACAATGTACCAAAGCGTAACCGCGCCTTTCATAAGTGCGCCTCCTCCTGAGCCACCAATGCCGTGTACACTCCCCAGGATGCTCAGCTTCCTCGTAGGCAGAAACAGGGAGGCAGTGCTTGCGCAATTAGTACCCTTGCGTGAATTTCGGCTGCCTGGGCAATATCCCGCGTGCGCTGGCCGCAATCCCGAAAGACGGTCCGATGCCTTGACTACCGCCTACAGGAACGCGCGGATACCGCAAAAAAATGCCCTGATGCAGACTTGGCTATTGGTCGCCACGAGAGCAAATATACCTCACTATTTCATAAGTTCGCTGTTGTGTTTCGGGTACCGATAATTGAATAATGCTGGGAATTGAATTTGCGTTGTTCAGAAAGATTCACTTGGCCCTCCAAATCAGTGTGATTTGTTGATTCTCATTATAACTGCGGCGAACAGATCAGCATCGCACAGTCGACAGAAGAGACCGAAAGACAATACAACGAATATTCATTCCCTGATGATGGTAGTTTGCGTGGGAGCAAGTTAGGAAGCCCAACATCCTGGCTTTATTAGCACCCACATACTTGAGCCAATGGAACTGTGGATCGTCTTGGTGCGGTAAAAAATTGTTTTAACGAGACAGTAGGATGATTGCGGAACGATGAGTGCTGGTCGCTTCAAATCCAAACCTGACCTTGCAGAAGCGGGACAAGTCTTTTCAGCCAACTTTTCTCGCTTCGTTTCCGGAGGTTCATTTTTCAGAGGAGCTCTCTCGCGTCGCATTTTAGTCACCACCTTTGTTGTGTGGCCTTTCTTCCTTTAACCGGTTTCAACGGCCCGTTCACAAAAACATTTCGGGATGCCGAGCATCGTCAAAATGAGCTATGCGTAGGAAACAATTTTCCAAGCAACTACAGCAGGTGTCGATATTATTGGAATTACACTGTATTCACAACAAATGAAATATTTGGTGTACTTTAGGCTGAATATCAGTATATAAGGAAACATTATTTGTGCTAAATGTATGTCGAAACGTTCTGTAAAAAAACACCCTCGTGACGGCGTCAAGACAGGACAAATAAAATCCGAACACAAGGTGAAGAAATTAGGTCTCCCTCGCATACTTGCGCGCACGGGGCAAAACGCTACAGAAATAAAATATAAAATAAGGCGAAAGTTTGAAGTTTTGCCCTGACATGCACCAACAACTAATAGCGCGAAATAAATCGCAGAACTACTCTTGTTGTACGTTTATTTGTCGAAATTACGAAATAAAGCTGTAGCTAGCCTTCCATTGCATGATGACCTGCATTAGGGACGTGGCCTGGGCAACTTGTTGTAAGATGCCGAAGCTAATGGCCATAGCACATTACCTTAGATTGTCTCGAGCGCCCAATTGACATTGTGCATGGTGGAGATGTACCGAGTAGATCGCGTGCTTTTATTTACATAGATATCAAGGTGTGGCTTTTTGCGAGCAGCCGTGAAGACCGCCAAAGGGACCGGTCCTGTGTTCTACGGAGATGCGTTGCGGCTCGCTTCTGTTGAAAAAGGAAACCTACGCATAGGCAAGGAATTCGACAATGTGGGTTGCGCGCTTGCAGGCTCGTGACCTATTGTATTTACCGTATGTATTGGCAGTACAATCGACCAACGCTGTCCCGAATACGGCGTTCGACCCTGTTCAATTATCATCGAAAGGAATCCAAGATGAGGATGAAAGGGTAGTAGGGTGTCCCCTGCGGCGAAACAAATAGTAGCACGGGGAAGAAAGAAGACCCAGACGTCCGCGCCAGGCAAGTTGCGAAGCACAGCCGAGCTGTGGCTGCTGGAGCAGTCCGGCCAACCTAGCCGAGGGAGTTACAACACGCCAAAAGGGGAAAATATTCCTAAAGGCGTTGAACCCAGCTCACGTGCTTTAAAGGCAAACGCCTGGCAGTTTTATCAACTTCTTCACTAGTGCATCGTATTTTCATCTCTTTCTTCGCTGTCGTTTCTTTGTCTGTTGGTGCAAATGAATTAGACAGGTCTTACATTTTCTCCCGAACCATGTACGCGTCTTGTTCTTGTTTCGTCCAACTTCGCAAATTACATCAACAAGACAACTGGCACATATCACACACATTCCATCAAATCAGGGTTCGGCGGGGCTTGCTGTACAGCTTCATGCTCACGTGCAATCACGTTCAGCTGTCACGTGGCAGACACCATTCTGCAAGTTTTGCATTTCCCATTCATAGTTTCCGGAATTCCGTCAAGCTGACACATTTCCCCTGAAGGCTTCCAATTCCTGGCCGATTCCCCAAGTGGGTTGCGGAGTAACAACTGCGACAGCTCTTGTTCGAACGGGAAACGTGCGGAGATAACACACGCAATAAATACAGAGATAGCACAGTTGTTAGGGCCCTGGGTTGGTGCTGTGCAGACCCGTGTTGAAATCCCATGTGTTCACGCATGTGTTTTTTACTTATTCCTAACTTAACTGGCCATTTTCATAACGGAACAACTGTGACAACAACGACGCTCTTTTCCGCGGGATGAGACGATACTGCCGCGAACCATACATTTGGTTTGTTTATGTTTGTTTTTTCACTGCCCGGCTGCGCCCCGGCTGTGTTAGCTGTGTCCTAAGCGAAGCGCGTTTTCCATTCTTTATTTTATTGCCGCACGGGTTATCTCATTCTGATACGAGAGCGTTTCGCCCTAACGTCACTATCCTAGAATAATCTTCTTTGATCTACAATGTTTTGCATGTAAATCGACGGTTCGAGAAACACTCGCGCCGAAAGATAAAAGCCTGCAAGAGCGGACGCGGCGGTATTCGACTCTCCAACGCTCGCTTGCGCACGACACTTTGCTGACTGCTGCTTCGCCACCTGTGTATTCTTTGAGTTGTTAGGGGAGCACAAGTTCACTCCAATAAACTTTCTTTTCCTTGAAAACAACTGCTTCGTCTTTGGCTACGTGACATCTGGTGAGGTGCTGGGTACATGCACCCAAAACCCTGTGCAAGTCGCCAAGCAAGCCCCACTCGTACCAGTCGCTGACAGCAAGGCCTCCCACCAGAACTCGGTCTACTACCGGAGAAGGTGAAGAAGGAAGACGTCGAGACGAAGACGTCGTCGCGATTGGTTCGCTCAATTGAAACTAAGCTACGACAGGTTTGTGAATGGAAGAATGTGCCTTTCTTAAGCTTGTTAGTTTGTACACTGTATCAAGCTACAAGTCCCGGTCGCTCCACACAAGCGCGGCACAAGCGCACATGCGACGCTTCGCTGTCTGGTAAGCTAGTAGGAAAATCTAAGGCAATCTAAGGCGAATATACTATAGGTAGTTAGGAAATAAAATCAACTGAAGATTTTACCGTACAGCGTAAAACTAGAGCGCAGGAAGCACTTCTTTGCACTGGGTGAACCAGCACAGCGGTCAGCAACACGGCCACACTTCTGCAAACGCTTTTCCGTCTAAGAAATCCATGCCGTAGACGTGAGATATTGTGGAAATTTGGGGGACGCTTACCGCACGAGCGCTATACAACAAGGAGACATCTAAGCTTCTCTAAATGCTAAAACTAAATAAAAATGTGAACTGGTTTTACATTATATACCTTATATTTCTAGCTTCTGCAATACCGGCTTAGTGGCCGAGCGGTTTGGGGGGCTAGGTATGTTATTCTGCAAGTCGCAAGTTCAAATCTCTGATGGTACATTTTGTTTGTAAGTTTATTTCTTTGTTTTCGGCCGATGTTTTCTACACTGAATTCACCATTTTGCGCCGTAACGTTCATTGCTACACGAGCGGGTTCGCAGAATGCGCGCAGACTGACACTGACGCGCTAGCGAATTCTCGTTGGCGTGATGTCGCCAGGAGTACCGACTGCTTGCGGGCAGTGGGCACAGGTCTAAATAAGCCCACCCTTGGCCTGGTTTAAACACGCTTTTTATTACACAGGCATGAGTGAGGCAAGCTCCAGAGACGGCGGAAAAACACATGGAATTTGAGCGCCTGCAGTGACGCAGAGGGAGTTCATGCACTGCGTAGGCCTTGGATAGTGATTGCTTCGATTCCAAGCCATCCTGATAGGCTTATCTGAGGGCATTTTACAGCCGACAACATGATAGACGAGCGGTGTGGCGATTATTGAGATATCGGAAAGGTCCATCCATGGATAACGCCGTACGCCAAGCATGTTGTTCCACAGAACCGAAACTGAAACTTGTTTTAATGCAAATCTCGGACAGCTCCCAATCCAGTTGCATCTTTACCTGACGTCACTGTGGTTACTTGGTGCAGCCGCCGCAAACCACGCAGGCTACTTTTCTTCTTTCTGGCCCTGTAAAATAAATACCACCTTAGCACCCGGATAAACGACGAAAAGTGTGTTCATTTGAGTTAGTCTACGCAGTAAAAGCGAAAACGGGAGCTTGATAAATTCACTTCAGTGTCCCCTTATGTTAGTAATGTCGAATTTTACCACATAGGAAGGAAGTGTTCTTCATTCTATTCCTGAAAATGAAAAGAGGGAATCGCTACAGTTTGTGTTACGCGTAACAAAATAAACTCTCTCTGAATTCAGAAGAAATGCTCAACATTCAGCGCCAATTTGTAACATTTAAAGAAGGTCATTTCTTTCTGAAACCTTGGGCAGTGAAACGAGTGCGAAAATAAATTGACAGAAAAAGGCAATTCATTTCTGTTTTTGACAAATAAATAAAATATTCAAGAACCAGGGCAAGGCATTGTGAAGGTAGCTAAAAGAATGAAGCGAAAACTCCATAGGTGCAATCATAGGCTCGCCCAAGCCTCAAAAGTGTAAAACAAGAGTCCCACATCTGCACAAATGCAAAACTCATGTTCAAAATGAGCCAAAAGCCACAACAAAAAAAACAATATAAGCTTTCGCACCTTAAACAGATCTGCACCAGATTGTTTAATATTTTTAGTTCAAAACCAAAGGGCTCCAATTCAGCCCTTCAAGGTGTCGAGTGTCGAGGTATTTTCTGTCTTTGAGTGCGTTGCCTGCTTCTCAAAATTACAGGTGACAAGGTTTGTTGTTTTAAATAAACTGTTACTCCTTCGCTAGCAGTATTACATTTTTAGGGACATACATCACAGCCTCAGACACGTGCACACGAAAGAAAACAAACATAACGTCGCAATAACATTGAAAAGTTTCAGGTGGTTGCGCCACAAGCCCCCGCAAGTATAGCCGTAACTACATGGCCGTTTAAGCATACGAAAACAGTTTTATTTTCTTTTTAAGCTTTGCTTATTTAAGGAGAACAATATTGCAAAAAGGCCAGGCAAAAACGTTTTTTTGTCAGGATGCTCTAAGTACGCTTCCTTACCGTCGCCGAGGCGCTTAGTACGCAGCTTGACACACGGAGTTGAGGTTACCGGCCTCTAAAGGGGGTAGCCAAAGAAATCTCGCTGGAATGTCAAGTCACGATTGGTTATCCTGGCTCTCCAACATACTTGCTGTGGTAGGAGAAATGAAAATTCCGGATGCAAAAAATATACTTCATGGAGGTCGGGTTCGATGAACATGTCGTAGGGCCAGTCGTTCCCAGCGGACACTATGAGAGCCTGTTGGGAAATCAGTTCTGAGTAAGCTCAAGGCGGCTTCCTTCTGTAGCTACCACCGTTTTTTTTCTGAGATCTGTGTATTTAGAGATGAAAGGGTGCTGCTCTAATATTTGTTCACGGCATCGTGCGTATCGACTACGTTTCAGAAAAAAACAAGAAGAGGAACGGAAGGCGACGTGAGTGGCAATTTGTATATAGGGCACTGTTTTTTTCTGGCTTCAGCAGTGACTTGCCAGTTTCGCGTGCTAAATATATGGAGTGTGCTCTCTGCCAACAATTCCTTAGTATGCATCACGGATTAAATTACAGTCGTCTTTTTTAGTAGACAACAGTTTCGCCCCAGCTAGCAGATGGCCAAAATTTTGGTTTGTGTTTCTATCACGTGATTTCTCCGCTCAGTCTAAAAACACTTGAAAGAAGGCATGAACACAGTAATTATATGGGGCAGGATGTGCTTTCTTTTCCCTTTCTTTATATAAGTGAACAAGGCTTTGTACTGCTGAGCCAAAGGACGTGGATTTGATTCCCGGCCGCATGTATTATCTTTATTCGCCTTTTTGAGCATCGGGTGATGCTTTTACGTCATTAGGGTAAAAATGTACGGAAAACTGGAAAAATTGTAACTGCCTTCTGTACCACTTACATTTACTTGCTCTGTAAAGGTGCTGTTAAATGTTAATAAAAGTGTGACAACTTTTATAGCTAGATGCTATTGTTAGCCTTGTTGTAAAATATTTCTACAATAAATATCCCATTTAGCAATGGTGTTACTTATCCGCATTGGCCGATATAGGGTCGACACCTCAAGCCCAAAGTCAACTGCGAAATCTGTGATGGAAGGCTTAGCACTTTTTGATAGTTTAGAAAATTTAGATCTGTCTTCTAATTGGTTTTGAACTATTTAGTGCGTGTTTTTTGGTCGAAAAAACCGATTCTACCACTGTGGGTGAGATATTTGGGAAATCTTGCGAAAACCTTTTAGTCAGAAGCCGTTTGGTTGTGCTGCAACTTTCAAACACCCTGAAATTAATTTGGAGGCATTGGTGTAGTCAATTTGCGTTTGGAGCATTTGTTCATTTAAACTGATTCCTTGTTATCCTTCAACTTGTTATCCTTCGACCTGTTGGAGGATAATGCTGTGTATCAGTTGTTCGATATTACGCCTCACCTCAAAAGATTCACTTCCTCCTATCCAGCTCCAATGCATAATTGATTGGATGTGTAATTATATAAAGAAAATAAAGGATGAAGCCACTGTATGAGAATATGTCATCGTTATTTACACATCGAGTTGTGTAAATAAATAAATATCCGTAGGCGAGAAAACAAGAAACGTCCTAGTACAGATGGTTTATGGCCAAACGTTGTTGTCAGTAAGCCCTCTCCTGACTACTCAGCCAAAAATATAATGTGGGAGCGGTAAGCACGCACTCAAGTCCGGTGTACGCATTTATTCTGGTTAGCAGGGAGTATCCCAGTACTCACTAGTTCTAGTTATTGAATATTTGATAACTGTAAATAAAAACAAAAGCAATAGAACGCACTGGCGGACGAAGATTAGGGTAATGAGGGGCGTGGCAAAGAAGATAAGAAAATTTGCAAGCAGGGGGATATAAGTGAAAGTTCGTTACGAATGGGGGGAACTCCTCGTTGTTTTCTCTACTGATGTAGCGTGTAGGGAACTTCTCAAGGCCCCTGGTTGCTAGGAACTTTGAAGATTAATGCAAATTGTGGTGGCTTTACAAAAAACATCTCAGTCGAACTTTACAGCTTTTAGGTTAAACACTCGCAAAAATTTAGATGCGAAGTTTTTCAAACCTAAATACCCTTAAACGGCATAGGCGCACGTTGTCGAAAAAACACCTTCTAGTTAATGACGGCTTAGGCTGATGCTGTTCTAAAAAAACACTTCCTAGTTAACAAGTTATCCAATGTTTTGAAGTAACGACTCCAGTACATTTTATATGCTCACTTGCTCAGGTTGGAACCTTTTTTGCTGAAACGCAGCGCAAACAACGTAGGAGCTTTCCCTTCGACCAAGCACATGTATAGAGCTTACGACAAGTTTGCGCCCTAAATCACTGCCGCTGTTCTGTGTAAATGACTGCGCGTTTGTGTAAACCTTGTAAGCACTGCGCGCATATTGGAAAAATCCCGTCCCCGCCACGGTATCGCACCTTGGTGTAAAGCCTCTTCGCCGGGATGTTGACTACGGCGAAGTGCTTTGTATTGTTTTTGGCGTGTGTACGTATTTAATACGTGACTACAGATGCGTTAGATGCGCGGAGCTTTTAGACATATGGTTTAGGCGTGTTGTTCATGAGACAACAGGTGGTAGGACAGGAGTGAATGTGGCCCGTGATTTAGGTGGAGGGAATAAAAGCGAGAACGCCAACGCCGCCGGCATTACAGAGATTCGTTAGGCCGCGCTTAACAGCGCCGCCCAGCATCCCAGTGCTTACGCTGACATATCCAGCCATTCCGAGCCCTTTTGCTCCGGCCCTTTTTAAACGCATTTGAAATCCGTACAGAAGAACATTACAAATTATTTCGAAATATATTTTCGTTTTCCGACGTTTGTTTAACTTCTGCCCGGTGGCAAAGCCTGTGTTTGCGAAGGATTACTATGCCATTTTTTTTTGCTACGAAACGCGGACCCGAACTGCTTACCTTATATGCTCACATGATGATTTTGATTACATTCCCAATGAACCATTTATATTCTGGCACGAGATGTAGCGCCTGTGTTTATATAAACATACATCTGAAGTGCGCGAATACAGCAGAATGTAGCAACTGTCTAGCACTTGTCCTTTTTTACTTTACTGGCGCTAGCACCCGGTAATGCCCGTGTGGGCCGCTATAGTAATGGCACTAATGGTTATAACACGTGTTCATTATTCCTTACTTGTCATTATCAGGTAGCTCACCATGAAGTTGTACACGAATAAGAACTCCAGCCTGCTGTCAATGCATGGCCTCCTACCGGAGTCGCGTGGTAAAGGGAAACGGCCGGAACTTCTTTTATTGGAACTCTACATGATGGCACGCTTTATACTACATACCCAGGGAAATTGTTATGCCAGTAGGTACGAAGGGCACTCATCAGTGACTGTTTCATGATTCATAACCTAAGTTCCTACGGAAGATGCGTGGTTGCACAAATTCCCAATTGATGGAAAGCATTATGCGCAAGTGGGAAAATTAAATTGAACTGAACGCCCGGAGTAATATAAGTTACAAGATACTGGTGCCATGTTCATGCTCGTATTTGCACATCGTAGAAATGGGTATTTGGACACCTGTCTGGGCAACATTTGGGAGCAAAAAGAGTTGGATATATCAACGTTCTGCATAAGTATTGAGAAATCTCTTAATCACAGCGTTTTCCTGAAATCCTTACCGTCACTATTAGGCGGGTGTTATGAGAAACTCTTCTAGAGCCGTGTTTAGATACTTGCATAAGTTTGTGATATTGACAAAAACTTGTTCAATATTTGAACCTGCCTGCGACAAAAAAAAATACGTCTGGAAAATTATTTCGAAGCTTTTTTTCTCTCCTTAGCGTAATACTTAAAATATTAAAAATATTGAGCTAATAACCTAATCACAATGTGCCCATAAAATCTCAAGCCGTTTCAACCAGCAGTTTGGCTAGGATCTGACATTACTTGTTAATCCTTGTCGACTCGTCGGGTGTATCATTTAAACAAACTCTTCTTCACCCTTTACCGTCAACGCTGGGCGAAATCCTTAATATTTATTTTGTGAGTAATCTTATTAGCGCGTGCTAATTGAATAAACCAATGAGTGCAACAAATATTGGATAATGTTTTAGAACACCCATTTTGTTGCGAAATTCTGAATCGTCCGGTAGTGTTGATTAGGGCCAAACGATGACACTACTTTTAAATATTCTGAAGGGCTACATTTATCAGCAAAAAACACTTTGATATGTGAGCAGGTGAGCGAGATAATTAGGGATTTAGGAAAACATAGTCTCACCTTTTTTTGGTTAGGAGTGCAATTGCCAACAAGCCCGCCTTGGTGAGCAGCTGCGCCAGGAAAGAAATGCGCTCCTGAAATTTCAAGTCTCTAGGTCTAGCAGCTTTGGCAGGGCGTTGATGAGTCGGTCGGTTGGTCGGTCGGTCGGTCAGTCGGTTGGTCGGTCGGTCGGTCGGTCGGTCGGTCGGTAGGTCCGTCGGTCAGGCAGTTCTCTTATAGATTTACTAAACGATTTTGATATGCCTACACTGCTGAATTTCACAGCACGTTTTGCATGTACAAAAAACTAAAAACGTATCAATGCAACGTAACATTTTAGAAACTATCTTTATTATTGTATTGAATAAATACCGAGTTTAATATATTTCGATGTGGTTCTTCGGTAAGGGATTTTTTGCCGGTGGAGGTAGCCTCAACGCGCATTCTATTTCACACTGGTTCACATGATGGCCTTCCTCCTGCCAAGCTCAGGTCAATAATATGCGCGGAAAGATACGCATTGTACGTTGACTCAGATACTTTTCCTCAATATGTTGAGTAATAGATCTCTTTGTGGCCCACAGAATAGTGGGAGCACTTTTTTTGTGAGTACTGTCAGTGATTTCAACCAAAAATTCAACTCAGAACTTCATTTCAAATTCTGATGTCATTTTACCGTGTAATAGTCAAGTTATTAGTAAAGTGGTCACTTAAGAGTACAGCTAGAGTACCTTCATTTTATCGAATTTAAATGTAAATCATGCGCAGCGATTTCTTTGTGCTAACTTTACCGATGCAGAAATCCTTATTAAGCTCGTACGTACTTCTTTTAGAACCACTGTCTTAGTTATATGCTCCAGTGTGGCTCGAAACGGAAGCCAGTATACTTTGGGGTCTTCTGACAAGGATCTCTAACCTAAGTTCTCAGCAAGAGTTGCGGAGGAGTCTACTGTTGACTAAATGCTTGAATTTGAACCAGTGACAAGACCCGCCACGTTGGGCTCTATTCAGTTTATTCCAGCTGTTATGCGTATGTGTCACTTTTTTTCACTGAACCTCCAGAACATAAATAACACTATCGAGTATCCACCTCGGTGCTCAGCAGAAGGCCCCATTTCCAGTTACTCGTGGAGATGGTAACAATTAGTATTTGATATCGCGGGAGCAACACCTCAACAAAAAAGGGCTGCCCCTCTCTCAAGGTAAGCAGACTCACAAAAGTTATTGTAAGCGCCATTAACGCACTCATTTATTACCGTTATAGAGTACACGCGCTGATATTCTACATCAAAGACACCACTGCGTGTGCCTACTACATAAAGGAACGTTGTTTTTAAGCGGTGTTACTTCCGTTTCTGCATGAAGTTTATCACGGCCTACGCACGGCAAGAGCACGAGGAAAACTTTGAGTGTAATTTCGGATCATGTAGCGCCTAGTAAATTCGTGCACTAATTTTGGCACGTAATGCATATTTTGGCAATTCTGCCGGGTTTCTTTACGTTTAGGCATTTAAATGTAGCCGCCGCGTGCAAGGCGGCTAATGTACTTATACGAGACATTCGCTACGGCTCTTCTTGGAAGGCAAAAATTAATGCAGGATGCGAAGGTGAATTTAGGTGAATATAAAAGACCGAGATGCAGCGATGGCGTGGATGGCAGCGATGGCGTAGAGGTAGAGCATCCGCCTCGCGTACAGAAGGACCGTGGCTCGAATCCCGGTGCCGGACAATTCCCACCGGATTAAAAAAAAAAGAAATCCGCGTATTGATGGAATTGCACAAAGGGGCTTGGGGTGCGGCCTGACCCCGGCGACCATTGCCGGCAATGCACTCCCTCATCAGAACAGGACTGGCCACCCTGGTGTAGTAACGGCCACAACCTACCATGAATACGCCAATGAACCCTCGGCCCTCAGTCCAAGCGGCTGCGAAGCAAGTGACCACGGCGGAAGTCAGACCTGTGACGCAGCCGAGGGTGCTAAGAATCCCTGGATCCGGACAGGCTGCCAATGGAACTGAACCTGGCAACGTTTACCGCGCGAACCTTATCTAGCGAAGCGAGTCTAGAGGTGTTGTTCGAGGAATTAGAGGGCATTAGATGGGATGCAATAGGGCTTAGCGAGGCTAGGAGGGCAGGCAAAGCATTTATGGTGCTGAAAAATGGACACGTCATTTGTTACCGGGACAGAAGAGGACAGAAGAGAACTGGGAGAGGGATTTATAGTCAATAAAATTATAGCTGGCAACATACAAGAACACCATAAAATTAACGAAAGGGCAGCAGATCTTGTAATTAGGCTCAATAAGAGGTACAAGCTCAAAGTGGTGCAGGGCTACGCGCCCACATCTAGCCACGACGACCAAGTAGTGGAACGCCTATATGAAGATGTGGAATCGGCAATGGCCAAAGTAAAAACACAGTATACCGTAGCTACGGGGGACCTCAATGCTAAAGTAGGCACCTTTACGGTGCTGAAAAATGGACACGTCCTATGTTACCGGGGTCTAGAGGACATAAGAGAACTGGGAGTGGGACTTCTAGTTAATAGAAGCATAGCTGGCAACATAGAAGAACACTATAGCATTAACGAAAGGGCAGCAGGTCTTGTAATCAGGCTCAATAAGAGGTACAAGCTCAAGGTGGTGCAGGGCTATGCGCCCACATCCAGCCACGACGACCAGGCAGTGGGACGCCTCTATGAAGATCTGGAATAGGCAATGGCTAAAGTAAAAACACAGCATACCGTAGTTATGGGGGACCTCAGTGCTAAAGTAGGCAAGAATCAGGCTGGAGACAAGGCAGTTGGGAACTATGCTCTGGGCTGTAGAAACAGCAGGGGGGACCTACTAGTTGAGCTTGCAGAACGGAATAACCTACGCATCATGAATACTTTCTTCTGTAAACGGGAGAGCCGGAAGTGGACCTGGAGGAGCCCGAATGGGGAGCATAAAAATGAAATAGACCTCATATTATGCGATAACCCTGGCGTCGTGCAGGATGTAGAAGTGCTCGGAAGGGTAAGGTGTAGTGACCACCGCATGGCAAGATCTCGAATTAGGCTAGATTTGAGGAGGACCGCAACAAGCTAGTACGAAAGAAGCCGATAAATGAACAAAATCACATGTATGCACTTAAAGATAAGCAAGGCAATGTCATCACAAATAGGGATAAAATAGTCAGTGGCCGAGGAGCTCTATAGAGAACTGTGCAGTAGCCGGAACATTCAGGATAATTCCGAACGAGACAGCAGTTCAGAGGAGATAGACAACCCACCAGTAACGACCGAAGAAGTAAGGAAGGCTTTGAAAGAAATGAAAGGGGGCAAAGCACCTGGTAAGGATCAGATGACAGCAGACCTCTTGAAGGATGGCCGAGAAATTGTACTTGAAAAACTGGCAAACCTGTATTCGCAATGCCTAATGACCGCAAGTGTACCGGAATCTTGGAAGAACGCGAACATCATCCTAATCCATAAGAAAGGTGACATGAAGCACTTGAAAAATTACAGGCGATCAGCTTACTGTCAGTCGTCTACAAGGTACTTACCAAGGTAATCGCTACCAGAATTCGGCAACCTTAGATTTCAGTAAACTTAAAGAACAAGCAGGGTTCCGTAAAGGTTATTCAACAATGGACCATATTCACACAATCAATCAGGTGATAGAAGAGAGCGCTGAGTATACTGAACCCCCATATATAGCCTTTATAGACTATGAGGAAGCATTTGACTCGGTCGAAACCCAAGCAGTCATTCAGGACTAGCGGAACCAGGGGCAGATGAGCATTATGTAAGAATACTAGAGGATATCTACAATGGGTCCACAGCTACCATCATCCTCCATAAGGAGAGCAGTAAAATACCTATAAGGAAGGCTGTCAGACAAGGAGACACAATCTCTCCAATGTTATTCATAGCATGTTTACAAGAAGTATTCAGAACGTTGGATTGGGAACAGGTGGGAGTAAGGGTTAATGGAGAATACCTTAGTAACCTCAGATTTGCTGATGACGTTGCCTTGCAAAGTAACTCGGGGGACGAATTGCAAAGCATGCTTTCCGCACTGGACGAACAGAGTAGAACCGTGGGCCTGAAAATTAATATGCAGAAAACTAAAGTAATCATCAAAGACCTCGGGACGGCACAGCGGTTTGAGATAGGTGGCGAGGCAGTGGAAGTGGTAAGCGAATATATCCACTTAGACCAAGTTGTGACCCCAGATCCCAACCATGAGGCAGAGATAATTAGAAGGATAAGAATGGGGTGGGGTGCATATGGGAGACGTTCTCAGATAATGAATAGCAGCCTACCATTGTCGCTGAAGAAGAAAGTGTATGACAGCTGCATCTTACCGGTACTCACCTACGGGGCCGAAACCTGGAGGCTCACTAAGCGGGTTCAACTTAAATTGAGAACGACTCAGCGTGCAATGGAGCGGAAAATGATAGGTGTAACACTAAGGGACAAGAAGAGAGCGGAGTGGGTCAGGGAACAAACACGTGTTAAGGACATATTAGTAGAGATTAAGAGAAAGAAATGGACGTGGGCAGGGCATGTAATGCGAAGGCAAGAAAACCGCTGGTCATTAAGGGTAACAGAGTGAATTGCTAGAGAAGGCAAGCGTTGCAGGGGGCGGCAGAAAGTTAGATGGGCAGATGAGATCAAGAAGTTTGCGGGGATAAATGGTCACAGTTGGCACAGGACCTAGGTAATTGGAGAATAATGGGAGAGGCTTTTGCTTGCAGTGGGCGTAGATAGGCTGATGAGGAGGATGATGATGATGATGAAAATACCGAGGTTTCAAAACGTATTCCCGAGTCCTCCACTGCGGCGCGCCTTATTGCCCACGTGTCCCTGTGGCGCGCAAAACCGCATTTTTCGGTTTTTCGGAAACTGTTTCTTGTGCGTCGGAAAAAGTTCGGACGATTAGCGAGCATGAGCGGGCCCGATAACCAAATCTCTTCAAGCAAGTTGTATTTCAATGGTATTTCAAAGTTACAATGGTGTTTGAATCTCTTCTTGTAAGCTCTCCTCCCCACAAATGGGTTTTATACGGGCGAACAAAAACAAGGCGAGATTAGCAACATCGGTGCTTCAAAAATGATTGGCTGAAAAAATTTCAATCTGAAGGGAATACAATTACCTCAAAACACCTCCAATGGGTAAATGTGAACTGCTAACTGTGTGGTACATTGAATTACAATGCTATTTTACAAAAATTTAGGCTAGTTGAAATGGATACTTGAAAAAATGCATTTTTATAAATGGTAAAAATAAAAGGCACCACAAAATTAGTTTTTCCACAATGCCATCACTAAGATTTAAAAGCTGTGCTGCTGGCTGCGTTAGTTTGGTGAAGATTTAAAGAGGCTTATTGTGCAAAAATTTTATGAGAAAGAATTGTGTGCAAATCTTCTCACAAAGTGCCGCGCGTGCTGTATACGGTACACCTAAAAGGTAGCACGAGAGAGTGGCTTCGAGAATTTTAACAATTTGGGTTCCTTCAAAGCGAAAAAAAAGCCATACACCCTTCCTCTTTCCTGTATACAACATCGCAAGAGGGGACACAAATAATTTTTAGTGCTAACCGTAACTTCATGTACTCCGCCTAATCTCTCAATCAGCCACGCCATGCTAATAAGGTTTTTTTTTACCGGCGAGACAGTTGTTTACCAGCAAATATTTAAAAGCGACATATACCGTAAGACGTCCACCCGTATAAACACGTACGGATTTTCACTAGCCGTGGGTATGAGCTGTAGGTGGGCAGCGATGGTATCGTGGATTATAACATACTCAAGGTGGAACAACGAATGGCTTGCGAAAATTCCGCTGGCTCCGGGAGACAGGGCGCGAGCACGAACTAAGTCCCGCGCATGCGACAAACACTAGTACGTTGTCCCTAAGAATGACGAGGAGAGAACGTTTGAACGCTGCTCACTAATTCGGCAGGAAGACAGGCGGCGTGCTGAAAAAAAAAAAACCCATACACGTTAACGTCAATGTTCAAGAACTTCGTGCGGAACTAAAGGCCGTTATCAGTGAGCCGCAGGAGGCTGCTGTGTTCGCCCTAGGCAACTTTCCTGGCCTCTATTGCGTAAATGGGAGCTCAATATACGACAAAGCTAACCAAGGAAAGCGCGTCGCGTGGTACGCGTGGTCTTCCATGCAAGACGGGACAAATTGTTCCGCTGGGAGATCATGCGCCTAATACAGGCCGCTTTTAGGCTGGTAAATAATGTGCAAGCGACGCATATCATCGTTTTGAGGGTCTTGGATGGTGAAGTTTTTTATCTACTGGAGGTATTCTTCTTATTTACGCTTCAAATAAAAAAACAGAAATCAGGAATGATGGAGTTAAGGCCAAAGAAGAAACTATACGTTATTCTAACCTTGCAAAAGGGCATGCCCTGAAAAACCGTCGCAAAACCACGACTCGGGCTAACGGACATTGGCAGTGCCTAATTTCCCTTTCAGTAACAGTTCGGACAATCGCTTTACTGCTAGGGCCAGGTACAGGCACGATGTTGGCAGTGTGGCTGGTTGTGTGGGGTCGGTGCTGCGCGCACGACCAAATTTTCGTTTCGCAATTTATCACTAAAATCGGTCACAATGAGCATTGGTTTTTCGTATTTTCTTCTTGGTTTTCCAACGTTTTTATGCATCAGGGTGACGATGACTGTTTTGGATTTAACAGGAGTGATTTAAACACAAGATTAGCAATCAGTCACTGGAGTTTTCACCACTCATATCTGCTCAGTCGCTGTTATTGGTCCATGGCGCCAGCATCAAGAAGTACGTTGGTTAAGAGCGAGGGTGCTCCCATTATGCGAGTGTTTGGATTCCCGCAAAACGGACAATACCAGAGAAGGCTTCGCGCCTCACAGCTTTTGGAATATGGGGAGCTCTGTCGTTAGGAAACCCTGCGCGAGACATCTGACTCGCAGAAGATAGAAAGCCGTGGTAAGCGTTAAGCACGATGAAGTGGCTTGTGCGAGTTTTCGTGCCTGTCTCCACACACATTTAAAGTTGAAGACCTCCACGTATTCACAACATTTGGCGAAGCCTTCTCGCCTTGTATAATGGTATTCTGGAAGGGTATGGAATGCGGGTTTTGAATGAATGAATGTTTATTTATCGACTGCGTGCAAGAATGTCGCTGGCTTCTTGTGTCGTACACTTTGCGTCTTCGGTGAGAGCTGAATATCGGTTCTGCATCGCGATCCTGAATTCAACTTTACGTCTTACTGTTAGATAGGCTTTTTGTTACTAGCTTGTTACGGTTCCTGCTCAAATCTAGCCTTACTCGAGATCTTACCATACGGTGGTCGCTACACCTCACCTTCCTAGCACTTCCATATCCTGCACGCCGCCACGGTTATCGCATAATTTGAAGTCAATTTCATTTTTTGCTCCCCATTCGGGCTCCTCCACGTAGAGTTCCGGCTCTCGCATTTGTAAGAGAATTTGCAGAAGAACGAGAGTGTTTAGGGGAGAAAAAATGACTTCCGGTTAGCTCAGCTGTCCTGGAATATGCAAAGATTCGCGCGTGTTGCGAGCAGATAGGCTCCCGCTTCCTCAGTCTCCGACGCTGGCTTCGCACGCTTGGAATTCTCGCCACGCTACAATACAGAAGGTAGCTGGGCATTGTCCCCGTGGTGGTGAGACACCACTTAGTGACGAGAGCTCAACGCCTCCAGCTCCGCGTTTCGACACAAGGCTCAGAAAGACAGACGGGCTCCTTCTCATCCATGGCCAAGCCCCTGCGCCAAGCCGGCGAGGGCGATGTTGGCGGGGGCGGCTCAGGCACACGGTAGCGGCGGAGCTCGCCGGGGAGAGTAACGTGATGCACGGTCAATGGTACTGTGCAGTTCCGAACAAAAGAAAGTCAAATTGCTATCACTGCGCAACTTGGCTTGAGTATGTTAGTAAATATTTGATTTAAAACTGCTTAATGCAATGCGAAGACACTCTATGTCGGGTGTAGAATTGCAATTTCCCTATCCTTGGTGTAGGAACCCAACAATGCATCCTAGACGCTGTATATTTTCGCTTTTAGTAATGTGGCTATGGTAATTTTGCGGCGTTAGCTTGTAGAACTCTACACGCGGAAATATTTGCTCACAATGTCTAGAAAAAAACACTGTTCGCGTATTTGCTCACTTCGCTGGAAAGTAGTCGAAAGACGATAACTTTGCCACCTCGGCCACACAAGTACCTGTCTTGTCTATCCACCCTTCGACGATTAACAGCAATGTGCTAGATACAGTTCCATATTCTCGCATTCCAGCGCTCGGCCTTCTGCTAGAGAGATTTACAATAAAACTTAACGAGTTTCTCAGGCCTCCTACAATATTTCAGGCTTGGTTAAGTCTACCAAGTGGCTGGAGACGGGGAAGAGTACGTATTTATGAAAGAAGGCATCTGCGACGGGGTACACATTGTAGGCTAGGGCCAGCATTTGATGCCTTTTTGATAACAATGATCACCCGCCCACCAGTTCCATTAATTCGCAACTAGCTTCTTGTAAGAATTGCTGCTATTTGATTAGGCCTAGTAATCAAATTAGGACGTCACGCGGCATTCTGCGCAGAAAGGAGCGGGAAACTTCCTTGTAGTTGCGTAATTGCAAATGAGAAACGAACACCGGCGCCCTACATACGAAAGCGAACCATTGCTGCATTAGGTTTCGGAGACACATACGGTAAAGTGCGTAAGAGAAAAGTCACTACAAGGGCGGTGGGCGAAGCAAACAGCTCCGTGAAACAAAAGGAAAAGCGAACTCTCTCGTGCCGCCTACACTTATTAGCACCGGAAACACAAAGCTCCCCCAGAAGAGCACAAAGCAGCGCTAAAAGTACACTACAAAAGGGGAAACGGATTGTTTATCTCTGGATCACGACACTAATTTCCGCTTTGATCAGGTTGTGGAAGACCTGCTGCTCGTGTTTACTTTCCTTTCCATTGGTTCTTCTGGCTTTCTAGGATTTTCTTATTTATGTTAGATAATTATCGGTCTCGATTTGGAATTTCGCGAACGTAGAGAACATTTACCGAAGGCAAAATGCCTCAATGATGAGTTGAGAGCAGTGGGTAGACACAATAGTACAGCAATTGTGTTTACTCACAATTGCTGTGCACAATTGCTATCTAGACTTATTGTTCCTACAATTGCTGTACCATTTTGTGTAGTCACTGCTCTCAACTACTTAGTGAGGCCTTTTGCCTTCGGCAAACGCTTTCTACGTTAGAGAAAATCTGGATAAACCTAGCGGTAGGGTGCAACGTAAAATACGGGCACCTTGACCAATACTTCAACATGCGTTGTCTTGGAAAAGAATGATTTTCGTTTTTCAGTGAATTCAGCTCCGGCGCTGCACTAGATCCTTGGCCTAAGTAATTTTTCTCCTCGGACCGCGACCGAACCACTAAAATTGTAATGAATAAGCCCTAACTCGGCATGAGGCTATTCTTTCAACACCGTGTGTTGCGGACAGCCCGCCCCGTCATTGCTCTTAGGTGCTAGCACAGGCAAAACTTGACCAAAACTTCACAGGCAACACTTGTCGCTTTACTGCGACAGACGAGTTTCCGTATTCTGTAGAAGGGAAGACAAGCCAGGGGCTGCCGAGCTATCGGCGCCCATAAACATTGATTCTTGCTCCAGATACTAGCCGAAGCACCTTACTTCATATTGTCACGGACAAACGAATGCAATTAACCAAAGCACGTTTATTAGGGGCGAACGTGTTCCCAAAACAACACAAAAATTGCGCCCACCTCCCCATGAGGGGAACCCTGTGTAGATGCGACGAATCATGGGGTTCACCTGGTGTTTCCGTTGGATTGATTCTGAAATCACGTGAAATGTGTCGGGAAAGCGTATGATTATAATGTTTTATGATTATTGTTATGTTTCATTGGCCAATCGTGGTCAATCTCTCTAAGTGGTATGCTTGGGGCTTCGCTGTCGCAACGACCTTTACTCCATCATTGTTGCTGTAAGTGGGAGCTTCTTTTCTTTTATTGCAAGTGTTAATCATTGCCCCATCATGCGTTGTATCAGTATCAGCTGCATCTTGACGTAGGTTTAATGAGTCAAGGATATAAGGCGCATTCGTAGCATTTGATTCTGTCTCGGTTTTGTGGCGCAGTGGGAAGAGCACCATGTAACTCGCGTCCGCCCACAGGGTCGTGTGATCGAAACCGGGCGCCGCTAACTATTATTTTTTTTTTATAGTGTAGGGGGAGGTGCGGACAACGCCGTATGGAGGCACAAGGCGAGGGAATGAGATGCAGTCACATCTAAAAGAACCAGCGTGGCGTTCACGTTGCGAAGCACTGCCCAACTGCGCCCGCGTGATCCTCCTCTTCTTTTTCTTCTCCTAGACATTTCAGTGCGTGCTCACGCGACCTCCTACGCCTCAGAGCGCTCGCGATCCCGCTGCGAGACTCGCATTGCGCCAGTGCATGTGGCAATACTCCCCTGTCCAAAAAGAGGCATCGGCTCGATGCGGCGAATACACAAATGGGCATAATGAGACAGCACATTACTAAACACCGGCGGGGGAACAATGTGACCGAAAACTGAAGAAAAAAAGAGTTTGAAGACATTATCGTAAACAGCACAAATGCAGCAGTCCGATGCCAGCAAAAAAAAAGTCTGACATTCACTTGTTCAGCAGAAAAATAACCACACTGTAGTAAGGTACACATCACCGGCTGCGGGGTGGACTAGCGCGAAAAGAACGGTTTTATTCGCACCACATGAACTATTTCACTTCGCGGTTGGCGCCTACTTCGCACAGTCAGGTCTGAAATAACCTCGTAGTTTATATCGCTGAGACGTCGCAGCATCTTGTAAGGTCCAAAATAGTGGTGCTGTAGCTTTTCTGAAAGGCCTGGGTGGCGGATTGGAGTCCAGACCAAGACGTGATCACCTGGGCTGTAGTTTACCTCCCGGCGATGCTAGTTATAGCACGTCGTATCGGTCACTTGCTTGCGGTGGACGTGAAGTCGTACCAGCTGGCGGGCTCCTTCTGCTCGCTGGGTGAACAGTTCAGCTTCTGTATCAATTTCCTCGGCACTGTCGCATGGTAGCATCGCGTCCAGCATCGTTCGAGCCTCACGGCCGTAAACTAAGCGTAACGTAGTGAAGCGGGTAGTTTCCTGGGTTGCAGTATTATAGGCGAACGTCACATAGGGTAAAACGTCGTCCCATGTTTTATGCTTGACGTCGACATACCTTGAAATCATGTCGGAAATAGTCTTGTTTTTCCTTTCCGTCAACCTGTTTTTTTGGGGGTGGTAGGCTGTCGTTTTGCGGTGGGTCGTGTGACTTAGTCCGAGGGCATCTTGCATCCGCTTCGCCATGAAGGCTGCTCCCCTGTCCGTGATTACCTTTGATGGGGCGCCGTGTTGTAGCACAACGTTATGTTGAAAAAAACTCGCTACTTTTTGGCAGCACCTTAAGGTAGCAGCTTTTGTCACGGCGTAACGTGTCCAATAGTCTGTTGCCACAACAATCCTTTTTTCTCGATGAAGACAGAGGGAAAGGTCCTAGTAGGTCCAAGCCTATGTGGTCGAAAGGTGATGCAGGTGGTGAAATGGGGTGCAAGAAACCCGGAGGTTTTAATGGAGGAGTTTCCCTGCGCTGGCATTGACGGCATGTCTTCACGTAACGCTTGACGCTGGCCGAAAGTTTTGACCTATGATATTTCTGGCGGACTCTCGAGAGAGTTCTCGTAAATCCTAGATGACCCGGCGTGGGTTCATCGTGGCAGGCAAACAGGACCTCGTCACGCAGGTCTTTTGGCACGACCAGGAGATAGGGTATGTCACTGTCTTCCGTGTTCGTCTTGTAAAGAACGCCGTTCCGCAAGCAGAACAAATGCACTCCTCGTGCAAGGTGTCGCGGTAAGGTGTCATTTCTGCCTTCAAGGTGGTCGATAACGGGGCGAGCGCAGTCTCGCCTCGCTGTCTCGTTTCCATATCGAAGGAGCTTATGACACCCAGGAAAGCACTGTCTTTATCAGCGTCCTCACAGGCTTGTTCGAGAGGCCCCCTGGATAGGCAGTCAGCGTCTTGCTGTTTGCGACCAGATTTATAAACGATGGTCAAATCAAACTCCTGCAGTCGAAAACTCCAACGAGCAAGGTGGCCTGATGGATCCCTGAGATTTGTTAACCAGCAAAGGAAATGATGGTCCGTGATCACTTTAACTGGCCTGCCGTAAAGTTAGGGGCGAAATTTCGTACTTGCCCACACGACTGCGAGGCACTCCTCTTCGGTTGTGGAGTAGTGTGACTCGGCAGGCGAAAGGGTACGGCTCGCGTAAGCCATTGCTCTTTCAATACCGTCTTGCCGTTGCACGACCACAGCACCCAGTCCGATGTTGCTGGCGTCCGTGTGAAGCTCAGTCTCTGCGTCTTCATCAAAATGCGCCAGCATAGGAGCTGACTGCATACGTCGGCGCAACTCGTTGAAGGCTTCCTGCTGCTCATCTCGCCAACAAAACAGAACGTCGTCTCTTGTCAGGCGGGTAAGTGGCTGAGAAATTTTGGAGAATCCCTAATAAACCGGCGGTAGTAGTCGCAGAGGCAAAGAAATCGCCGGACAGCCTTTTTTTATGTCGAGGTGAGGTAAAAGAGGCAACGGCAGCTCTTTTTCCTGGGTCTGGTCGTATCCTTTCGGCGCTGACAATATGCCCCAGGGACTTAAGCTCTGTAAATCCAAAGTGGCATTTTTCGGGTTTTAGCGAAAGGCAGCCTCGAGCACTTGTCTCAACCGGGAGAGGTGATCCTCAAACGTGGTGGCAAAAACCTACGGCGTCGTCTAAATAAACAAGGCATGTCGGCCACTTAAGACGGGTGAGTACAGTGTCCATCATTCTTTGAAATGTGGCTGGGGCAGAACAGAGGCTGAAAGGGAGCAACTTAAACTCGTAGAGTTCATCCGGCGAGATGAAAGCGGTTTTCTCCCGGTCCCTTTCGTCGACTTCGATCTGCCAGTATGCCACTTCTCAAGTCGATTGACGAAAAGTACTTGGCCCGCGAAGTCTGTCCAAAGGGTCATCTATGCGTGGTAGGGGTAGACGTCTTTTTTTTTTGTAACACGGTTCAGCGTTCGGTAATCGACGCAAAAGCGTAGCGTCCCGTTCTTTTTTCTTACCAGGACAACTGGCGATGACCATGGGCTGTTCGATAACTGAATAACGTCGTCGTCAAACATTGTTTCCACTTGCTTTTGAATAGCTTCTCGCTCTTTGTTAGATACGCGATATGGCTGCTGCCGTATAGGTTGCGTATTTTCATGCGTAATTATGCGGTGTTTTGTCATTTCGGTTCCGCGAACCTTCGATGAGCGAGAGAAGCAGTCTTGAAACTCCGATAACAGTTTTCTTAGCAGTTTCTTCTGGTCTTCCGAAAGGTCAGGATCGATGTCGATATTTTCGGTTGAATGCAAGTCTTGGTTTTCTGCATTGGTCACCGTGGCGATTTCTCCAAGCGTGAAACAGTCGACAATCCGGGTAATTTTCTCAATGGGGGCTACCGCAGTATCCCGAAAAAGATGCCGCTGCTCGTTGCTAAAATTGGTCATAAGCACACGCGTTCTTCCTTGATGCACTTGCACGACGCCTCTTGCGATGCATACTCCCTGCGTGAAGAGGAGCGACTGATTGCCCTCAGCGACTGCTTCAGCTTCGGGCATTTCATCACACGAAACCTCAACAAAGACGCTTGACCGCGGTGGTATGGTAACGACATCATCTATTATGCGCAGGACTAGCCGTCGGTCACCGTCTTTCTCCCCTGTCGCTAGTTCCGTAGTAAAAAAGACCCGCCGCTTTCGGAAGTCAATGACGGCACCGTATTCCCGGAGAAAGTGCATACCTAGAATAAGGTCTCGAGAGCATTCCCGCAGAACAACGAAACTTCCGACGAACGTTGATACATGTATCTTAATTCGGGCCGTGCACATGCCGATTGGTGTAACGATATGCCCTCCTGCTGTGCGAATTTGCGCTCCTGTCTATGGCGTCGTCACCTTGGTCAAAATCGTCGCCAACCTACCACTTAGAATGGAGTAGTCCAGTGTCTACTACGTCTACCGCGTCGACTACGTCTACTAGTAGACGTCTACTACGTCTACTACGTCCAGTGTCTACTACGTCTACAGTGTCTACTAGTTCAGTGCCTACGCCAGTGTCTGTTAACGCGTTCACGCACCGACCGTCGATATCAACATAAATATCTAAGGACGTATTTTTGCTGTCGGCACCTGTCGTCGTCTTCGAACTATGCGTCGACACTGATAACGATGGAATCTCTTGATCGTCTCCGCCGTCAGCGACACCTCCTCCATAGGCCGCTGCGTCTAGTTTTCCCGACGGGGACTTGGTGATCGTGCACTGTTCGTACCGTGATGGTTTGTTGCATTTCGACGTGGAGACGGCGATCGGGAAGGACGGAGGGACGTCTGTAGTTGTCCGCGCTGGTTTGTCAGGTAGTCCTCGATAACGCGGGGTCGTTGGCCAGGTCTAGGTCGAGGGGCGTCGATTGGAAAACCCCGTAAACCGAGTTCTCCGTACAGGCGCTGACGATAGACATGGCCGGCCTCGCCGCAGTGGTAACACAACGGGCGTAGGTCTGGGGTGCGCTACACTTCCGTTTTGCGCAGTCGTTCAGGGAAGTAGGGGGATGCACGAACCGGCTCTGTAGCTCGCGAGACAGGATGCGGCGGCAATACCGCGGCGGGGAGTGGACGCCTCACGGTCTCAGCGTACGTCAGTTGCACAGATTCGAGCGGCGCAAGTGCCGCATCGTCATATGCTGGCGAAGCCCTGAAGGCTTGCTGCACCTCCTTTCGTACAATGATCGCTATGGTCCCTGCGGTAGCCTGTGGTGCCGTTCCAAGAATTTTATGTAGTTCTTTGCGGACCACGGAGCGGATCAGGTCTCGAAGACCACCCATGCCGTCCCCAAAGGCAGCGTTAGGCTGCAGTTAAAACTTGACGCTCGAAGAAGTTGGAACGCTGTCGCAGGGTATTTTCCATAACGGGTGCCTCGGAGATGAACTCGGCGACGGTCTTGGGAGGGTTTCGTACGAGGCAGCCAAACAATTGCTCTTTCACGCCAAGCATAAGTTGGTGCAGTTTCGTTTCCTCTGCCATGCTGGGGTCCGCTCGCCTGAAGAGGTGCGTCATTTCTTCCACGTACATGCTGAAGCTTTCGTTCGGTAGCTGCACGCGAGTTCGCAGCGCGTGCTCTGTTTTTTCCCGACGATCCATGCTGGCATACGCACGCAGGAACTCATGGCAAAATTCCTGCCACATGCTCAGCTTACCGTCCCTGTTCTCGATCCATGTTCGAGCCCATTCTCCAAGCTAAAATACGCGTTTGTGAGCTTCGCGGCGTCGTCCCACTGGTTGAAGCGTGCTACGCGTTCAAAGTGGCTCAACCAGTCTTCGGCGTCTTCGAAATGATCACCGTGGAAAGCTTGTGGCGTTCTTGGCTGATGAAGAATGAACTGACCTTGCCCGCTGCTACCGGTGGTCACGGTGTCCGAGCTGAGTGTATGCGCCGTCGCTCCCCTTGTTGCTGCGGTAGAAGCCCGAACTCACGTGTGGCACCTTGAAGGCGGCGACTGCTCTTCTGATGGACGGGTGTCAACTCGTTGGCTGCAGTCGGGCATCGGGTAGGACTGTCGTCTCGGGGCGTGCAGAGACTTTACAGGAGTCTACCCCGCACCTTTACCACAATTGTCACGGGCAAACGAATGCAATTAACCAAAGGACATTTATTAGGGGCGAACTTGTGCTCAAAACAAGACAAAAAAAACCACCGTGGCGTTCACGTTGCGAAGCACTGCCCAACTGCGCCCGCGTGATCCTTCTCTTCATTTTCTTCTAGACATCTCAGCGCGTGCTCACGCGACCTCCTACGCCTCAGAGCGCTCGCGATCACGCTGCGAGACTCGCATTGCGCCAGTGCATGTGGCAATATTTTACTGATGAACGGGCGAAGTTTCCATCGCATGGCTCTACAGAACAGACGAAAACTGTCTTCAAGAGGGCACTTCGGCACTATACCTCGTAACTCGTTGAGGGTGTCACAAACTTTATGAGTTTTGTTTGAGGGACGTGTTGTAGAAGCGCCTGAGGGACGTAATCCACGAGCGCGCGTGACATGAGAGTATATAGACTTCAGCAGCTCCTGAAGCTAGAAAATTGGACATGGTCACCTCCCATAGGTACTACACAGAACGCGCAATTTTATCGATAAGTAAGTGGCGAACTTCAGAGCATTCTTCCTGAGGACGCTGTTTCTGTTGTACTTGTCAAACCCCTTAACCAGGCCGTTTGATTTACCATTGAAACAACGTGCTGCCAAAACGCGCCCACCGTGGCCGTCTTGAAGAAGTCTTGTCGCCAACATATTCAATTCAATTCAATTCAAATAATTTTATTTAACGTCACACGATGTTGAGAGGTACAGGCAAAAAGCCATAACGAGGCTTGTCTAAGCCCGTGACCCCTGCTGCTGTTTCCACCGAGGCACTGACAGAAAGTTTTGACATTGCCCGAGTACTATATCATTGACCTCGCTGAATAGTTGGTGGGTTGTAAGCGTGTGCTCATAGTTCGCAATTATAACGCGTAGGGATGTTTTAGTTCAACTTGTAACGACAGCTATAATAAAGGAGCAATGCCGAAGATGAAAACTGCCGAAGGAGGAAACTGCCAATATTGGCAGTGATCACTGCTCCCTAGTGAATCAGGTCAGCTAGTGCATGCTTGCATGCTCTGAGCCTGAAACGGAGTGAATGGTCACTAGAAGCCCTACCACGACCTACCGTCACGGCAACGCCTGCGTGACAAAATTTCTTGCATTAAGTTTAAAGCAGAAAGCGCGGCTGCTGATCACCAGGAACGGCGAAGAGTACCCTACCGGACCTTTGCGCTATCAATAACGCCAATTCTTACTCGTAAGAGGTGTAGTTGTACTGGCGTTTCCAGTCAAAATATTCAAGCCACTAAAGCGAATTTTCTTTAGGAGAAGCTGAAAGAGAGTACTGCATGCCTTCTGAAAACTCAATGAGAATGTCATCTAGCGCAATGTTGGTGCAAGCCCACATACGTCAATGTTATTATGTGCGAGGAAGAGCGCATAACGCGAGATTCTGACTTTTGGCATGACTCGAGAGACTCTCGAGAGTGGAATACTTGGAGACTTAAGGTTCCAGGTTATTCGGTGGCGAGTAGTATGGCTGAAAAGCAGCACGTTCTTTTTGTGGCGAAATCTTACGCCGAAGTACACCTGTATTCAGTGAAACGTTACGTGCCTGTTCTTCAACGTTGTAAACAATAAAATATCTCAGGGCGCTAAGCCTGCTTCTGCGCTTCGAAGCCAAATGCCTGGCGATACTTGCGAGTGAAATATTAGCCTCTATATTGCATTTGCGTATTTTTCATCGCTTGTGTTTCTCCGTCTGCCTGATCAAATTACTAGACAAAGAAATTTCTAACACATGCCGTAGGTGGATCAGAATGGAGAGTTTTCCGATGGGGTTACGGTGCACCTGTTCCACGGACGGGATAAATCACAAGTCACAACCTCCGGATTATTCCAGGTTTTGTTCCACGGCTACCTATTTCGATGTTGGCTGCTGCTCTTGACAGAACCTTTATCGTAAAAACGCGCCTTGAGCAACGTTGGGCTTACCATGCCATTCTAGTTTCCAAAACAGAAGGAACGGAAAAAAGTTTAATTTGAAAGAATATGTACGCTTATATCATTACCCAAACGACTGTATAACACTCAGCAAAAACATAGCCAAAAATGTGCTAATACCTATTCAAGAAACTGATGGTATAGATCAGACCTGAGGCATCAGGGGAAGGTCTCTTCTCGCCGACATCCATAAAGCGGGTGATATTTCAACTGCTGCGACGCTACGCAAGTAGGAGTTGCGGTGCTATAACTTGGCCTGGAAAAACTTTCTACTGCCTTTAACGCAAGGTGTTGTGTGCTATTCTCGATCGCGCAATTGTAATTTCCCTAATTAAAGAGGGCGTAGCATTGGCGTAGCGATATTGCACCATGCAATCGGTTGTCTATACGTCGTTCGGAGTGTTCATTATTGTGTACAGTTTCGTCCGTCAGGGTGGCCTTCTGCATTTGCTTTTGTTTTTTGTATATATCTTTTACATTTAAATAAAAACATTTAGTTTGAAAAGGATAGAGAAGGATATGGTTCATAGGTACCATGTTTAGGCGTCACATGACAGGCTTTTCTTTGAGGCAGAAGACGTCGCCGTCTTCTATGAAGGCAGAACAATTGTGTTGAATATTTCTAATACTTCTAAACTATTAGGTATATTCACTGGAAGCTTGGTGAACTGGTAAAAGTGCCTGGGCTTCCGGCGCGGTGAATGGTCTTGCACTTCCGCCAGCGTGACTTGTGTAACAACCCCTGTAACGCAATAGCAACGCCTGCTTTCAGTGGTCGTTTTCACTTTTACGAGGTCTGAGCCGTACTGGTGACGCAAACGAAGCAGCTATGAGGAAAGGTTGCAAAAATGAAAGGGCACACATATTATCTTGCTTCGCCCACACTCTGAAGGACCTCTTCGCACGTATACTGTGGTCTGCAATGCAGGCGCCGTACTGTTCGCGTGTGAACCTTCAGAAACTGCCCAGGTTGTTGGCGGTGTTGATATTGTGCTCGAGTTGGGAAATGTTCAGTGGCATCAGTTTTAACCACGCGGCTGTTGTACAAGCTTTAAGTTCGGTGTTGCGGGAAAAATACCAAGAAGTTGCGGAGGGCTCGTGAGCGCATGCCTCGCGGCGACCGCCGAGTTCCCGGATTGCGTGGTGGCTTCAGCACAAAATGAATAACTGCAGTGCTCTCGTGAAACAATGCCGCGCATGTATTGCTTTGTATGAGCACAACGAGAGTATTGATGGATACGACGATGATTACAGCCTGTAGAGTGCAAAACAACGACTGAACATGTAAATAAACAATTTAAAACTGCTACAAATGCGTGGTATATACCCTTCAGTGCATGCGCAAAAACATTCCTACACCTTCACTGTGGTTCAAGCCTTGCGCAACTCCGTCAAGCTTCGCCAAATAATCTTGTGGAAGGCTACAAGGCTGAGGACTGCAGAGAAGATGACGATGTCTTCGATGCTTATGGCGATGATTACTAGCAGCGAAGCTATGCAATTAGGCCATGATTCTGTACCAAAATGTGTGTCCTGCATTGCTCACCTACAGCAGCTTCGCCATTCAAGTCTTGCAAGTGATTACAATTTTTACTGTATTTTTTTCAGTAGAAAGATGAAGAACTCGGCCTTGTTCTTCTATTTACGCGACAGCTCGCGTACCGGTTTCTTTTTGTTTGCCATGTTGCAGATCAGCTTCTACGACGTGTGTCAATTGAAGCTCGTTTGTGTTTTTTCTGAAATTGTTATCATCACTGACTGGAGGCATTTTGTGTTTTTTAAAGAACTGTCGGGCCGCGTTCGGTTTTTAATGTCAAGGTTCTCGAAACAGTGCCGGAACATCCTACAAATGAAAAAAAAATGTGTATAGCGTAGGTGTACACATTCTTCTTGCTGTACTACTGTACACGCCTTTGTGTGCAGCTAGAGCACGCAAGCCTGTTTTAAAAGGCGTCGAGGGATGCAAGTGTCGCCAAGAGCACAAAATTTTTAATTGCATACCGGCACTTTAATACTAATAACGTAAGTGTCAAAACATATTTTTTTGTATTGCGGGAAGAAGACTGTTGCAGCTACAAATCTTATGAAACAGTACAACATATATTGATCCAGTGCTAGTAGGCGGTGTATTTGAAGGACGGGTTTCAGCGAACTGTTCATAACGATTCTCTCAAGGTGTCCTTATGATCTGCTTTTTAACTGCAAATAACGGGTGCGGGGTACTTTTTCATTTAGTCCCGCTTGTGCGACTCCACAGCGTAAGGCGCGCTCGCATCTCCAGGGTGTGCAAAAACCTTGATGCAAGGCCTGCGCGGCAGTATTTTAGATGGCCCATTAGTTCAGTTCTTGAAGCCACGAAGACAGTACGGAGTGTGCCCTAGTGGCAAGCATGCGTTGATCCCGTAGAACGCCGGAAATAAAATTTAAAATGACATTGTCAAAAATTGGAGTGTTGGTAGCACACCTCGTTTTAGGGTGATACGTCCTCGAGTGTGCGTGTGTTTTGAGACAACACTGGAGATGGACACCTGTGCCAAATTATGTCAAAGCCACGCGATCAAAAGAAATACTGAAGTTACGAGGTGACAACGTGTTCGATCCTACTTAGCCAATCCTGGTTTTTTACCCACAGGTAACGCGGCGCGTAGTTATTTGTGTATAAAGGCCGCCACGCTCTGCGTCACACATAGCGACAACAATGGGTCTTCGCAGAACAGGGCACTTAAACCTTTGGCTTTAATATACTCTTCATACGTGTACTGTTCATGCGCAACTTCTTGTAGAGGAATCGACGTGTTTGAAAGTACCATTGCAACAAGCGTAGGGACTGGGGAGATAGCAATGAACAATTCCTCTTATGTGCATAATACGACTTTTGAAACTTTGGCGACAGGAAAAAGATTTACAAGAAAAAGGTAATGAAGGCAATACACCAGACTACCCGCATCTATTTGTTTCAAACACGTTTTTAAAAACTGTATTGAGGGAGTTATGCCTACGTGAAGCGAAAATATATGTGGTGACGACGCTTCATACCACACCTCTGGCTAAATTTTTATGATCTCACGGCTGGGGCGAGACCTCAGTTATCTTTGCTTACCCGAATTTATACAAGTTCCTGACAACTTAAAAGATTGGATATCAAGAGGCTTTGTTATATTTTTATTCAGAAATATATACCATCCCCAAACTTTTGCTGAACCCATGTAACTAGTTAGAACGAGGTTCCGCCTCATAAGTACGCTCTGAACATCGCAATAAATTCAGAATTTCTCAGTGAATAAAGTAACCTATTTGCACCCAGAACACCTCGACATACGACATAACATAACGTGAACCGTTTAGAAGCGCCCACCCCCGTCGCAACACAGGGGGCGCCGTAAACAGCGTTACCCAGGACGTAAAAATCGGCATGAGGAAGAAATCTTTTAGCGCCACCTTGCGGTGCCCTTTAAATCCTTGATATTGTAATTCACAGTCCCAACAGATGGTGCGTGGTAAGGAGAGCAAACAAAATACCCTCTCCTCAAAACGAACGACTTGTCCATATCACGTCCGGAGGGTCCATTTCCTGGAGAATCAGCAGGCCCATCCGCCCCCCCCCCTCCCCCCTGAAAAGAAAGAGCTTGGAGCTTGGCATTTTGCCAAACCTCCTCTTCGAGCAACGCACCCACTTCCAAAGAACATGGACCCTTAGGTCCACCACGACAGAAGACAGGCGACAATAAATATCTCACGAGGAAGTTCCAAAAGAACACCAATACAGTCTACACGCGTGGTTGGATGGATGGATGGATGGATGGATGGATGGATGGATGGATGGATGGATGGATGGATGGATGGATGGATGGATGGATGGATGGATGGATGGATGGATGGATGGATGGATGGATGGATGGATGGATGGATGGATGGATGGGTCGGTGGGTGGGTGGGTCGGTGAGTGGGTGGGTAGGTGGAGGGATTGGCGGATTGGATAGGCCGATTTATGGATGGTTGGTCGAGCGGACGGAAGGATGGACGGATAGATGCGACTGATGGAAGGATGGATGGATGGTTTAATAACCTGCTGTCGACTTTCAATGACAAAAAGAACTCATAATATGTAAAAATGGAAAAGAAGAACATCACAAATACGGGAACAGCAATAAGCGGGACTAAAAATATAAATGTCTTATAGCAATGCCACGTAAACCATTTCAATGGCAAACTTGGAGCATTCCTCGAGTGACCTAAAATTACGCAGGTAAAGACAAAAAAACAAAAACAGGGCACACAACAGGTATGACTACAGCTTGCATAAAAGTAGGAAACTTAAGCGCAGTTTGCGCTTGAAAACAGCAGTAGTTTCAATACTGTTTTGAACATAAGTCACAAAGAAATTTGTTAGTTTATTTATTTAGGCGATGAAAATGCCACACGAAGTTACTATCTGGGTATCCAGTAATTGGTCACTGAAATTCATTCTGGACCTCAACCCAGCTAATACATTGGCACGCATGTTGTCGGTTACATTCATAAGTAAATATTTGTTGGAAAATACGGTGAAGTCGTGTTTAATTGGAAGAACAATCGAAGGTGATAACGACAGCCGATACAGGTTACAAAATAGTGCCACATTTATTCATTAAAATAGGTCATTCAAGGAGGCAGATACGTGGATAATGCCATCTTTAGGGCTTTTTCTCTCTGAGTGAAAAAAGGCAATCTTAAGTCTCTTTGTTAGAAGTACCCAAAATCAGACGGAAATAGCCCTGCTTGGAGGGAATTGGAGGAGAGTGCAGATTCTTTCTGACTTTCTGGGGCAAAGTATATTGTAATCGGCGTATAAAGTCAAGGAAACTGGATATTTTAGTACGCAGGTAGGCAAGAAGATCGCTCCAACTTATTTCAGACCTAACGCACACTCATAAAATTGGGCAGGAGTTCATTGCCGTCAACTCCACTGCTTTTATTTTCAGCTTGACGTCATGCTTGACAGGTTTGTTTTTTGAATGAAAAGTGATGAATTTATTTTTGTTTACATTTAGGGGTATTTCGTTGACATCGAGCCAATCCTGTACTTGACACCGCCAATCAGTTGGGCGACATTAAATAGCTTCAGAAAAGAAAACATTCGCCTGGTCTGCGTCCAAAATAATATCAGGAGTTAACTGAATGTGTACTATATCACTATTATAAACGAGAAAAGGCAAATATCTAAAACAACGGTTTCAGCATAGTTCCTTTTCGGGGAATATTTCAACGTTTGCCAAAAATTTTTCTTTTACTCTCCCGTGCTTCAGCTTGGCGCCTAGATTCAGTGCCGGCGTGCTGTATTACCAGTTCAATGTTTATATTCTCGCCCTTCTTTGTTGGCAATATAATATAGCGAGAATTAATATAGCGAGAAAAATCGAGGCGAATATAAAGCGTTCCTTGTGTTTTCACTACAATACCATGCACAAGGCGCAACTATTCGTATGGCCGCGCCGTACGTTTTAAGGGCCCGAACAACTCCTGAGTAGATGGCATCCAAATGGCTCCATGACCTCCTTTAAATCGAATGCGTTTGGAAGAGGCACATACTCAATGACAGAGATTTGTAGAACCGTATTTACCGCAGTGACCCTCACAAAAACTTTTTTCCGCAGTTTTATTAAAAAAATAGGAATGTTTGACTAAAGCTACGTCAACAGAGATGCCTCGAGGGTGGGCACGTCCAAGGAGGTTGTAAGTTCTATACAACCTCCTTGGGCACATCTCACACTGCCAGCTGCCACCACTGACAGGGCTCCCTCGGCAGAGCACTACGTTCGTGGCCTCACCTTGCCCAGGGCAATGCCAGTGGTAAACAGAGACGTCTTGAACATCGTGAAATAAAGATGAGACAGCTTGCGCAGAACTTCTTTTACCCGTGACGTTTTCTAAAGTTTTTTTCTTAAGGCTTTCCGCCTTATCTCTACTTTCATTTCCTAGTTTCGTAAGCGCGTCCGCTGCAACAACCATTTGTTGCTCGAGGTGTGCATCGTTTTAGTGTATAACGTGCTGTACAGGCATTTGTGAAGAAGAAACGGTGCATCTTACCAAGGACGACTCGCATTTGTTGGTGCACTGGCATATATCTCGGAAAGAGCCCACTCGTGAGAAATGCCCCGGCTGACGCACCGTTGAAGAACAGTTGGAGCGTTTTACCTCACCTTACAAGCCTCACATTTCATAGGACGAAGTGTTCCATATACACTGCCACTGTTTTCCCTTCGGTCCTCCCTTTTTGGCTGGCCTTTTCTTTCTTCGTTTTACACAACCTATATATTTTTGTATGTTCAAAGCAACTGGCCTTTACGCTACCTCTCCTTCAGCAATGCGAGTGGCACCTATACCTTTCAATACGTGCAGTTTTTGCCGTTCGTCCCACTTGATGGCTCCGTTAACACCGGCTCTTTGTCTTTTGTGGGCGCCTATGTAGCACTATTTTTTAGCCGCTACTTGCCGCAGTATTTTGGCGATTTTCCTTTGTAATTCATCCACGTGTGCTTTGTGTCTTGGCATTTCTAAAATATTCTCGCTGCTCCCATTGGAATATGTGACACATTAACTATTCGGGTGGCTCACTCCCAAATAGACCAAAAGCCATCACTGAGGCTTATAAAAACTATTTTTATTATATCAATACCACCAATTTGAAAAAAACGCTTCATTGCTTTCTCGTCCTTTCTCATACATTACGCATTTTTCCTGATTTTCTACGTATCGCCATCCCAACTACTAAGAGGGCGATCACTTATACACGTATTAACATTACATCCGCAGGAAATCGATGATGCATACTAGTTGTGCCATTGACCAGTAATGTCCTGAAACGTCCATATTGGTACCCCGGGAGCCACGAAATAAATGTGACGCCCTCTAAACCATTCATTTTTATCGTTTCTTCTTTAAAAAGCTGTGCGATATACACGCGCGCACGCTGGTTTTATTTGTAGATAGTAGAGATGGTATGCGAACCCCCTAAAAACTAGAGACGATAAACTATATGTTGACATTGGATGCGAAATATTTCATGCCGGCGAACTCGGCACCAGACATACAATCTTCAGCGAAAATGTTATATCAAAAAAGAGCTGAAAATGGCTCTCGAGGTGAACTGTCTATATCCGGTATTTGGATAGTTTGGTTCGCGAATACTTAAAGGAAATCATGCAGTTTGTAAATGTTGGAGATTGCGTTTCTGATGCGCTGTTTGTTTCATCTGGAGTGCATCATGGCAGTGTATTTGGGCCCCATCTTTTTTTTAAATTTAGCTCAATCATTTGAATCAAGTGGTTTATGGTTCCGTTTCATTGAAATTGCCCGCTGATGAGTGTGTTTTATTTATGAATGTTCTTTCTGCGAAAGATCAGACTGTGCTACAGGACGCTATAGACAGTGGTGAACAATGGGACGAACACTGTCATGTGGAAATTTACTCCCAGAAAGCTGTACATTAGTATTGACACGTAAAAACCAGCCCAGCCTTTTTCAGTACCACCTTCATGGAGCGACAATTTTGGGAAATTATCTCACAAGTACAAGGGGTAACTTTTGCTCAAAATTTGACATAGTCCCAACATATTTCGGACATTAAGGGATCAGCATTTAAAAAGCCACGTTTTTTAAGCCGAAAGCTTAAGCATGCCCCCAGTAGTGTTAAGATCTTAGGTATTCGGATTTCCATCACATCCAACCTTTATTATGCGTCTGTTGAGATGTACCGAACAAAATGCGTTCACTTCATTTTTGATAAATAAAGAGAACAAGGATCCGCCCAAGGCTCACAGTCGACAATAATATTCCCACCCCTCGGAACTAGACGGAAACTGAACCGTATGTCGCTTCTTCGGATTATACTGTCCAAAATTGTTCCGTTAACTATACCTCGTTCCGTATGCCACTAACCACGAGAAGAAGGCGTCACAGGCGAGAACACGCTTTAGAGCCTATTTTTGCGGACTAGTTCATTTCAAAATAGTTTTTTTCCGCCTACCATAGGAAACTGGAATTTACTGCCTAAGTCAAGTCTAGGAGCTGAAAATTTTGTTATAGCACTGTGGCAGCATTTGTCTCGTTGAAACGTCATTATTTAGGTAATACAGTGCATGTTATCTAGTGTCATATCAGTGTGCTGGTGAGATTGATGTTACATTCTGTTCGGCTTCGTGATTTGTTTTGTGCATGTCCTGTTTTGCGTTACTTTGTTTTCCGGATAGTGTACCGAATTTTTGTTGCCACTGCTTATACCGACTAATGATCTATATGTGCAGTGCTCTTTCCCCTATTGCTAGGGCCATCTTGGCCTGCAGTATTCTCAAAGAAATAAATAAACTCACGGTACTTATACTTCCTATATTCTATGAAATCATCCTGTAAGTTTGCACACGGCGTACATCGATTAATCTGCACCGGTATGTAGAATATCGTGATACCTTTATTTCTACTGCCATATTCTAGTAATATTATTATTTTTATAACACATGTATATAAAACCGGTGCTTTTAAATACAGCCGAGAAAATATTACCAATGTCTCATTTTATACAATACAGATAAACACGGATATATCAAGCTCCAAAGAGATAGCGAAATAGTTCAATATATTGTCACGAAGCCAAAGACGACGCCGTTGTCTTGCAGGAAAAACAAGTTTATTGGAGCGAACTTGTGCTCCCCTAACAACTCAACGAATACAGAAGCGGCGAAGCAGCGGTCAAAAAAAGTGACTTGCGCAGGCGAGTGACGATGAACCGAATGCCGTGGCGTCTGCTCTGCAGGCTTTTATCTTTTGGTGTGAGTGTTTCTGGAACCATCCATTCACATTCACCACATTGTTGATCACAGAAAATTATTCTGGGCGAAACAGTCATCCTATCTCAACGCGATAGCCCGTGTAGCACAACAATAAAGAATGGAACACGCGCTTCACATGGGGCACAGATGACAGAGCCGGGCGCGGCCGGGCATTAAAAACAAACATTAAAAAACAAACCCGTACATGGTTCGCGGCAATTTCCCCCTCTCTAAGAGTGCATCGATCCGATGCTAAAATAAAACGACAGTCCGAACAAACAGCAACAGCAAAACAAAAAAAAGTCCGTCATCTTGCGAAGTACGGTTTGAGGCGAACCTAGTGGACGACTTCGGGTCGCGTGCGTCGTGGAGATGTGCCGGAATCACCGTTGGAGATCGCTTCGTAGCTTAATTGGCCAACACGTCGTAGAACTGGTAGGGTCGGAAATACCGTCGCAGAAGCTCTCACTGAGTCCGCGTCGTCGTATGGGAGTCCAACAACACGATCCCCTGGTTGGTACTCGGGTCTCGGCGTCGGAGTCATTGTGGCCCGCATCCACCAGCTGCTGGTCTGTTATACGAACTCGGCGGGTCTCATCGGCGGCGTTTTTTGTCACTGGCAGTCACGGTAGCTCTGGACGTAGTGGTGACGTCAGAGGTAAGGCGGGCCAGTAGTACCTCGCCTTGATTTTTCCAATAGTGCGAGCTGTGTCGAGACGTCCGGAAGATGGTTCGTCGTGGCACGCTTCCAGAATTTCGTCACAAGCTCCGCGGGGATGACAAGATGGTAATTCGCTCTTGTTCCGGGCCTGAAATTCTTCACGAGGACGGAGTTTTTCTGGCTTAATGCTGGTAAGCTGCGTTTGAAGGGCCTAGGAACGGCAACGTTGCATCCCTCGAGGTAGTCGATCATGACGCGTAGTCGGGGTCGGCACGCTGCTGGGCGGCTAGGTCGCTCTCAGTCACGATTCCGAAGAACGCGCTGTCTTCATCAGAGTCTTGTGGTGGTGGGTCGACGGTGGCGCGGGACAGGCAGTTGGCGTCGGAGTTTTTCCTGCCCGATTGATAGACGACTGTAACATCGAATTCCTGCAGGCGCAAGCTCCACCACCCAAGACGCCCAGAGGGGTCCTTCGATTTGGCGAGCCAACACAGCACGTGGTTGTCTGTCACAACCTTGAACGGTCTTCCATACACGTATGGGCGAAAGTTTGAAATCGCCCATATATTAGCCAGGCAATCTTTCTCAGAGGCCGAGTAGTTTTTTCTACTCTTTCGACAGACCACGGCTGGCATAGGCGATTACGTTTTCGCAACCGCTTTAGTTTTGGACAAGGACGGTACGCAAGCCTATATCACTGGCGTCCGTGTGCATTTCCGTTCCGGCGTTTTCGTCGAAATGAGCGAGCACAGGCGGGCTTTGCAGACATTGTTGCAGCTCGCAGAATGCTTTTTCTTGGGCATTTTTCCAGCTGAAAGGGGTGCTATCTTTCGTCAAGCGCGTGAGTGGCTCTGCAATGCGTGCGAAGTTTGCGACGAAGCGCCCGTAGTATGCGCAGAACCCGAGAAATCTTCGCACGCCCTTCTTGTCTTTCGGCCTTGGGAAGTTCGCAATGGCTGAAGTTTTTGCCGGGTCAGGTAGGACTCCCGCGGCGTTGACGACGTGGCCAAAGAACTTGAGTTCCTCGTATGCGAAACGGCACTTTTCAGGCTTCAGCGTTAACCCCGACGTACGAATGGCCTCGAGTGCAGACTCCAACCTTTCAAGGTGCTCGTGGGAAAGTCCGCGTGAATACCACAACGTCGTCGAGGTATACGAGGCAGGTGCACCACTTAAGGCCAGCTAGCACAGTGTCCATGACTCATTGAAACGTCGATGGTGGTGTGCACAGCCCAAACGACATCACCTTATACTCGTATAGGCAGTCCGTGGTTATAAATCCGGTCTTTCGGTCTCCCTCGTCCACAAAAATTTGCCAGTAGCCGGTCTTCAGGTCCATCGATGAGAAGTACTTCGCATGACAGAGGTGGTCGAGGGCGTCGTCGATTCCTGGCAGGGGGCACACGTCCTTTTTGGTGATTTTGTTCAGTCGCCGGTAGCCAACGCAAAATGTTAATGTGCCATCTTTTTTCTTGACCAGTACGATCGGCGCAGCCCAGGGCCTTTTCAATGGCTGTATAATGTCGTCGCTGAGCATGTCATCGGCTTGAGACCCGATAGCTTCCCGCTTGTGGGAAGAGACGCGGTACGGTGACTGTCGGGTAGGTCTGGCTCAATCTTCGGTTATTATTCGGTGCTTCGCTAGAAGTGTCTGACGTAGTTTTGCGCTCGACCAAAAACATTCGCTATAGCGACGCAGCAAAGCCAATAATTTGTTTCGTTGTTTTTGCGGTAGTGCCGGATTCACGTCGACGGGCTGCGTGAGCTTGAAGGTTTCTACGAGTGTGCGTTCAACGTCGGCGTCCGTGATCATGTCACTTGCTTCTTGCGTTTCTTTGAGGAATGTAATTTCTGCGCCTTTGTTTAAATGCTGGTACTCCTCGGTGAAATTAGTAACCAAACCTGGGATTGGTGTTCCCTGAAGCGCGCAATGCCTCTTGCGACAGAGACACCACGGTCGAGAAGCAACCTTTGATCACTGTCTACGATAGCATCGACGTCAGGAGCAGCATCTTCACAGTAGACTGCGATCATCAAGCTTGCGCGGGGTGGCAGGGTGACATGATCATCGGCAATCCTTACAGCAGGACAACGTTTGGGGTTCGGTTCCCGCGTCATGGAGTGATGGGGGGGGGGAAGTTATTGACCTGCAAAAGGGTGAACTGAAGGGTTTGTTGGTACATCATATCGTTTGAAAACAGCGCGGAAGACGGGACTGAGCACTTGTGTCGTCTATTACTGCAGATCGATTATTGCACTGTTGTCCATCAAAAAATCCATTCCACGAATTACGTCGCGGGAGCAGTTAAGCAGAACGACAAACGCCGCAGGGTACGTTGTGCCGTCTATGGTAACGCGCTATGTGCACGTTCTACTTGGCGTCACGAGGTACCCTGCTGCTGTGCGCATGTGCGGACCGTCCCATCTGGTGATACCTTTTTTCAGCTTCAACGCAAATGGCCCGCTCATTACTGAGTAGTCGGCTCCCGTGTCTATGAGAGCAACTACATCAAAGCCGTCGATGGACAGCTGAACGTCGGACGCCGCTTTCCTCGAGTTCCGGGTGCGTCGTGGCGTCGTATCTCTGCTTGAACGTGTTGACGGTCGGGCAATATGCGTCGTCGTCTTCGTCGTATTCTCAGCGGCAGGTTCGGTCGTGTCGGGTACGCGTCGCGCCGTATTGCTGTCGTTGTGTTCGGATGTCACGCCAGGGTTAGATCGGGTCGTCGGGCTGAGGGCATGCCGTGAAGCATGGTCTTCACCGAGTCGTTGCGTCGTTGGAGGGTTTTCATTTTTCCGCGGTTCTGCAACTTTACCCCCAGACGTTGCTGCTTTTAGTTTCCCCTGCGTGGGCTGGGGGACCTTCAACGTGAAAAGTCAGTAGTCCTGCGGCGGTTTGGCAACTGGTACGGGTAGGGCGACGGTGAACGGTTGAATCGCGCTGGTCCTCGGTTGGTGTTGGACAGGTAGTCTTCGATCTCAGCTGGGCGCTGGCCGGCTCGGGGGCGTGGTGCGTCGATGGAGAAACCTCGCAAACCGAGCCTGTTTTAGGGGCAGCGACGGTAGATGTGGTCGGCCTCCCCGCAGTGGTAGCACAGTGGTCGATTATCGGGCGTTCGCCACACCTCGGTCTTCCTTGGGGCGGGGGTGTTGCACCGCAGGTGGTCGGGCCGGCGGCTGGAGGTAACGGTACAGAGTTTCGTGACGGTAGCGCGCAGTTGGGCGAGGCTGGCGAACAGCAGCCGCGTCAGGACATGGCTTGCGGCTCGCGGGGTGCTTCTGACGTCGTTGAGGTTCCCAGCGCTTGCTGCACTTCTTCCCTAATCACATAGGTAAGGGAAGTAACTTGTGGCCGCGGCGGCGTGGGGAGAAGTTTTCGCAGCTCCTCCCTCACTAATGCGCGGATAGTCTCACGTAGGCTGTCTGCCGGAATCGGCATGCTGTCGACGTAGTTCGCATTGGCCGCGCCAACAAAGTTGCGGTCATACTGCTTAGCACGCATTTCAAGAGCCTTCTCAGTTGTGCTGGCTTCGGTCGCAAATTCGGCGATGGTTTCGGGCGGGTTGCGGACAAGTCCACCAAACGATTCCTCTTCACACCGCGCATTAAGAAACGTAACTTCTTTTCTTCCGCCATGCAAGGGTCAGCACGCCTGAAGAGCCTCTTCATCTCGTCGACGAACACAAAAACACTTTCGTTAGGGTGTTTTGTCCGCGTCTGTAGCAAGACTTCCGCCCGCTCTTTCCGCACAACCGTGGTGAACGTCTTTCAAAATTGCGTTCGGAAATCGTTCCAAGACTCTAGGGAGCTCTCATGGGTTTCGAACCAGATCCTTGCTGAGTACTCAAGGTAGAAGAACACTTGCCTCAGTGTCTCCGCGTCGTCCCATCGATTGAACAGCCTGACCCGTTCGACTTGCTCCAACCAGTCCTCGGGGTCCTCCGAAGGTGACCCATGAAATGACGGGGGCTCCCTGGGTTGCTGAAGAACGAAGGCACGACTGGGAGTGATGGTCATGGTGCCTGCGTTGATCATGGTGGTGGTCACGACGTCTTCTTTTTTCACTTTATCCGGAAGCAGTCCATACTCCGGCTGAACACCTTGTTGTCGGCTGCTGGCACGAGTGGGACTTGCTTGTTGGCTTGATGAGGGCGTAGGGTTCATGTACCCAGCACCTCCACCAGATGTCACGAAGCCAAGGGCAACAAAGTTGTCTTCCAGGAAAAACAAGTTTATTGGAGCGAACTTGTGCTCCCCTAACAGCTCAAAAAATTGCCCCCACCTCCCCGAAGGGAATCGTGAGGAAGTGCGAATGCATTTCTTGCGCCGAGAGTACACGGCGTAGTAATTCTGCCATCGCCTTGAGAGGCGCAGTACCGGCGAGGGGGAGCTGTCAGGCGAGGGGAGAGGCGCGCGCCGAGGGTGAGTGCAAACCTAACGGGGGGAGAGGCGCGCCAGCTGCAGAGCATGTGACGTCACGGCGCGAGGAGAGGGGGAGCAGACGCAAAGGCGCCAGCGCGCGGTCACGTGGGAGTGTGACGTCACGGCGCGAGGAGCGGTGCGGGAGCCGGCGCGGGCGCGCGCAGCCACGGCGCGGGAGGCGGAGCGCGCGCGGGTCACGTGGGGTGTGACGTCGCTGCGCCGTTGCTACAGACGCTCCTCTCCGCTCCTCGCGCCGTTGCTAGGGGAGAGGAGGAGGAGCGCGGATGACGGCGGATTCAGGGTCGCTTATAAAGTGCATCGCACTTAAAAAGAATACAGACGTGGCGAAGCAGCGGTCAACAATGTGACTTGAGCAGGTGAGTGACGATGAACCGAATGCCGCGGCGTCTGCTCTGCAGGCTTTTATCTTTCGGCGCGAGTGTTTCTGGAACCGTCGATTCACATCCAGAACATTGTAGATCACAGAAGATTATTCTGGGCTAGCGATGTTAGGGCAAAAAAGTTTGCTTATCTCAATGCGATAGCCCGTGCGACACAAAAATAAAGAATGCAACATGCGCTTCTCATGGGACACAGATAACAGAGCCGGGTGCGGCAGGGCATTAAAAACAAACAATAAATAAACAAACCCGTCCATGCTTCGTGGCAATATCGATAATTCGAAATATAAAATATGTCCATCTGAAGCTTGTCTGAAAACTCTGCACATCACTGGGACCTTTTCAATGCCACGCACAAGTGTATGCTTACGGATTTGTTCCTCACAGCGCGGAAACTTCCAACGCCAGCGCAAGTACCACCTACTTTATTTAACATAAAACGTGTGTGAGATCCGCTTGCTTCTTGTTCTGCGTCATAAATTTTGCCATACTGTCTTCAATCTTTCGAACGGCACCCGAACGAGAAAATCTGGCGTTGTATATTGTGCCCCAAGAGTGGCGGATCTCAACACTGAGCGGCACTAGGCGGTTGCAAACGGTGTCAGGGCCGCTAGCAGGCTTTCCCTTCTTCGGTATTGATGACGACTGCCAAAACCTGCATATAATTGTCAGTACTTATGAACTCGTGCACCGTTGTATCATTCGGAATGGCGGGTGGGAATGCAATGACAGCTCTCTGAATTACATCTCGACACACTCAGTGCCGTCGTCTGCGGTATAAGAACACGTCTCGTCTGAAGCCGTGCAACAAAGCCGCTTTAGGCACGACAAGCACCGGACCGGACGGGCCGTGGCCGCGCTGCCTTTGCTTTTACTTTAAAAGAACCACGAAGACAAAATACAAGTTGCATATATTAGAAAGACTGCTTAATTCCGATAACAATGACCCCAATATCTTCGCAGTCTTCGAACAAATAACGGATATATTAAAGAAAACGTGTGAAGCAGTCGCGACCCCCTAGCCAATTTCCCGCAACTTTTTTATGACGTCACGAAACCTTGTTTTTGCGATATGGCGGCCGCCTAACTGCCCTGTCGCGACGACAGATGACTGGACGTCTGTTATAGGGCCTCTAGTTTAATTTGACCGCATCACTAGAGTGCTAACGTTCAGTCAACGCACTGAAAATTATATTATATTGTTGGCCCGTATGACGTCATTCTTGCTCATAACACGTCCTGTGGCGCAAAATTTGAAAGTTTTTAAATACTTGTTGCTTGTTTTCGTTGAAAACATCTTTTGTGGCTGTAATGGAGCTGAGTGAGATACTGAATCCTAGTTCGTTCAGAATAAACGAAGTTGTATTTTCTCTTCATGGCTTCTTCAAGTTTGATGCGCTATATCCCTCTCAAAAATGCTGCGGGAAATGCAGCTGACATCAGTTCACCAGCCTGTACACGTCGAATAACGTGCGATTTTGTCGCTTAACCTAAATAATTTTATTGTAATGCAGAGAATTCTTTGCCGAGGTACCCCCTCCGCAACCCCCAGCCAGTACCGTGTAAGGCCCTGCATTTCCACAAAAATGCGGATATCACGAAAGTTCAAGCAGTAATCGCTATGATACCGTAAATGGATATAACTCGTCTTACAAAGTTTTGAAAAACATAAAAAAAATCAAAGAAATTAAAGAAAACGGTGAAAAGTGTAACGCCTTGCATTTCCACAATAATGCAGCTTTCGCGAAAATTCCACTTGTAATCCTTATAGTAACGTAAATGGAGATAATTGGTGGGACGAAATTTTGAAAAACTAAAAAATAACAACGATATTAAAAATTACGGGAACTGCCGAATCCTGTAACGCGCTGCATTTCCACAATAATGCAGATTTCGGGAAAGTTCCAAATGTAATCGTTACAAAAACGTAAATAGAGATAATTGGTCGGACGAAATTTTGAAAATAAAGAAAAATATAATAAGCGTATAACGCATGGGATTTGCACAATAGGCATATTTCCGAAACTGTCCTATATAACCGCTATAATAGCATAATTGAGATAATTGGTCGAACGAACATACCGTGGCGCCACCTACGAGTGACGTCACTTGTATGACGCCGGGTCGTGTTGTCGTCTGCTACACCACATTTCCTGTGCGTATGCGGAAGCGTGTTTTTTGTTGTTGTTGTTGTGCCCCCCCGTTCCCTTCGTGGATTTGTATTGAATTGAATGGAAATGAAGTTTATTTTGTGATTGCAGAAAAACTCAAATGATGCAAATTGCCCAAAAAAGTTGCCTGCAGACCGAATAATCCGGGCAAGCAATCAGCGACCCGGTTGTTCCCGGTGACCCCACCGCGTTTAGGTAGTCGCTACCTTTACGACCCACAGCTCGTACGCAGTCAGCTAACGCCAAGGACGATGCAACTGATACCGAAAAAAGTTACGCTGTAAATTCATTATGAAAATACTTGTGACGGGACATGTACGAGACTGTGTGTGCAAGGAAACCCCTTGTAACAGCGACGGAAACGCGTCACTCACTTGTGATCTCACCGCGCGTACTGCTCGCATTGCCTGGTAAATTCATTGCTACGCGAGAACGGGGATCGGATTTTCGCCTTGCATACTTAAAATGTTGTTATGATCAGCAGTTTGGCTTAATCAGTGCTATTTACCATGCAATGTTTTTATAGATATGCCCGGATTTGATTAACGATCACTGCTGTAGCCTGTACTCTGCAAGGCTGATATGTTTACATTTCGCGACACCTTGTCCACAATGTATGAACGGTATAAACACGAGTTTTTAACGCCTTCGGGTGGGTTTGGAAATGGCCATATTTAGTTTTCATTAGGACTTCGGCGTGGGAATTATTAATTGCAACGTGGGCTTTTGTCGGTTTAGAGTGAGCCGGCCTTTCTCAAGCATCAATTTCGAAACTCACTACTGCTCACAGAAGGCGAGGCTGTGTACGATGCCAAACACGTCGTTAAGGATTTGGGGTAATGGGGAGTTTTAAAATAGGAGAACCGAGCGTTGGGGGCCCCCAATGAGTCAGGGGAACCCAAACTCAAAACGCACGCGCGCGACGGGAGGGTTTTCAACAGCTTGCAGCCGGCTTCGGATGCACGTAGATCGAATATTGGGAACTTTAGGCTTAACGTCGCGGCAGATATTTCATCGCCGCTATCGTCACAGGTGCGAATAACAGTCCCTACCTCAACTTTTCACCGCCCTGTCACCCCTCTTCTTAGATGAGGAACTATGTAACCGCGGTGATTGGCGTTTAAGCGATCGATGGTCAAGATGCCTGCCACAGCCTCGGCCGATACTTGCGCGCAGGTATCGCCACCCTTCGGCCGCTCGCCACACAGCGCGTGAACGGGCTCGCGCTGCCGGGTCCGACCCCCTCGGCCGGTTGGCAATCGTGGCAGATATTTGAGCATCGCTTTTAAAACCACAACTGATGACACTACTTAGCCCAAGTTTTCATCACACTAACATTCACTTTCAGCCATCTGAAATTTCTTCTCCACGAATTGTGTGAATTTAAAAAGCGGCGACAACTTCTTGCAGTCGCGACCTGCGTCAGTTCGGGCCAACGCTTTTAGACGTTGGTTCGAGCTGCACCGTCGGCTGTGCGGGCAGGCACGGTGGGTGCGTGTGCGTGTGCTTCTGTGAGCAGTAAACGCTTCATGATTTCCAGCTTTGTACATTTCTCGCAAACAAGGGAAATCTAGAAACTTGACTAGGCGATCATCGTAGTCCACATTGATGATAGCGGAAACAAGCCGCTGCTTACGCTTCGGTCTCATACGTCATAAAACAACACGCTCAGTTGTTTGCGGATAATGTACCACATTTGATACGGTTATAAAGTCCCCGTGATGTTAAACTGCGCTTGACGCACTTAGATTTGACTTCAAACGGCAGAAACTAACACGAAAATACTTTCAGAACGTGCTTCCTAATCGAAGTGTCACTCGCTGCAAGCCAACTAACTACGCAGCAAGATAGGAACGGTGATCCTACAAGTGACGTCAAAACAATCGCAGCGCCGGCCTCTCCAGTGGTGGGCCTCGCGGCCAACATAAAATAATTACGGAAACTGCCGAATCGTGTAACGCGCTGCATTTCCACAATAATGCAGATTTACAGAAAGATCCAAATGTAATCGTTGTCATAACGTAAATGGAGGTAATTGGTGGGACGAATTGTCGAGACTGAAAAATAAAAAAGTTATAAACTAAGGATATTTACAAAAAGTATTACGCATGGCAGTTCCACAAAAATGCAGAATTCGCGAATGTTCCACTTCTAGTCATAACAGCAGCGTTGATGGAGATAATTGGTCGGAAAGGATTTAGAAAAAAACAGCCTTGGCTGTAAAAAACTCACACTAAATACAAGCGGCTTAAGAATGCTACGCATTGGTAAAGAATTGTCTGAATTTCTGCAGCATTTTTTTGTGAACATGGCGACAAAACTGGTACCGCAGAGAAGACAAACACGCAGCACGCCCCATGGGGCCCCATGTGCGAGCTACAACTTATAACCATTCAATTTCGCAGAAAAATACCAGAAACCGGGCGATTCCTATATGTTTCGCCTCCTCCTTGATTGCCCTTCGCACCCAATCACACCCCGCCTTCTCGCTGCCATGCGGCTGCTCCCCATGCTAGCGTACGAGCAGGGGTTGAAGGCCACTGAAGCGACGCGGGGACGCCTGCTTCCCAACGAGCGCGGCATCGACCTAGACCAGTGACCATCATCATCATTCCTCCCGGTAGAGGAAGGGCAACTTGCAGGGGTACATTGCGGCACAGCGTTCGATACATAGATTTTGCCCGTGATCAAAGTTCGATACCCATATAAAAACAGAGCTATACTTTTGCATGGGATTTCCACGGAGGATGTTCATACTGTACGATATAGGCGATAACTCGATTTATTAAGGTTCGATATATCAGATTTCGACTGTATATTGTTCGCAATGTCACGTAGAAGCAAAATAATACCTCTCAGTCGCCAACCCCTACGGGGTTCACTTGTGTAAAGCCAGTTTTTACTACCGCAATGTGTCGGTCTTCAAATAGAACAACCGAATATTAGGTCACTGAGCACTGCTCCCTGCTGTTGAAAAAACACAAACCACAAACCACTCCTGCTACATGAGATAATTATATTTCATTTTAACAGCTTAGCATCAAGTAAACTGACCTCCAAATTAGCAAATTAGACGAGTAGAAAATGCCTCACACTTCTAACTGGTTTATTCTACCACTGCTATTTAGTTTTTGTGTTATGAAGGAATTGCTTAATTTTTCGCTTTCTCCCTGCTGCGTTTCCGCTGCCCGTAATAATTGTTCTTGGTACTCATCCTTTCGCATGGTACACTGACAATTCCTCTGCAAAATTCTAAGCGGATTGAATATCATTGGCCAACAGCTTGTAATGCAAACCATCGTCGGGTGGTACAGCGTTTACCAGGGACATTGGTGACTCGAGAAAGGTACTAGGGTTATGTGGTTTGCCCTGGAGTTACCGCCTATTCTAGAGTGACCAGGACCACATACCATTGTGAAATGTTCAGGTGCGCTACAAAGCTAGCCTTGAGGTAACCAAGTCTCAGGTGTGCCGGTGGGGTCTCGTGATGGGCGAAATTACGGTCAATTAGTCAGCCAGAGACAATGTATACTGGCTTGGTGTTAGAAACGATGAGAGAAAAAAGAGGGGTCTATTTCGACCGCAACTGGCGTAATATTCTAGGAAGGTCGCATTGGTGACGAATGAAAGTAAATTGAGGCAGTGTGATTTGAGTTTGCGATCTGAGTGCAGCGCGTCCTCAGAGCAGGCACCGAGCTGCCCGCAGATGAGGTGACGAACCGGTGGGTAGCAACGTGAAGTACGGGGGTGCGAAACGTTGCACTTGAGGGAGAAGGCGCTCCGGTGCCTCCTCACGCTTGTTTACTAACAGGCAGGTGAGTGGATGTTGAAGACAAAATGGAGAGGCCGACAGACGTGATATAGCCTTAGATTAGATAAGATGCACCCTGGCGGCAGTCCTTCACTTAGCCCGGGCTGACTTCAGATCGTTATGTTAGCCGGTAATATAAAGTAGCATTGGTTGTGGGGCGTGTACGAAAGGAAGAGTGGGGTTAAGTTGTATTGACAAAGGTGGATTACAAGATAGAGACTTCAGATACATCTTCTAGGTAGAACCGGCGACAAGTTGAGCCAGGGTTTGAGTAAGGAAGCGTTAAGGTAGAGAGCAACGAGTAGATGTAAGTAGAAGTACGAGCTCCGCACTTCCTGACCCGCCCTGGTGGCTCAGTGGCTGAGCCAAAGGACGCGGTTTCGATTTCTGGCCACGGCGGCCCACTTTTATGATGGAGGCAAAAGCTAAAAGGCCCGTGTGTTCGAGCTGTTCGTGCAGGCTATAGGTCAAAATTAATCCGCAGCCCTTCAATAAAGCCCGCCTCATCGCCTGAGTAGCGTTTGTGCGTTAAACCGCGTAATCAATTCATATTCGCAGTTCCACTTGGATGGGTTAGAGGGAGGTGACACTGTTCCGAACATCATCAAAGGCCTTATAAAATGTCGGGAGGCAGGGAAGTCACGGAGTTGGAGAGAGCTGGGAAAGCTGAAAAGCGTCACAGGAATACAGAGGAAGGTATCCTGAGAGGATACGTAGTTGCGGAATACAGTTACGGAGACGTTAGAAAAAGCTATTCGAGGTGTGTCGATGCTCATATGCTCAAGACGTTAACCAGCGCGACAAAAAGGGAGAAAGTGCGGAATATTTGGAAGAACGTTTACTTTACCGGTTGTTGTATTCAGAATAACTTTAGAACATTTTCAAGACGACGACAGTTCGCTACTGAGCCGTAGTTATTACGCATATCCAGATGTTCTGAAAACTGCTACTTTGCGATCGGTTGTGGAGACGTTTATGTGTTATTCCAATCTCCCGGGGTTGCACTTAGACGGAAGGTGTTGACCGCCCAGTGAGGTTCTGTTATTTCAAAAGTATCTTCGAAAGGAAATGGAGAAAAGTCTGGTTGGAGGCACAGAAGCAGTGTTATGTGTAGTGGTGCACATCAAGAGGCGCTGGTCCTCGGCAAATGAGTGGACAATGTTGTTCTGTCGAGATGAAGACGTTTTTTGGTGAGTACTGTGAGTTAGCGTAGCGGTGAGGGTGACCCACGCGAAGAACAACGACATATGTGCTGCAACTGAAGAAGAGAAAGAGGAAATCTCCGTGCGCTTGAGCTTCGGTTTTTCGAATGGCGTCAAGGCGGGCGTGGTGCGTGGCGTGCTGGTTTCCGCAATTCTGACCGCCAGGTCTTCGCCCTTGCCAAGTACCCAGCCCGTTCTGGTGGCTCCTTGCTGAGTGTGCCTCGACGCCCTGGTCATTCCGTCCGTGTCCTCAAGGTGGCTCGAGGTGTGGGCCCAAACGTATACATGGAACCTTGCCAAAGGCTTGACATGGGCGTGTGCAACGCTACCAGCGCACCAAGCCCTCATTTTCTCACTCAACCACCGCGCAACCTCCACGGGCCATCGGCCACTCCTCGTGACATAGCCCGGACGCTCCGCAGTGAGCATACGAGCTCACTATGGTTCCCTTTACCTCTCCAGCCACCAACATAAGGGGCTGGTGTATCTGACGAGCATGAGGCGTGGTGAGGCCAGTGGCTAACCTTTCCTGTAGAATAAGACTTCTCCGCCAATCCCATTAGGTCTCGGGCGTCTGTGTAAATTTTTATCCTCCGCGGTGAATCTTCTCCCCCGCAGTTATCTTCTACATATTCCCGTCATATTCTACCTTGCCTTAAATATATCTCCGTCACGTATCGCAACTGATATTTTCGGTCCCTGTGGAAGTATAGCGCGATGTGCTATGGGGTCCTTCATCAACAGTCTTTTATAAGAAAAAAACAAATACTAGTAAACGCTCATAACTATTCATTTCCGTTCCCTTAGATAGTTTTTGGTAATAGGCTGGCTTGTAACCTCTTTCCAACGTTCATTGCGTCACAAACTATTGCGACACTGGTGGCCAGCGTAGATGGCCCGGGGTTCATTTAGTTTCTTGATTCAACCTCGGTTGGTCGCTTCACTTGGCAACATAAAAGACATTGCAAGATTTTGGTAAAAAGTATTGCCCACGCTAAATGTAATGGCTGTAAAGGCTGGAAACGCATAAAACATTGTGTTTTAGGGGCGAAGCACCTTAAGGCCGAGGCTGTATCCGGCGTCCGTCCGGCGTCAGTGCTCACGCCACCGCTACGTGTAAATCGAAACATCTGTGAACGAAAGGTTCACAAAAGGTTAACGAAAACAAAACACAAGGTTCACAAAATGCTGGAGAGAGAGAGAGAGGGAATGAGAGGGAGAAAGAAAGAGAGAGATGCACAGCCCCGTGAATATCGAAACATCTGTGAACAAAAGGTCCAAAAAATGTTAACAAGAACAAAATAAAAGGTTCACAAAAGGTTAGGTAGAGAGAGAGGGAGAGGGAGAGAGAGAGAGACGCACAGCACCATGTAAATTGAAACATCTGTGAAGAAGAGTTTACAAAAGATTAACAAGAACAAAATAAATGGCTCATAAAAGGCTACAGAGAGAGGGAGAGAGAGAGAGAGAAGAGAGAGAGAGTGCTCCTGAAGAGCCGTGCTGCGCATGCGCGAGGATCACTGAATTGGATTTGGATTGGATTCGAATGAAATGGATTGGAATTGATCGGATTGGATTAAATTGAATTGTATTGCAGATACAGATGAACGATACCGATATTAGGCGAACGAGTAAGCTAAAATACCTTGGTCTCACAATTGCCGCAAATTTGAATTGGAATGAACACATTGATAATATATGTGGTACTGCCCAAAAATTTACACCATCTCCCGCGAGGGGAACCATGGGTAGATGCGACGCAACCGGGGGTTGCCGTTGCGTTTCCGTTATGTTAGCGTGTGGATTGCTGTTGTTGTGTGTTCTATTTACGCAGCATGTTCACCCCCGATGCGTCGCATCTACCCCATAGTTCCCCTCGCGGGAAGATGGTGTAAATTTTATCGGGGTGGCCGGTGCTTGTTACGGTTGCGCCGACCAACGCGATTTCATGCCAGTTAGTCTCCAATTTTAATCATCGGCGGTCACCGGAGGATGTCATCGGAGGAGCGCCGGCGGAACGACTGAGCGGAACGGCGCAGTTACCGTGTTTATATGTACGGTGAGGGGAATGAGAGAGACAGCGCAGGGCAGCGCATGCGCATGTGTTAACCCGCACCCACGCACAGCTGGCACGGCGACGGAGCGAGCGCGCAGCCGAGGCCGAGCGCTAACACGCAGATGGCGCTGCGGTGAGAGCGGTGCTGGCGCGCAGCTGGCGCGGCGAGGATAATGGGGGAGGGATGCGGACGCCGCCGGACTACGCCGGAGCGACAAGGCGGGTGAGAAGAGATGCGTCGCATCTAAAAAAGCTATGTTTTTTAAGGCGAAGGCTCAGAGACGCAACTGCGGAGGTTAAGCTGATGGCATACAAAACGATTGTGCGGCCAACTCTCAAATATGGAAGTATCATTTGCGACCCGGGTCAGCAATATCAAATACATAGGTTGAGCAAGTTCAAAGAATGGCTGCCAGGTGTATTTATGCAGCATTTCGCAGAAATCAGTCGGTGACTGCCTTACTTGCCAAAGCAGAACTTCTCTTACTGGCATCGCCTAGAAAATAGGCAAGGCTAAATTCTTTCACGAACTATACAACGGCAAAATAAACTTACGTCCTGAATTATATATACAAATTCCCACACGAGTCTCTCCACGCATCAACCATCCGTATGCTGTTTTGCCTGATTCTCCAAGGGTTGATATTTTTAAGCATTCCTTTCTTGTCAAAACTATTGTAGACTGGAAGTAGCTTCACCCACGAGAGTTTGTGGAATCAAATACACTGATAGCTTGGTCAAACACTTGGAAATATTTCTAAACTAATATGGGTTCTTTTCTTGTCCTTTGTTGCACTGTTAATTGAGCAGTTTTTGTGCGTGTGAGTTTCGTTTATGATGTACAGTCATGGACAATTTAAATGCGAACCGCGGAGCGCATGGCATAAGATACCGGTGCCGTCACCTGGCAGCGGCCATGGAATACTCACGGACATGCGCAGTTGAGATGAATGGAGCAAGGCTGCGTGTCCCACTCCGATATGTTGCCCTCTGCTCGCTCGCATGCTTGCTTTGTAGCCGCGCCGCAAGAGCGCTGAAATCTTAGCTGTTAGCGAGGCGGCGCAAGATAGTAGGCAACTGCGGTTACTCAGCGCTCGGCGCCCATGATCGTCCGCACCCCGCCTTTGCCAGCGTCACATAGCTGCGCGTGCGTGGCGCAGTGACTCGAACAAACGACGACCATTGGGACTGGCCCAAAGCCATGTTTAGTGCAGTCAGGAGTTGATCCTGAGGCGTCGCATACATGCCACAAGACCAAAAGAAAATAAATTAACCCATTGGCAACGACTTTGTAACTCGGTTTATTTCGGGCAGGTAGCAGCCGCACAGTGCCGAGGCATACAGATCAAATCAAGTGCTTTGTGCGAACAACAACAAAAACAAATGAGATGACGGTGAGCGACAACCCGAAAACTGCCAATTAGCCATGGCATTAATCCAAAAAAATGGTAAAAATGCAAGTGTCATGGCAAAACAGTCGCCGGGATAGGCAGCAGCCCCTGGACAACAAAGGCAGTGGCCGGAGCCTTTTTGAGACGCTTCAATACTTGGCGAAGGCCCCCTTGGCAGACACAACAGCCGCCACACGTCGAGGAATGCTCTCGAAAATGCGCGCCGCGAAGCCGGTTGCCCGGAGGCGCTGCCACTCCTCTTTGACTGCTTGCCACAACGCGTCACCCGAGCCGCCCTGTAGCTGTCGGCTGCTAAGGCACTTCTTCATTGCTCCCCTTACGTTTTAAATTATATTCACATCCGCCCCCTGCGGTGGCCACTCGATCACCATCACGCATCGTTCGTCTAGTAGGTGTTTTACTGACCGAGCCATGTGTATCGGGCTTCGGTCATGCTGCAAATAATACAGTCCATCCGCGAACGGACCATCGAGGGCATAGGGTATCACCACGCTGTCAACGATGTCCTCGGAAGCAGCCGCGCTGAAGCGGCCCTCGATACGAACTAACGGCCCGAGGCCGTGGCTTGAAATCGCACCCCACACACTAACGGCGCACCGGCCGCTACTTGAAATCCGCTGCAGGTTGCAGGACTCTAATCTGAGGAAGAAGGAAATCGCAGTAGGGTAGTGCCGAAATCGTTCGGAAGTTTGTTTATCGCTGGGCCATTGTCGACAGATGAACCCGACGCATAATTTCGCTCTGGGAAAGGCAGTGCTGTAGGCAGCTAAATGTCTGCATATGCTCCGCCGTCGTTTTTCCTATTGCGAGTCACAAAAAAAACTTGGCGCCCAGGCTTGGGAGCGCAATAGTTCTGACTGCTGGCGAGGGCTGCGTCGAACAAAGACATGAAATAACTGCACTGACTGCCTGACCAGTGCGCTACCACATTTGGCCTGGATGCCTCGGTGTTCGTTCATTCCCCACTTTTAACCCCTCTGGGCTTGATCGCGTCACACTCTGATTGCCTCTTTGCCTTTTCATGACCGTATTTGGTTATCACGCCACTTGTATCCTGCGCGGCGTTCTCTGATTTGCCTCACCAGTGCGCTACCACATTTGGCCTCGATGACTCGGTGTTCGTTCATTGCCCCTCTTTTAACCCCTCTGGGCATGATCGCGGCACACTCTCATTGCCTCTTTGTCTTTTCATGGCCGTATTTGGTTATGACGCCACTTGTGTCCTGCGCGGCGTTCACTGATTGCCTGACCAGTGCGCTTACCATATTGGGCCTGGATGCCTCGGTGTTCGTTCATTGCCCTCTTTTAACCCTCTGGGCAGTGATCGCGGCACACTCTCATGCCCTCTTTGCCTTTTCATGACCAGTATTTGGTTATCACGCCACTTGTATCCGCGCGGCGTTCACTGATTGCCTGACCAGTGCGCTACCACATTTGGCCTCGATGCCTCGGTGTGTCGTTCATTGCCCCACTTTTACCCCTCTGGGCATGATCGCGGCACACTCTCATTGCCTCTTTGCCTTTCTCTGTCCGTATTTGGTTATCACGCCACTTGTATCCTGCGCGGCGTTCACTGAATTGCCTGACCAGTGCGCTACCACATTGGCCTCGATGCCTCGGTGTTCGTTCATTGCCCCACTTTTAACCCCTCTGGGCATGATCGCGGCACACTCTCATTGCCTCTTTGCCTTTTCTGATCCGTATTTGGTTATCACGCCACTTGTATCCTGCGCGGCGTTCACTGTGAATTGCCTCACCAGTGCGCTACCACATTTGGCCTCGATGCCTCGGTGTTCAGTTCATTGCCCCACTTTTAACCCCTCTGTGGCATGATCGCGGCACACTTCTCATTGCCTCTTGCCTTTTTTCATGACCGTATTTGGTTATCACGCCACTTGTATCCTGCGCGGCGTTCCTGTGATTGCCTGACCAGTGCGCTACCACATTTGGCCTGGATGCCTCGGTGTTCAGTTCATTGCCCACTTTTAACACCTCTGGGCATGATCGCGGCACACTCTCATTGCCTCTTTGCCTTTTCATGACCGTATTTGGTTATCACGCCACTTGTATCCTGCCGCGGCGTTCACTGATTGCCTGACCAGTGCGCTACCACATTTGGCCTCGATGCCTCGGTGTTCGTTCATTGCCCCACTTTTAACCCCTCTGGGCATGATCGCGGCACACTCTCGATTGCCTCTTTGCCTTTTCTTGACCGTATTTGGTTTATCACGCCACTTGTATCCTGCGCGGCGTTCTCTGATTGCCTCACCAGTGCGCTACCACATTTGGCCTCGATGCCTCGGTGTTCGTTCATTGCCCCACTTTTAACCCCTCTGGGCATGATCGCGGCACACTCTCATTGCCTCTTTGCCTTTTCTTGTCCGTATTTGGTTATCACGCCACTTGTATCCTGCGCGGCGTTCTCTGATTGCCTCACCAGTGCGCTACCACATTTGGCCTCGATGCCTCGGTGTTCGTTCATTGCCCCACTTTTAACCCCTCTGGCATGATCGCGGCACACTCTCATTGCCTCTTTGCCTTTCATGGACCGTATTTGGTTATCACGCCACTTGTATCCTGCGCGGAGTTCTCTGATTGCCTCACCAGGGCGCTACCACATTTGGCCTGGATGCCTCGGTGTTCGTTCATTGCCCCACTTTTAACCCCTCTGGGCATGATCGCGGCACACTCTCATTGCCTCTTTGCCTTTTCATGACCGTATTTGGTTATCACGCCACTTGTATCCTGCGCGGCGTTCCTGTGATTGCCTGACCAGTGCGCTACCATATTTGGCCTGGGATGCCTCGGTGTTCGTTCATTGCCCCCTTTTTAACCCCTCTGGGCATGATCGCGGCACACTCTCATTGCCTCTTTGTCCTTTTCATGGACCGCTATTTGGTTATGACGCCACTTGTATCCTGCGCGGCGTTCATCTGATTGCCTGCACCAGTGCGCTACCACTATTGGCCTCGATGCCTCGGTGTTCGTTCATTGCCCCATCTTTTAACCCCTCTGGGCATTGATCGCGGCACACTCTCATTGCCTCTTTGCCTTTTTCATGACCGCATTTGGTTATCACGCACTTGTATCCTGCGCGGCGTTCATCTGATTTGCCTCACCAGTGCGCTACCACATTTGGCCTCGATGCCTCGGTGTTCGTTCATTGCCCCCACTTCTTTAACCCCTCTGGGCATGATCGCGGCACACTCTCATTGCCTCTTTGCCTTTTCATTGCCCGTATTTGGTTATCACGCCACTTGTATCCTGCGCGGCGTTCACTGAATGCCTGACCAGTGCGCTACCAACATTTGGCCCGATGCCTCGGTGTTCGTTCATTGCCCCACTTTTAAACCCCTCTGGGCATGATCGCGGCACACTCTCATTGCCCTCTGTTGCCTTTTCATGACCGTATTGGTTATCACGCCACTTGTATCCTGCGCGGCGTTCTGTGATTGGCCTCACCAGGTGCGCTACCACATTTTGGGCCTCGATGCCTCGGTGTTCATTCATGCCCACTTTTTAACCCCTACTGGGCATGATCGCGGCACCACTCTCATTGCCTCTTTGCCTTTTCATGACCGTATTTGGTTATCACGCCACTGGTATCCTGCGCGGCGTTCTCTGATTGCCTCACCAGTGCGCTACCACATTTGGCCTCGATGCCTCGGTGTTCGTTCATTGCCCCACTTTAACCCTCTGGGCATGATCGCGGCACACTCTCATTGCCTCTTTGCCTTTTCATGACCGTATTTGGTTATCACGCCACTTGTATCCGGCGCGGCGTTCTCTGATTGCCTGAACAGTGCGCTACCATATTTGGCCTTGATGCCTCGGTGTTCGTTCATTGGTTCGGTCCTGGCGCGCTGTTCATATTGCCGTCTCTGTTCTTTTTTTTTCCTTTTGGGTAGTTTTTATGCGTCCGCCGTCATGGGGTGGCCTGAGACCTGGCAGTGCCAAATGCACTCAACCACATTTATATTCTTCTAATTATCTAAGGGAATAGGGGCCCAGTCAGGTACTTATGTGTACCTTTGGCCCCGTACCCTTAGTCTTTCTTTGTGAAAATAAAGTTTTTTTGTATTTATCGCATCTCTGCCTCAAGGTTGTGATCCGGGGTTACTACTGAGCCTAGTGCGATGTATTCGCTTGCGACTTGCACTCCCTCACCATTTGTATTTTTCTTCCCTTTCCACGTTTACCCGAATTATTTAGTTTTGTATTTTGTGTTTTAAACCGTGTTTTCTTTTCAATCTTTGCTGCTTGGTACGCGAATTCGTGTGGCTACGGGATATTTTAAAAAAATAAATATCTTGTATAATGCCTTGTTATTCGCCTTCAGCGTTCTAGCTATGTGCCTTGTATGAGGGGTCGGGTGTGTCTCGAGTAATATTTGGTTAGTTTTGCTGTGCCTGGCCGCATCATTGTTTGGCGATGCAAATAAACTTTTTTTGACAGAGGAGCATTTGTAGAAGCACTAAGCTCGGTGTTAGATGTTTCAGGAACAAAATACCAAAAAATGCTGTGCACTCGTGAGCGCGAGCCCTGTGAGACTGCAGAGCGTTTATGGCAGGTGCAATGGCTTTGCAAAACAAAAAACTGACTTTAACCACGAGGATCGAGAAAATGCCGAGAGCTCGTGAGCGCGTGTCCCGCGGAAAACGCTGAGTTCTCTCCTCGCGCAGTGGCTTTAGCAAAAAAAAAAAAAAATACGCCAGCGCTGTCGTCACGCGCTACCACGCAGGTAATGCTTGGCACGAGGAATGCGACGATATCGATGGTTATGATGATGTCTACTACTATCAGAGTGCAAAGCAACGACCGAACATGTAAACAAACAATTTCACACCGGTACACATGCGTGGGTATGTGTCCTTCAGTGCTCACGTATAAAGAAATTTTGAAGTTTGGCTACAGTTCAAGGGTTGCGAAAATTAGGGCTAGCTTTTCAAGGTGACCTAGTGGAAGTCTACAAGGCAGTGGATAATTTTGGACCCACCTCGTACCGCGAAAAAGACTGTCTTCGATGGGTAAGGTATCGATTATTAGCATCGAAACTATGCAAATACACAATGATGCTCAAACGTAACGATGTGTCCGGCAGTTCTTTCCTACAGAAGGATTCGCCATTCAAGTCCCGCACGAGAGCGTAAGCTTCTCTGAAGTTTTTTTTCAGCTATGGCTTTATTATTGTTGTACTGGTAGCCCATTTGGAAAGAGGGGAACAACACCAGTTAGTCGGCCATGACCACCGTGGCAGTAACCTCATTGTCGGCTTCGTGCGAAATTATATCGAGCGAAATTATATGCTCACTAGTGAACTGGAAACTCCTGTGACTATGGTGAGTGTGACTGGTAGCGATGAATCTTGCGGTCATGTACCACTCGTATATGCAATATAGCAGACGACGCGCTTTAAATTATAGCACCTACATCGCCACCCACCGACTGTGCGTTGTGTTACGTAGCAGCTGGCTTCCTTGCGGGTGAACAGATATCTTTTTGTATGACCTTTACTGAGAGGCCTCACACTCCCACAATATATCTGCCAGCAACGCCATTTTTTAGATTTTATCGCTCCGCTGGATACCCTGGCGCTCCTGTTATTAAAAGGAGGGCATCTACGACAACGCGGAAAAATATTCTGCGCCCCATATACACGCATATATTATACCTCAGAAGGGTATTTCAAACCGAGTCAATTGGTCGGAAGACAAACACCGACTATCGCGCTAAAAAGCTAAATCAAACTTTACGTGGCATTACAAGACGTGGTACATTCCTGTGTGGCAAATTCTACCGAAATCAACAAAAGCCGCGCGCCATGCACTACAAGTTCCTCATTGTTTCTTTGTTTGCCCATTTCCTTATTTGTAGGCCTGTTCATTTGCAGAGTTTGAGTTTGGGCTAGTTTGTTACGGTAATTTATAAATTCGTGTAGCGCAAAAAAAAAAACCCCGGAAAAGGGCAGAAGAAGGTGACGGGGATTGCCGTATTAAAAAAGCGTGAATTTAAACGTGGAAGCAGGCCAATATTGTACATGACAAAGGAAAGAATCAAGCAAGGTATCATGTACTCTGCACACGAAAATATTCCCACAACGATGTGACGTGGAAAAATGGCAGCAACACGCGTTGCTAAGGTGGAACACACCGTCCTTTTAGATAGCCAATCTCCTTATCAGACAAGGGCACGGGCGGTGCGGACAGACACCGAATGTCCCCTGGCATGGTTGTGCCCGTCGCCTAATTCTGTCCTTCTCCGGTTTTTTTTCTTGCACTACACGAAGTCATGCATTACTGTTCATTTGGCCTGTTCTTTCCCGTTCATTATGCACGCGTGTATAGTTCAGGCAAATGCAAGATCTAAATACTTTCAAGCGACTTTTTTTAGTACATGATCGTTTACAACTAACTCTACACCATTGGGTAGACATTGTGTTCTCCTAAAATAACGAAAAAAAACAGCTGCTGGTGAATACTAATATGATGCTTCACTAACCTTGTGCTGCACCAGTATTTTCTAAACGCAGTTTTTTCATTATTGGGTGAACTAAAATAATTGATTTAAAACAATGCGGAATCATAATCTATGACACGTGTTCTCATACATAATAGCTGCATTTTCTGCTGCTCCTATGACTGGTATCGTACTCCCAGCTCGTATTGACCGAATTGGCGGTTTTTCACGTAACACAGATAGAAAAGTTTGGTATTTTTTGAAGCGTTTTTAGTTCTCCTTTTTCTTAACGCATTCAACGAAAAGGGACAACACGAAAGGAGGCTGACGTGAAATATTCAATATTCGCTTAGAACGTCATTTTCCATTTGCAAATAGCCCGTGTTCGTGCGGAAAGTCGTTTATATAAGGCCGGTTCCTTCGACTGTATCTCAGCTGCCCCATGAAACGGGATACTTTGGGCGGTGGTTAGAGGCTGTGGACACATTATGGGTAATTGACTCCCGAACGTACAGCAGTCGCTTACTGATTAGCAACTTCAAAGGAGAGCGCGCTCACAGAGACTGCACTAGGTTTGTAATACTAAGTGCATTTTACAGTGACAGGTCGCGCTAAGTGCATTTTACAGTGACAGGTCGCGTTCACATAGCCTCCGGCACTTCGGGGCCCAACTCAGAGCGATTAGATTAATAAGAGAAGTTGAAAGAACGAGTTCCCGTTTGACTTATACACAGAGGTACGGAAAACGGCACTGCGCTGGTAGCTCCAAATAAGCCTGTACCCGAACCAAAACGTTTTATCCACCGTTGGTCTGAGCTATCTTTGCCATTCGAATGGCTCGCAGTCTGATTTTTTGTGTAATGTTGTCACCCAAACAAAAACAATCATAGTTTGAAGACGTGTTACGACGTTGAATACTTACTGCGCAGTGTTGGATCTCTTGTCATTATGTAGAATCCTTTGTGCCCCCTTCACTACAACCGTGCAAACGGTAATTTTGTATCGGTTCTTTCTTCTTTCACGCACAAAAAGACTGCTATTCTGAGCTCCACACACAGATAGCTGTAGCCCACCGCAATACGGCAATGTATGTAAGTTGTTTTCGTGAATAAGTAAACATCCTGAAATGAGTAAAGTCCTTTCGCTCTTTATGAAGCTCTCTAAGTTACCATAATCTAACTCGATCTTAAGCAGCTATTTCACACCGCTCTAAGGCTACGGATACGCCCCCCCCCCATGTGATGCACTCATACTTGCTCACTGGGTCTTCAAGACCTCGGTGTTGCAGGCGTGGGAAGGGCCTATCCGTAATTCTTATCCTAATTACATTCAAGGCAGTCAGCCCCACACGACATAAACACTTCAAAGAACTTTACAGACAACACATTTAACTGCACACATCCTATTTTTAGGAGCCAAACCTGTTTTCTCTCAATCGGGTCTGTTATATAGGGAAATGTTAAATTTCTACAAGTAATTTTGTATCACACATGATTACAGTCTTCCCCTTTCAAGCAGCCATTTTTATTGTCTTCAATTGATTTTAGTTCTGTTCGGCTAACCAATTTTACTACTCACCTATTCACCTCATTTATGTAACCACATTTTGACGCTCCTGGTCCTAGTCACCATTGCGCCATTAACACCAAAACATCATCATCAACACGCAAGAGGGAAACTGCAAACACCCTCAAATCACAACAAAATCGATAGTGAGCTTGAGTGAGCCGGTTCAACTTTTCCGACGTATGGTCACAGTAGATCTTCTACCCAGGGGGTGGCTGTCTACATAAAAATGCGTCGGCGTCACCCGTTGAATAATACGACGCTATCATGGCCACCATATCATCTGCGTGCAGAGGCCCCTTCATTGATAGGTTTAATTGCGGAAGCGCCATGTCTACCATTGCAGGTACGCCAGGAGCTTCCGAAGGGCACAGCGTAGCCAGCTACAGTCCTTCAGGAAGAAGTTAAGGGCAGGAAGTAAAGTGGATCAAGTGACCCAGGTCTGTATCTCAGCCATAGTCAGGACGGTGTCTGTATTGATCTTCTTTTCCTTGCTAGCCAATTTTAGTGGTCACCTATTCATCGCAGTTGTCTAACCACATATTTGGCACCCTTTTCTCTACTTGGTCTCACGGTATTAACTCCCAAACATCATTATTGTCAACACGATATCGTGGAAGTCTTTTTGTATGAATTGGAAGGGGGCTTTCTTACGCATGGCGCTTTTAGCAGCACCCCTAAGCGATCAGCTCCTACTATCGAGCGGAGAGTAGAGAATAACTAGCTCAGATACACCGATGGCTCCCGAATCTATGCAAATTTTAATCTCAAACAATAAATTTCTTCGGGTTGTTCTGGTGTATAGAAGTTCTCGGTTGAAATAAAAAGCAGGGTGAATATAGCTTGTCCCTTAGATGAATCAGTGAGCCTCATGTGCGAGATGTAAAGTACAACCGGCTGCAACATGCCCTCGTTCTTTGGTGAGAGGACCTGAGACCGGGCTTAAATGAAGGAAAATAACTCCACCATCAACCAAGGTGTGGCACCAAACGCTTCAGTAACATTTAAGGCAAAGCACTAGAAGAGCATACGTGATTTTGCAACTTTGTGATCGAATATAATAAATTCATGCTACAGCGACCTATGTACGGAACCACCCCGTGAGAAGAAAAAAACATGCCAATCACCAAAGCTCACTCTGTTGTTATTAGCTGTAATATAATGTTCACAAAATTATTAGCAGTATGAGTTGTCGTTTATAATGGTGCAGGTTTTTTGTCGACACCTTGAAGTGTAGTTAAGCCATGCATCGCGGCCTATACTGGCGTCGAATTAAGTCTTAAAAATCAGTTAGCTTTCCTTTCTTTAATTACACACGTAGTTATGATTCTCAGGTGCCGCAGATGTGTACACACCTACAATAAAAATGTTTTTATATATTCCACTTAACAGCGATGTGGTATTTAGGTTAAATGTGAAGAAAACTGCAGACTTCTCCACGTAGGCATTCTGGCGTTCCTTCTTCTGATATATTTTTCTGTGCTTAAGTGGGCGGATAGTTATTTTCTAGTTCCAAAAGGAAGTTTCAAAATTTTTAAATAAACATATTCTACGGGCATTCATGGCAGCAGTTTATTTCTTCAAAAGCGAAGAAATAAAATGACGGTGGCGGAAAGGCAGTGTGTCTTCCATTACAAGCGTCGCAGGACTGGACGGAACATTAACGGGCAAGTAGGAAGCGGTGAGCATCTCAGCGTCATTTTATGGCCGGGATGCGGCGCACTCCGGTCTGAAACGACCAGTCCGCACAGTTCTTGAAAGGCTGTGGGTCTGAGCGATGACAAATGAAGGGTCCAGCCGACGAAACAAGCGCGGTATACCTCGGGGTGTAAACCTGTCCTCCCTGCCGTTTTCGAGTGGCGACTGATTTAAGGGAGAGCATTACGCCGACGCCGGCACGGTCGCCTGGTCGTCCGCTGTGCAGCGCCTTCAGTACGACCGCACCTGCCAGCATCGTCCGTGTGCGTACTACAAGCACCGTGAAACTGGCGGTATCACAGACGCACATATTATAGCTTGCACGGGGAAAAAGGCCTCAAATTCAGAGCAAAAGCTGTGATCGAAGGCAATCTGCTGATGCTGCTATTACTCTTCACGGACGTCCGCATCTTTGGTGGCTGGTCAAGCAAGTGGTGATGCCCGAGGAAGATTTGCTACGCCGCAGGGGGAACTAAAGTTTAAGAAGGGGGAAATAGCACATCTTTCCAGGTAAAATGAAAAAAAAGTAGAGGACAAAGAAACACCGTTTTATTTGTGCAGCATAAACAGAACAGCATTGAACAGACAGGAACATACAAAATACACTCTCAAAGTATACTTCGAATAGTGCCACAAATTTCACAATGCCAATTTTATTACTCCTAATCAATGTTTTTTCTTTGTTCAATGCTACATGAAAAGAAGCACATATAGCATACCAAAAACAGGGGATACGATCGTTTTCTTTGATACCTTATTGTGGTGAATGTTCGATATATGGATTAAAAAGCGTCAAGCGATCACATTTCTTCCAGCCTATGTGTACGATACTGCAATTACTGTAGATTTCCCCGCATGTCTTTTAAATAGGTTAGATTAACTTAAATAATGCGAAAGTATAATTTTAGAACTTCAACTAATTTTCTCGAGAACAGAGGGGAATACCTTCGCTCCGATCTGCTTTTGGTAGCGGCATGGAAAACGTTTCCTGCAAATTTCATCCCTAATCTGTGTTCCACGTCAGCTAGAAATGCTGACATAGAGCACGAATCCTCGCTCTTTATTTTCCTTCTTTAGTGAAGTAGCCTCATAATACTGCGCTACCACCAGGGGCAGTATTGCGATAATATGGGAGGAAATCAAAGAATTCACCCATGTTGTGTTCCTCAATTCATTTGGGGGAACTGTTATTGTATTACCAATAAAAACGCGAAAGCACTGAGTCACTCTGATGAACATGAGAGCGATGCAAAGGGCGCCATCTTGACCCTTCGAAGGCCGAAAAAATATTGCGTGCTGCGTTTTGAGGCCGCTTTAACCTTTTTGTTTAGTATTGAGTTTGAACCCCGCCATGTTTTTTATCTCTTCCAAACCTCCTACAGGCGTGTCGATTTTTTGTGCAAAGACATCGACAACAATTAGCGATGAAACAACGCTTTCTCTAAAAAAAATTATGCAGAGCATTCAACGATCATATTTTTCAGGCTTGTCGTACGCTGTTCATGATGTGAGATGAGTAAGTTGGTTGTGTTTGGTTTATTAAACTGTAGCTCCATTTAAACTGCCGTAGACAGATGCTCATATGGATGCATCTCGTAGCAAAAAATGGTTTTATGCTAGTCGGCTCCCTAAGATCGTAGTGTCCTTTCCGCATCTCGTTATCCCATTAGCTGCACCCGTTTTTCATTTGTTATAAAGGTTGTGTACCTCTTCTTTTGTGTTTAAATATTTATGGGATTGGTTGTCAATACCGTTTCCTACCATTTGTTACGCCCAAGAACAGTGATGCAATGCCATGAGGGAAAGTACTATTACGGAGCACGGCTACGGTATATGAATACGCTGAGCTACGTTTTAGCTGTACAGCTGTTTAAAAGCTGAATTTCTTTTTGGAAACGTAACGCCAAAATTGTTTCCTCGGTATGTCTGTGTGTGTTTCAGCCAGAAATACACTAGTTTTGCTTTTTGGCTCCCGGCCAGATTCAATGGAATTTTTTCGGATAACTTGTTACCCACCAGTGGCCACCTATCAGGGAACCATATGTGGTTGCCATAAGCAATAGTGATATGTGCCCCCACAGTTCCCACGAAAGCAACCGATTATCTTCATAGTCCAAGTGACTTACCTTTGACCAACTACTGGCCTACCAAGGAATGCTTGAAGATTAAGGTGGAAAATAGTGTGGATCTGAAGGCAAGGTGATAGAAAAATAGAGAAGAAAAGAGATCAGAAAGGTCAGAGGGTGTACAAACCGACATGATGGGGAAAAGGTAAAAGGAGTGTATCAGGACAATGTTTACCGAGGAAATCTGGGCTTTCGTATTAGTTAGCACCGCCGCAAGCATCTTCGCGAGCAATAGTTTTGTTTACCTAAATAAAATAATTGGTTTGCTGAGTTAGTCTTTAGATTGTGAACGATGAAATGATGTTTTCTTAGGATAGGTAGAGGAGCGTGAGTAGGGCAGTCGCGCGAAATGAAACGCCTGTCAAGGTCTGCGTAAATGTTTGAAGTTAAGCATCTGACAGAGATTTGTCTCGTTAGGTGGTCGACTGAGAACGGAAGGAAAAGGCCACTACGTGAGTATTTCCATGTTCAGCGAGCTCCACAGAACCTTATTCGCTCACATGTAACTCTCCCTTCTGTGTACCCGTGCGGGCTGTGCTCCATTGCAGAAAGATTTGTGGGAGTATGAGCGCGCCTAATGACTAGAAGATGCGTGACACCCTGGCCTCAGTCACTCTTACGAAAGAAACCAAGCTAGTTCACAAACGTCGGGTTTTCCACCTATAGCACTTTTTGTTTTAGTGTAAATATATTTATCTGTCTCCAAACTGGTCTCCAAACCAATTATCCTTCTAGACATCGCGGATGCATAAGGGCTGATTAAAAATTCCTATGTCTGGTTTATCTGAGTGCTGCAGCAGGTTGATAATGTAATATAATAGGTAAAACAAAAATTTAAGCCCAGTTTAGCTCAAGAGAAAAAATTCCGAAGAGCAGCAATTCCTTTTTTACGCCTTTGCGATTGTGCGGACGGTGTCGCGCTGTTTCACTTTCGAGATAATTCAACCAAGTCATAACAGGAATTCTCTTTTAACCGTCGAGTACAGAAGAAATCGTTCAACAAAATTTTAAACCATTCGCTAAAGTACCCAATGCCGAATATCTTTCGCAACTTCTTGTTCACTGGAGGCACGTTTGTCGCCTAATTTCTTTGTGAAACCAAAAATGTATGCGCGGCTCTATGGTGCTGCCTCACATGTCCTTTGAAAACAGCGGGTATGGTTCTTGTGTCATTAGGCACGGGACTGTCCACTGTGAACTTGTGCTTGGTTGTAGCTAGTCGTATATTTGGCCACACTTTTAAAGCCACAAAAAATATACAGTAATACCATTTTCACAAAATCTTCCCCAGAATGTTTTTCAGGCTGTTACATCGATAAATGGGTGCCTTCAAAAAAAGTCTTGAGCAAACCGGTGCTCTGTGACTGTGCAAACTTTGCGCTGAGGTGGTATGTTGTGGTTTATTTTGTTTAACACCAAGAAAAAGGCCGGTACTTACCTGCTTACTCACACAATGCACAAAAACCGTTTTTACCAAAAAGGAGATTGCGGAGAATTTGGGTTTTTATGCCGAACTTGGAACGCCGCACAACATGCCGGAGGCAGAACGAAACGTGCGTTGATGGTTCACGGTAGGAAGGAGCCAAATAAGGTGGCAGAAGGTTGAAAAAAAATTTGTCGTCGCTAGTTTATAACGGCCCGAAGCAACGTGATACGTCCAACCAATCAACTACATACAGCCCTTTACCCTCACATGCATTCGCTGAAAGCTTCTTCTGATGTAAGCTAATCTCATTCATAACTTTTTTGAAAACAGCAACTTCTTACTAACGTGAGTATAGCTTTAGAAAGCAATTTTTTTGTGGATCGGAGCTTTTTTTGTTTCACTATTGATTATTTGTTTAGCAACGGAAACGGTAGCGTTCTGCATTTGTCTAGATTTTCAATAAACGTTCAACTTTGTTTTTCATCAGCTACTGTTATTCACCCTAAGTGCTATTAACAAAAAAAGGCTGAATGACGTTGATCGTCCGCATTTCCAATGAAACCGAGTAAAACATGCAAGTGCTCACAATAGAATTCAACCATGCAACACGTAATATCCGGAGTACCACAATGTTCTGATATGCACCCATTGTTCTTTGTAGAATGATATTAGCGACCTCATTATAAGCATTTCTTCTTCCCTGACACCTTTTGCGGACTATTCCGTAATTTATCGCGAAATACCTAACCCTGTGGATTGCCTCTGTCTTCAAGCATACATAAATAACGTATATTAGTGCTATAAGTGGCTTATGCAACTCTAGAAGTATTTAGGAACATTTTGCCACAAATAATAGAGTCGCGAAGTCAATATTTTGTTGTAAAACCTGACAAAAACAACTTTGGCATTTATGTTCGGTGAGCGTACAAAAAATTATTCCTCTCTTGACATTGCGCAGGTTTACTACAATACATACATGGTTTTTTATATGTCTACATTTTCGCTGAAGAAACAGCTTTAATTCTTAGCGACCAAACATACGCCGTGAGAACATCAGTTTTGCTGTTACAAAAAAGGTTTTTGAGATTTTTGCGCACTTAAAAGCGTTGTTTGCAATCTTCTCATGGTTATCGGGGAATCGGGCAAAGGAACAGACCGTTTTGCTTTCCAGCCAGAGGTAGCTGGAAAGCCCTCAGTTTTTGCTAAATTTATTTGGTTTTCTTTTACTGCAGCGCAGGCACCTATTGCCTCCTAATAAAAAAACATATCAACTAGAGGCCACTGTTTTTTATGCATAAACTTTCAAGCCGCTTAGCTTTTATAGAAGTGGGGGTTCCAGAAGAAGCATTTAGCGGCTTTGTTGAGAGCACAATAACAATTGCGTTCCCGCCGGCGCAGGCTTTTTCCGCAGCATCGCCGCCAATAAATTACAGTGTATATCTAGATGGGGTTTGTAGGTCAGCATAAACACTTTCTATTCTCCTTTGTGTTGGACGAGTCATTAGCTTTTTAAAACAAATTCACGCTAAATGGTCATGAGAGTAAAACGCACTATTTATTAAAGCAAAGCTTAAGTGTCCTCACTGATGCGGCTGTACGCCAATACGCCCCTTAGGGAAGCTAACGTTCTCTGACAATAATAATGGATGATCGTAGGTGAACTGAAAGAAAGAAAACGGTTCCCGTGGCCGGGATTGAACCTACGTCCAGCTGGTTTTGAAGCCGGCTTCTATCCGATTGTTTCATTTCGACATGGTCGAAGCGGACGCCAAGCAGAGGTACCCCCAAACCCAACCTTTAGGCCTACGGAGTGAACAGCCCACAGCTTCTGTGGGTATTCTAGGAAAGTGGTGCGTACGTCCACGGTAGCACATGCTGGTACTGTGAAATTAGCCAACCAAAGAATGTACCACGAGAAAGCTTCGTGTTCAAACATCGCCTTAGTTAGACGGAAGGGTGCATCATTTTTTTTTCGTTTGGCCTCATTAGCTGATTTATTTATTTTTTTTAAATAATGTTATTCCCTCGCAGACCGGTATAGATAAGGTGGGTAAAACTATATAATATTTATTATGATTGTCTTGAGCGACGGTGGGTCAAGGGTGCTGAAAATGGAGGTGGGAAGGTGGTTCCCGTCGATCGTTGTCTTCGGTAGAAACGAAATGAAATAGAAATCTTCAAGAATCGATATTGTTTAGGCTAGCTCTCATCTCTTTTTTATGTGCCTCCTGCCGGAGTTCGAGTCCGATCGAGCAAGTTGCATCAGTATGTAAGATACATTTATGTTACAATGACGCTGTTATCATGAGAACTTCACCCGTTCTTATTACCTGTTCCTTGAACACACATGGTGCGTTTTGTTCTAAATCCGCTGAAAGCAGCGCCAGTTTTGAAATAGCAGACGTAGAGGACAGCAACTTCGCGACAACTATAAGGAAAATTTACACCAATATCAAGGAGCTCAGGATCTGGCACCGGCTTCTCGACCGAATCAGGTTTCCTGGAACGCATAATTCACCATAAGAAGAATCATCAGTGAGCGACTTGCACACGATGTGACTGAGATATCCGTAAAAGAGTAGCGGCTGTACAGCATCATCTGGTTTTTAGGCCCACGAAAGCGTGCGAGGGCACCTGCTAAAGCGCCGCCACTGAAGTATTACTAATTTTTTATTTTAATGCCGATGAACAGTATTTGCCGATGCAATATGAATTTGATATCGAAACAGCAGAATACTAACATATTGCGGATTGAAGTTATTTTCAACAATAGCTGTTTTGCACAGACTCAGTAACCGTTATCTGTGGTTGTTTTCGCTCTGCGGCTGTTGTTTAGTGACTAATGCGGTGCTCCCCATTTTATGTCACGTGAACACATATACAGGGAAATGGGTAACTTTGACTGAAATCTCAGATACAAATTGTGTGTAAACATGTTCTTGACTAAACATATCGGGTGAAGTGTTGATTGCCTGTTAAAAACTGTTGCCTTTTGTATTTGTATATAGTGACCATATTTATCATACTATTCGTTTTACCAAGGCTTCTGGATTGTTCCAGGTGTGTTTGTGTTTACTAGTGGTGTCGCAAGGATGACCAAACTTTGTGCTAAGATTACAACTGATAACTAGTGAAATATTTGGTTGTGTAATATTGAATGTAAAGCAATGGAGAGTTGTTTTAATTTTTTATTGATTGTAACAGATTGCTAATTAGTGTTTCGGTCTTTCTTTTGTGAAGAATACACGTGTCATGTATACACTGGTATATGCTTTTATGTATCTTTGTTGTCTCGGAAGCACAACTCTGTGAACCATAACTTTCACCCCGCAAATGCCGTACGCCAAGAAAGTCTGCTGTGAGCTCAGGCGAATTATAATGACAGATATTTTTAGCCTGCGGAGGGAGCGTTAAGGGAAGAGACAGTCAGAGAAGTGCATAATACTACCTTCGTTTGGGAATGCAAAAAAAATGCATGTTAGTTCGAGCTAAACGATCCAGTTTGTCTATGCTACTTCATACAGCAGAGATCAGTGGTCCTAATTATTTCTGATGCCACTACGATGGTGTGCCCCATAGTCCAGGTGTAGCTTAGTCACGTAAAGTACAAACGACCTAAAAAGTTTAATTACACGTTTCCAAAAAATGCCAATACATCAGAAAGTCAACTTTGTTACCTAGACAACACGATCACAGTGCTTCAAGCGTGAGATTTGCATTCTTAGGTCCCTGGGTTGGAATCTCCCATTAATTCATATTCATTATATTCTCTACAGTTTTAGTCCTTTAAGACATCATTCCAGCTTAAGTACCATTTCTTGGTCACGCTTCCGACGCCTTACGCCATTTTTTCGTAACGGGAGATCTCTGCTTTTCGAAAAAAGGTTTATAAAGACAACGTTCAGCCATACCAATGGTGCGCCTTTATGTTCACATTTACTATTATAACGAGTCAGACACAGATGCCCAAAAACCAAGTGTATAAAAACAACTTCTTCACACCTGGCCTAACGGTATCTCTATCATAATCATCAAGAACAGCCCACTAGTTCAAAGTCATCTGATAACCTGGTAAGTCCGCCCGAACCTTTTACATTAGTAAACATCTACGTTTTTATTTAGAAATGACGCTTCTAAAGCTTCATACATCACTCCTGAAGTGCCCTGTAATGTCCCACAAATTCGTCAAACACGGACACAAATGCGGCTTCGGAATACTTCGGGAAAGCCATATATAAGGACCCCACCATAAGCTACAAAAGGGGCAAAGAACTCCTTTTTGTGCCGGATAAATCATCACCATTTTTAATAGGTTCGGGTGAGTGCTGCGTTGGGCTTTCGCTAAAAGCGTCCAGTGATGCCCAAAGTACACCCAAAAGGCAGCAAAATGTCGCGATTGCGTTCATGGTTCACGATGCAACGAAGCTCGTGTCGTATACAACAAAGACGAAAACGCAGACAGTTTGTGTCAGAAGGCTGCTGTGTACAACAAGGCAAAAAGAAAAGTTTATGTGGGCGTGGTGGAGCTGTCCGACGACACGTCATAAAATATCTGACAAATAGCTGTTTCCTTCATATTAAGCACACATGAGATGATTCGGTTGCGTGCGTCGCCTGGACACGGTTATCATGGCCTGAGCGAGCACATTATCCGTACTCACGCATTAAATTCCGCTGAAAGCTGCCGTGGGTAACTCCAGCCTGTAACTTGAATGATGACTGTATGAATTAACTTTCTATTTTTCCACATCATCGAACACTTGACGCACCAGAGCACTCGTGCAGGGGTGGCGACAGCTATTTAAGCAGAAGGGAAGCCTCTCTTGTAGTCCTTTTGAAACTTAGGACTTATAGAACCTGCGGTTGTCACGTCAAGGACAGTTCCGTAATGAGCGCACAATTTTTGTCTTCAAACGAAAATCATTACATTAGCAATGACAATGACAAAACGCTCGCTATTGAAAAACGCATTGCTCAATGTTAATAGAGGTGTCTCATCCCATCATTCCTAACTTGTGCCCTTCAAGACTTGAGTTATTAGGTGACACGTTGCTATTTCAGCAATACTTGAATATCAAATTATTAATAATTTAGGAACACAATTTTATACTGAGTGGAAACATCAGTATAAAATAACTACCACAGAACGATCCACGTTGAGCGGTGCGTATTCTGTAGGTTTAATGCTCCAAAATGTCCGAATTCATAAATGAGGAAACTTAGTGAAACAGAACAAACTGAGTAAAACAATGTTTTTTTATTGAAGCATTTGCCTAGCTGGCACACTTTTGGGAACTTTCAAATGAACAATACAACCTAAGTAAAAGTTTATCGAAGGCTCCTTTAAAGAATTATGGTTCATGGTTTATACTTCCGGTTGTGTGCCAGAAAAGCTTTGTGGCCATATTGTGTTCCATTACCAGCTGCGGTGGGTGCGTTATGATAATGATATTATGAAGCCTTTCTGTACAATGTTTCCGGAGTCGTTAAGGTGACATTTCCTGGTAACTTTCTTGTACTGTTGGCCAGAATGACCGGATGCAGGGTGCGCTCTTATATTCCCAAATTCTGAGTTTTATATCAGTTGCCATAACAATTTTTTCAATTTAAATGTTCAGTTCTATTCGCCGGCATGACATGCTGATGCATTACAACCAAGCTCATAAAGATTTATGTTCTCTTGAGTGGTGCTCATTTCACCAGGCAATCGGTTGAAGTTATTGTAAATCTGGGGACGTCTTCAGTTTCGCGCTCCCTGAAGTGAGTAGGCAGACACATTTTCGCAGGGGTTAGCAACCGTGCTACACAAAAATGCCTTAAATTTGCATTCAGCAGAAAGCTTTCTTATTCGGGTCATGTATAGGGTGACTACCGTGTGCAGCAACAACAAGAACGCAACTCAACTACTTTTCACATTGTGCGGATGGCCGGAAATGCTACGATTTGCTACGCCCTGTACAATTTTCGGTGTCTCTAAAAATGGAACCACTGTCTTTGTCTTTTTCTCGCTGGGAAAGAGCTGTAATAGGAACGTCATTTGTCGTTTCCTGGCTCGGTGCCCCAACCAATTTGTGCAGGCTGTACTGGAGACGGAAGTCAACGATCCCAAAAAGAAGGAACGAGAGGCTGCACAGAGGATTTCATGCACGAGCAATAACAAGGCATCGCATGTCCACAGTTTAGCCAAACTACGTCATGATATCGTATACACATCTTCTATTTCCCTGCCAATCGTAAGGACACCCTTGACCTCCTAAACGAAAATTTCCCAGAAGCCGCATTTACTTCCACCCATGATTTTAAGCACCCAAGCATAGCTGGTGTAATAAATGTTCTGGTCACTCGCAATTTCAACAGAATAAGTTTCTGAAATGTTTAGAAAACTACCAGCTCACTCATAAAAGCAGCCAACGTATCAAGGAAACAACCCACAGTATGCAATTGTTCGACCTAATAATTCCACCATTCAAAATGGACGCTCTGGAAAGCCCAGAAATAAGCCCAATGAAGTTTATGAACGACGTAATCATGAAGCTGTTAACATGAAGCTGTATAGTCTCTATCATCCTTACAAATGATCATTTCATGTAAGAACAGTAGAACAAAAGTGAATTCTTTTTTCGTCTGAAATTACTGAAGTTAACGGAAACTCTATACCAACAACCACAATAAAAGGAAAAGGGTGAGGGGACAATGAAACAAATTCTGCGCAGTTTAACTATGAAGAATTATGATTAGCCGAAGTGGGAGCCTTGCAAAAAGTTCACAAAACAAAGGACGTTTGTTTATAGTTCGCAATTGAGCCTACTTCGCAAGTAATCAAGGAATGAAATTTGGAAGGACTCCATATTTGTTCTAGTGGACACACTGTGTCATACCCATCTTAATGTCTGTGTAATACATCAACCCACACCACTCGACCACGGAGACAGGTCGTATCGGGCCCTGGGACGTCCACGTGTAAATCGCAAACCATCAGAACGTAAATGTCAACGGCGAATGCGTTAAGCCTGCTTTTGCGTTTACGCCCCCGTCCCCCACTCCTTGCATGAAAAAAGCAACTTGTGATCTGCTCGTGGTTAGCAATGAAATTTACCACCGACAAAACCATTTCGGAAACCCTTGCTGCTCAACAAGAACTATTTACTCCGTCGGCGTTCCGAGCGGACAAGTTACGTTTAATCGTGGCGGGATGATCACCGAACATAAGGCACCAACGGCGGCGGCTTCACGTTACCCGGTAGTGCCTTTTCAATCTATTTGCCCCCATTCACGAGTCTTCGCGTCCCACGCTCCTTCAATTCCCGCTCATCTACCTAGCGGACGACACCTGTTAATCTGATAGGTAGTTGGAAGTGCAACTGCTGATTAACTACTAGTGCCGTTATCAGCCGATTGTGCAATTCGTGAATGAGGCACCAGTGATGGCAAAAAATGTAAAATCGGTGGCAGAGGCATCGGCCTGGGTGAGGAGGTGCAGAAAAGCTGCGCCAGATATAGCGGCTTCACAGGAATGAGCGTGGGGGAGGGGGGGCGTTACACATATACAGCTTTGCTGCAAAACACATATCTCGATGTACAAACTACCGCACTCTCAAATCTAGAGACCCCGCTATGTGTGGAACTATTGATTTTTGTTCCACAGTACGAAGCAACAATTCAAGTTTGTTGCCATTGAGATACAACGTTTACCTCCCCTACTTCATTGACTCTCCCTGGTAGCAGAAGTGTGCGCAGACACCTTATCAACCACTGTTTCAACGTTCGAGTTGCACCAGAAGTTGCCAACACCTCGACGTTCATGCGGAAGCAGCAGTGCCCCTCAAATAAACTATTCTAGCTAATAATAATAATAATAATAATATTTTTATTTTTCTTAGAGGAACAAAATACATGACGGGTCAGCCCAAGCCTGACAGGCTTGTCGGGCTGTACTCGGCAGCCAGTGTCAGGACACTATTAAAATACTGCAGCGGTAAAAGAAGAAAGAAAAAGAAAAGAAAGGAGAGGGAAAAGAAACGGTAGTGCAATGAACCAAAAGGAAAAAAAATCAAGGAAGTAAGCAATATGTGATGCATACATACAATATGGGCATAGGGTTACGCAACTTCAGAGAAGTTTTTTCTTAATACCTTTTCAGAGCGCTTTTAGATGAAATGGAGTAAATAGCATTGGGCATAGAATTAAATATATCGGGAACATAATAATTGCGTACAAAACGTCCCAAAATCGCGTATAACATCGGGGCGTGATAAACAAAGGATGACGTCTCAGTGGTCTTGTAGGGACAAAACGAAACAAAAAATCGCTATTCCAAAAATTGCGAGAGACAACAGTGTGCAAAAACAAAGCGTCAAAAGAAGGCAATTGTGAAGCAGAGAACAAACTGGTATTTTCGGGAATGTTGATATTGTAGGCTACATTTCTTAGCAGCGTTTTATAATGCAGTTTATTTCGTACGCCAAGTGAAAGAACAGTGAAAAAATACAGTGATTCCTTATCTCAAGATACTGTAGCCAAGTGCATGTAGGATAATCTTACGCACTGGAAAGGGGAGGAGGAAACGACTGTTATAAAGAGTACATGACAAGCCCCGAAGCTTATTGCAGAGCATAGATAGGTGACTGTTCCATGTCATATCCGAGTCGAAGATAATTTCTAAATACTTTACATTCGGCGATAATAGAAGAGGAGAGCATTGACAATTATTGCATCGTGAACCATGAAGAACGAGGGGTACAGTATGATCAATTTGCTTGTGTGGATTGCGAAACAAACCAGTTTTGTTTTTTGCTTATTTATTGTAATAAAATTTCTGGAAAACCAGTCCATAACAGATTGTCTATCCCCTTGTAACATTGCAACTGATTTGCTGTAAACGGAGTGCTTGGCAAGAAGAACAGTGTCATCGGCATACTGAAATATTTGGCAGTGGGTTATATGATTAGGTAAGTCGTTTACATAGACATTGAATAATATGGGAGATAGCACGGACCCTTGTGGGACACCAGATTTTAGGAGAACTTTCGAACTAACGTTATCACCAATCTTGACTACCTGTGAGCGTAATGACTACCTGTAATGTTTAAAGTAAACCGCGTTCCTTCACAAATTCTAGCCACTTACATGGATTTAGTGCTCGTCTGAATTTCTACACCACGCGCTTACATTCACAATATTAATTACTGGATGGCAACACATCTCAAACACGCATGAAATATAAACCGGAATTTCTGCAGTATTAGCAAACAAGCTCTACTCATGTGTCAAGATAAATTTCGGGTAAAAGTTAAGTAAACTGGGTTTTGCAGCCCGAACTTGACGGCTTGGCGGATTGCGCTACTACCAAAAAAAATTTGTTTTTACCATTCAGGCGAATAAGCGAAGCCTCTGCCTAAGCGTGCTTTGCACTCTTAAGATTTTCCATCATTTTTGAAGAATTTAGGTATTGCTCCAGAACCTCTGGGCATGTTACCCATAAACACGCTACAGAAAGATGAAGGAACACTATAAAGGGGCCTTTGTAGCGAAAAAAATTAACTTCACGTTCACCGTCGCCGTAAACAAGCGCGTGAAAATTGCGATTAAATTCGTTTACAACAAGCGTATATCAATACCGTTTTGGGTCCTAGGCCCAACACAGCCACGAAATGGACTGCCCACAAGACCAGACCTACCAGTCGTGCGGCCGGCAGTGTATGTCAAAGACCACGTCCCTTCGCCTTCCTCGATTAACCGGTTTTTCTCCTTTATAAGCCTACCCCTGCAATGACTTCAGCCGCCTAGCGAACTTCGCAGGCGATGAACCACGTGTTTTATATTTTACGGACCCTTGACCTCCTTTACAGAACTTAGCATGGCTTCATTCACCCACAGCTCTCCTCCAATGGGGAACCGCTTCCACGACACCACGTTCAAGTTAAAAATTTTTTTAAAGAACAATGGTGCGGAAAAACTAAGCAAGCCATGCAGACTGAGAATGTTTTACTCGACTACGTAATTACACACCTCTGCCTGCAATCTGCCTTTCCGAGAACATGAGCGGTTGCCCTGTAGCCGGATCCCTTTTCCGTTTCACGTGCTTGCTGCGTGAAGGATTCGGCCACATAGAGCCCTGCACTTGCATTTTGGTTACCACAAATATGAATAACACACAAGGGCATTGCCTCTTTTACCAGTGAACGTACCTCCTCCATCTCCTTCATTCCTGTTAGCCATCGGTGCCTTAAGCTTCTTGAAGGGTTTAGAGCGGTGGGCTTCGCCTACGCAATTCATGCGGCATCTTAATTTCCTAAAAAAAGCCAGGATGCAACACTGCCCTAGGAAAAAATTTAGTGCGAAAGCAGTCCAACCGCACATCAGCACACGCAAACTATACAAAGCAGTTTCTAGAACTAACTTGCACGTCTTTTTTTTTCAGTGAAGTTGTGGCATTTCAACTCCCATGACGAAGCGTGTGTCTGCATATATTGCCAATTTTGAAATGAACCATGTTGATGATTGCGCGCATTATAATAAGCGGGTGCTTTTTTGTGTGCAATAAAGACTCTCCTATATGGCCTGCAATGTCTTTTAAGTAAACAGAATGCTGACAAAACCTTCTACTTTGACTACGTAACGTAAGAAATGCGTTGTAAGGCATTGAATATGAACATTTTCTGCATAACTCTGTCTGGTTGGGTTAAACTTGAGGAAGAAGGCGAATACCACTACCCAGGGGCGCTTATTGAAACGTGCCCAGCGTGCATGCCGCCATCGGGAAAACTATTGCGATGCACCCAGAAAGAATCACAGTATTTTTTTCCTGCGAAAATTTTAGGACCAGAATAACTTAGGAGGATTCTAAAAAACAACCTCTCGCTGTAGTTGGCTTGCACAAGAGTGCCAAACGTAACAGCAAGAGAATTTAGTCGACTTCATTTGCTATCCTGAACGTTATTTTATGCTCCAAGTTTCAGGTACTTTTCTGAGTTTGTACAATTAGGCTACATTCAAATACAAACAATGTATCCCCGTGGCTTTCAATACCAGCTTCGCACCATGGTGACGGGGTCATGTATTCTCAGTAGGAGTAAATTACGGGAGTTTGTGTGGCAAAGCATACGTGGGCCAGAAAGGGAGATGCCTGAATGGGAGGCTTGCAAACTGCCCCCTCACGCAGTTGGTGACAGACCCATAAGTGTGAGCGCAATCCATTCTTTGAAGAAAATATAGTTTCGGCGAAATCACACAACAAGGCCACACGCGAAATCTGGGAAGTCTTTCACATACCAACACAGCAGACTGAAAGCGGGAGCTGATGCTCAATCGTGTTGGCCACGCCTAAAATAAAATTTAATTACAGCAGTTCATAGCGAGAAGGATTGATAACCAAAAAGAGTCAAGCGCAGAATACGCTGCCGGTCATATCTATAAAAAAAGATAAGAACCATTGAATATTTTGCGACAATTATCGTGTGTATTTATAAAACAAATGTGGTTTTATTTTCTCCTTCCAACCTTTCAAGTTGCACTTTGCAACCTTAATCATGTTTTGATGCCCAAGCAAATTTTTCAGTTGTAATAAATCAGTTGTTAGTTTTCGCTCGTGCTGTCCACGTCGTTCGCTTGTGTTCCTTAGAAAGTGTGTCCCTGATATCTTTAGGCAAAGTTTCACGAACATTCTGATAAATAAGCAGCCAGACAACGTGGCGGGGCCTGTTGGAGCTGTCCGACGAGTCGTAAAAAAATACTTCATTATTAGTCGGACCATGAACTGCTGCTAGCCGTGGCGTCATTCTGCAGCATGCATCGTCCTGAACAGCCTCACCGTGTTACGATGCAGCACATTATTCACGCCTGCTCCCGAAACGCTGCTTGAGTAACCACGGCTTGCGGCAACCTAGAGCATTATTAACTCTGTGCGGGCCCATTTCGTAAGGTTTTATTTTTTATTCATATTTTGTGTGACGCGACTTCAAGCGGGGAACCTGAATAAGACTATAGCTTGAATGAAGAAAGCGATTCTCTTTCATGATGAAAAACTTGACGTTGAGTAAGCGGCGCCGGGTCGAGGACGGTATCGTTATAAGTACATACTACCGCCTAGCGACCAAAAATACCTAAACCAAAGGCCGACATTGAAATTGGGTGATTCCTACTGGAGAACAGAATTTACTGTCTTCCAGTAATACTAAACTTCGCAGTGCCCTGGAAATACTATGCGTCAAAAAGTTGCATAGCGAGAGTAGGGAGATCCAACGAAGGTCTTTAGTAGGCTCAGCGCGCTCGTGGCCAGCTTTTGAATGACGTAAGTAGGAATTACAAATTCATCAGCAGGAGCGCAGCAGTATCTCTTTTTTGTTGACGATGTCGGCGGATGGCAAAGACTCTGGACAACATGATATAAACAGCTGTGCTTCGGAACAGTGGCAGCAGTTGTAATCTAATTGTGCGGTTATTAAGCCTTCGTCCGCATTCCACATGTTGGTGCCTATTTGTCATTAGGTAGCATAAGGTGTTTTGTGACCAGCAAGCAGCTGCTGCTGCTGTTGTATTGGCCTTGCTTACTTTGATCTTTTGCAAGCTTTCTGTTCTTCTTCATTCTTCCAAACAATGCCGAACGGGCCGAGCAGCTTAATAATCACGAGGCGCAGTTTCAAGAGATATTGTAAAAAACATGCCAAGAAAATTGTTGCGGACGCAAAAGAAAAATTGCAGGAAGTTGGACTGGATAAGAGATCCCCCGTGCAACAAAATTACTGTTGTGGATGGTGGCTGGAGCATGCTTATGACATTGTAGAGAGGACGCGTACCCAGCAAGCCTAGTTGGTAGCCTGAAACGAGGGTTTCAAATCTGAAAATGAAGCCACGACAACAAACCAAATTGCCCAGATGGAGCGATATTCCAGAATCAACAATTTCTAAATCAAAGGCGTGCTGTTTGTAAGCATGAAGACTGTGTTTCCATTGTAACTGCTAATCCCGAGAAGGCAGCTAGCTCTCTTCCTCCCGTCGAGGTCGACATTGCGCATTGGCTTCCTACAAAATCTGGTCACCACAAGCTCATTGAAAGGTTTTGCTCACGCGCTAAGAAAACCGAATTTCTGGGGAAGGTTTCAACGGCTGGGCTGGACATCGGCAGTCCTGGGTTTCACTGGAAAGAACAAGGACCCCACCATCTTTATGAATGATCACCTAAGAAGCGAAAATAAGAAACCATTTTCTCAGGCCTTAGCTGTCAAGAAAGAAAGAAAGGTGGTGCTTCCTGTGGACAAAAGAACTGCCCAATCAAACTCTTGCAAATATCAGAACAGCCGAGGTCTCTGCATTAACTCTGAAGCTGACCTGCCTATATGCAGGTAAATCTGATCTCTTTTTTAAAGTTCTTTGATACCAACCACTCCGATGATGGTTTCCTCACACTGTCCTATCTTGATTCGTATTTAGAACCCAAATGCCTGTCTCGTGTGCCTTTTAAATCCACGTAGCTTACGAGAGCATGCCGATGACATTACTAACTTGATCGATCACCACTTATCGATCATATGTGTCAGTAAAGCTTGGCTGAGTGAAGCTTATGGCAGCAGCGTACACTCTTCTTCATCTTATACAGCAGAATACTGTAATCGTAGTGACAGCTGTCATGAGGTCGCAACTGTTCTCATTTACACTGATTTAACAATATTCCAGGCGTCGGGACTTATCAATTATTCAATTAAATTGCGAGACGGTGTGAATTGAGCCTGACGCGCCATTTCTCGCTAGTGATGCCTAAAGCTTGATTTTCCGGTCTCTTTATCATTCCCCTTCGTCATCAATTACTGATTTTTGTTAAGTATTAAACCAGGTTTTTCACACCCTTTCACTGAAACAAAAAAAAAATTCACTGCTTTGGGTGACGTCAACATTTCCCTCCTGGAACTCGTAATTCATCACATCCTGATTATACGGATATTTTCAACGGACTTGGCCTCGAATCGTATATGTTTATACCGACTTGACGGAAGATAGCGGAGAGGGCACTTAAATTGAATATGCATTGTCGAATATCTTGGTAACTCCTTGATCTCATGTCATTGGTGCCATTACCCAATAGTGGCGCGTATAGGCTGTAATGTGAAAAGTCAGCTGAAGCATGTAAAAGGAATAATAATGACAAGCTTGCATTTCTAACAAAACTTCCAATTCCTGGTGTCCCGTTACGGCGCAAAATGATCGTGATATTGTTTCTGATATGTCTCGTTACATAACTTCTAACGCTATTTCTGAGTGAACCACAATATCCACGAGCAAGAAAACGTTTGATTCACCTTCATATCTATAGATTACCGTTAATATTGGTAATGCGTGTGCAGGAAAGATAATCTTTATCAAAACAAAAACAACAAGGAAGCCATTCAATCTGACCCTGCTGGCTCGTTACCAGTGCTACTCAAATATTTCGGATAGGCTTAAAATCGTTAAGAAACGTAAGGCCGCGTTCATACTACATGCGCTACGTACGCATCGTTTGTACGGATCGTAAGCGTAAACGCAAAAAAAAAAAGCAATCAGTTTGTTCAGATTATAGTCGAAGTGAGCGTAAAGGTACGCAAAGTTTTCTGCTAGCAGGGGCGTAATGTTGGAGGGTCCACAACTCTTTCCGACAAGCACAGATGCGACTGTTACCGGCGCAGCCGATGGGCAGAACAGTTTAAGTTTTCACTTTCCGGTCACAGGCCCTCCGGTCTCCCCATATGATCTTTCATCCGGTGACCGCCACCCCAGGCATTCGCCGATGCAACCTTGTAGAACAACGCCGATTGTGGAACAAAGATTGTAAAAATCTCCGTCAACGGCTCTATCAAGGAACAATTGACGAATCACATTCTTCTTGGACGCCTGGGTCTGCGTCTGGTAAGCGCGTAGACGACGATAAGCTCATTCTTGGCTTGAAGATCCTCGACCTCCGCTAACAGCCGCTTGTTAATCGACGCCATGTTGGCAAATGCGAAATACAATTGCCCCAGAGCGGTAATTTGCCGGTTGTAAAATACGTATTCTAGCGCACGGCTCAGTGTGAACTAGTTTGTTGCTAGCTGCGTATGTGGAAGTTCCAGCAGTTACGCAGATTGCGATAACACGCCACTTACGGCGGGTGGTACGGTAGTTTGAACGCGGCCTAATATTTGAAAGAAATTCACCGTGCTGTAAACCATTCAAGACCATTGGGAAATGATTAACCAGTTCTTGAATAAAGCAACGTCCACCCCTGCCCACCCCCCCCTACTTAACATCGTCCACCCCTCGCTCTCCCCCCCCCCCTTAAATGATTTTCAGTTTAGTGAACAAATGGTAAATAATCCTTCAGCGATTCCTGACGCCTTCGTTCATTCCTTCTACCCTCATCTGCCACGTCTATCACTTCGCATTGACAAGGTTTAGCATCGTCTGCCACACACGTTTTTTTCTGTTCAGTTTCCCCAAAATTCTGCGTGATCATTCTGAGATTGAAAAAAACACAAGTGCTGGTTAAGACAACTTTATACTTCTCATATCTCATCCTAAGAGTGACACACTTTCACTCGCATTAACTCTAATAATCAAAACTGGCATCTTTACGGTTTGCGTAAAGATAGCAACATTATTCATGTTTTCAAAAAGGGCACCAATACTTGGTTATAAACTACCGATCCATTGCTGTATTATCATTTCTGAGCAAATCAATTTAAAAGTGGTTTCTTTCACACTGAACCAGCTATTTCTAAAAATTTGAAATTTGTCATGTAATCAATTTGACTTCCGACCTGCTTACTCCCCTGAGTTATGTCTCATTACTTTAAGTGATCATCTTGGAGGAGCCATTACCGATGGTAAATTTGCTGGTGCACTGTTTATTGACTTTTGCTAAATCGTTCAATTCATTAAATCACGACATACTTTTTGCTAACCTAAACTCTATAGGTGTACGTGTCCCAGCGCTCTGACTAATTCGCAATTACTTACGTGATCGAAAGCGCGTCGTCTCTATTTTTGATCGTTTTTTCTTACTCTTCTACCGCACTAACTTCCAGATTAAATTCGTCTACCAGACTACCTCACATTGGTGTTCTACAAGGCTCAATTTTGGGACCCACTTTATTTCTGGTGTCCTTTATGTACTTATTCGGACAAGTTAACCAGATTAGTTGTAGGTTAAATGGCCATAACGTGACAATTTATTCTTTTAAAACGTGTTAGATTCGCTAATATCTCACGTCAATGCTGGTGAAGCTAAATGTTTTCATAGGTGCAGTGATAATATGCTCAAGATTATTGGTACTAAATCACACTTTGTGATTTTTTTATCTCTACAAGAAAATGTTCTGGGAAAGCCCAGCACAATATTCGGTCCGAATGTGCTTCTTGCCTTATTTCTCAAACTCGAACTCTAAAACCATTTCAAATTTCCAAATCTCAAATTTTTATCAACCGGTAATGCTGACTATGGTCTAAGAAGTTAATGGGGTCTACATTAAATTAAGCATTTATGGTTATCCCATGTTACTCTTTTTCAGAGCTTTCCGACGCAACCGCACTCATTTGTATTGCAATAGGTAATTTTGTGTCATAGGCGTTGTTCGTCACAGGCCGAAAAGGCTATAAAAGCCTTACTGCTCTTTTTGAAGGACATGGGCCTGTCTGAACGATTGTAGGGACATTACTATAGCGCAGTGCCCTTAGTTCGCCAATTTTATCAGTGAACCGTATTAGTTTTGTGCATTTTCTGGTTGTGTGCGTTGTCCGTACCGCCTTACTAGTTGCCTGGTCACGCCTTGTGTTTTTTCTACCTTTCTTTCTCTCATTTTCTTCTTTAATATGTACCGCTGTCATTTATTTCCCTTTCATTTCCCGTATCCCCTCCCCCCTGAGTAGGGTAGCCAACCGGACAGTATTCTGGTTAACCTCCTTGCCTTTCCTTCCTTCATTCCTTCCCTTATACCCCTTTCTGCACTCTGTACGCTTTTGTTCAACCTGCCGTAGTTGTTGTTTTCTCTTCTTCTTGGTATGTCATGCTTTGTGTTGCGAAAGAAGCAAAGCTGGCGAGGTTCAGGATTACATTTAGCACCCCCTGACAGTGAGCGCTGTACTCATAGAGCAATGTTTCGCCACACTGGCCCCATTGTCGCATGGTGCGATGGGCAAGTCGCTATCTATGCAACCAGTCGTGGTTTTGGCGGATAGGTTCAACCTAAACAGTTCCGCACCGCAACAGCTGCCATTACCTATATGTGAAATTACCTTCGGCTGACAATTTGTTCAGTTAGTCGGCACAGGCTGTCACATTCATTATCAGCAAAATGAAGTTTTAGCACGCATGCGCAAACATACGAACTGGCGAGGAATGGAGGTGGCTGGACGCTTTGTACGCTATTCTTAAGAGATTAATCACCCTCAATATTATTCCGTCCTAGTATCTTTCTTTCCACATCCGAAAATACAAACAAGACACCCACCGCCTGCCTCGAAAAAAAGTGATATGAGAGCAGCTTTAGCATGCGTGCCTGCTCCATAGCCAGTCCTTAATCTTGCTGGAAAAACAAGGCTGCCTACTTGCAGCCTGCCCTGCGTGTACTTATACATGGCTTGCGCTTACGTACAATAGCTGCCATGTTGGTGAACCGCGTGAACGGCGAAAGGCAGTGAACTTATCTTGTGCTCTTATCTCGAGCAGCGCTGGGGAACCTGGCAGCAATGCGCAAGAAAGGGCAGTGGTGACGTCAGGTGAAAGCTATGTATAGCCATGCGTTAGCGCGTTGTTGTTAACAGTTCTGACTTCTGTATTAGGCATGTAGCAGGTTTAAAAATCCAACACCACCAACACTCTCAGCCTCCCGTCGAGTGACGCTAGACAAAAACTGAAGACAATAGAAGCGACTACACTAAAACTGTGTTGAGATATTGATATGAAGTCCCCCCTCCCCCCCCCAAAAAAAAATATAAAGTTTGCTCACCAGGGTTCAACGTTGGATGCAAGCTTCAGCTTGGCCCCGTCACAAGACTCCCCGGGCCAGGCTGCCAAAAAACGGGCCTGCTAAATTGCAACGTCGGCGGCCAATAAAACGGCGGCAGATACAAAGCGTACTCTTACCAGATCTACAAAAATGGGGTGCCCAACAAAAATCAGATCTTGGACAGCTTACAGAAAAATTCGATTGACGATAAGCAGGAGGTTAGGAGAAAACGCAGGCTCCACGGCTTTTTGCTACGTCAATGCCCCAACAAGAAGGCGCCGCCGGGGGGGGGGGGGGGGGGGGAAAGAAGGAGGGAGTGGGAGAGGGAAGCTTTTTGCGGAGGCTGCTGATTTCTCTGATCCCTAATTTTATTTACGAACTCCCTTCTCCTACGCAAGCTACAAGATCAAGTCAGGTCGTTTTGAGGAAAAAGTTAACATGCTGCCCGAAAAAGTGGAAAACACTGTGTCTACTCTTTGGTCCTACGAACCTATCTTAGGCCTTTTCAGGCTGTCCAAGAACTGCAGTCTTCTTTAGAAGCGATGAAAGTCATTTAGAAAATGCTAGTTGGGCGCGGAAACCATCAAAACCTTGTTGGGGCACCCATCACTACGCTTGAAAGCTCACAAAAATTACGATGCGAGCTGCCGAATAGAAACTTTGTGATATTGGCGGGGTGTGGAAGTATAATTCTGTGGACGAGTCAAAAACGGGTATTAGGCTATACGAGAAGGTGGATAGTTGGTCTCCCATATTACAAAAATAGGGCTCACCACCGTCCCAAAAAGGTGTAATTTCCAACGCCGACCCCGAGATTTTCTCTTTTTTTAGCTACGAGGAAATCAAGACAAATCCAATTATGAATTTCCTTGTCTTCTCTGTCCGTGTCTTTTTCCGCGCCTAAATGAACGTTATGGAATACCCACTAGCCCGAACGCAAGCCCTTCTTTGAACTTCCTTGCTACAATTCAAGCACCCAACTTTACTCAAATCTTCTTAAGTTCTTTCTGCCCTTCTATGGTGGCTCATTGACTAAGGCATTGTGCTGCTGAACTCAAGAAAGTGGCTTCGATTTCGGAACGGAAGGCTGCTTTTGAAATAGAGGCGAAAAGCAAAAAAAAAAAAAAAAAGGCCCAGTAGCTGCTCACTTCGCTGCAAACATGGTTGGAAGAGCGTAGTCTGCTGCCGTCTTTGTCGCGTAAATGGCTCTTTTTCGCCTCCCTTTTCTCTGCTCCCACAATAAACCTGTTGGAGGTTTGTGGCACTCAAGTGAATTTTCCCGTGTTCCACTGCTCGATCCGCCTATTGCAATCTTTCGTCACTGCAGAGCTTGGAACACCTTCACGAGGTTCACGAGCTCTGTTTGTATTTATGGGCCGAATGTTGTTTTCGAGGCGAATTTCTTTTTGATAAGGCGAATGTCACAAGCGCACACATTCATTTTCAGTTAAAAGAACACTGCGAGTACCGGTACTGCAGTGAGGTTTTGCATCAAGCATGCCTAATTGTTTTCCGCTTAATAGTGAAGTGTTGACAAGTATTTGCATGTTTTCTGATTTAGCGGATTGGGAACGTTTTGCCTATATAAAACTCGCGTTGCAGTACCCTTTTACCTTTTGGTCGGAAAGCTGTATCGACAGACAGACAGACACAGACAGACCAAAATTTTTAGGCTTAAGCAGCCAAAGAAAGAGTAGTCCTTCAAGCGCTCATGCGTCGAGATTTCGGCCTACATTAAATGTCCTCAAGTTGTCGAAATTCTTCGGGAGCCCTCCACTTTGGTGGGCGGCATACCCCTGCTGTACCTTCGCCGCAGTAATCCACACAAGAACGAACCTTCCTGAAGTTATATCTTCGAATGCGTAGAAGGGGTTAACTAACAGAAGGAAAGGAATACGGACTGCGTGTTATGAGTATCTTCGGAACAGTTTTGATTTTATCAAAGAGCGGCAATAAATGTCTGGTGTTTTTAACTCGCAACTTTGTTATGCCAGTGTACACAGACCTCACCGCCGTCATATCCATCACGGAAATGACATCACCAGAAAAAAAAATCACGCCATATCCACGGAATGAATGATGATAAGTGGGGCGAAGCTCGAGAGGGGGAGATCATTGGTAACCGTAACCCTCCGTGAAAGTTCGCCAATTAACATCAGTAAGAAAGACGTAAGACTGTGTGCGTACATTGTACAAATCAACTTTTATTTTCGGAGTCAATGCTCCCAGGCCCAGACCTGGTGAAAGACCCCCGCGCCAATCGAGGACTACCCCGCACCTCCACCACAATTTGTCACGTAGGATGGGACAAACAACGGTAAAGAAAGAACTTTTATTTAGGGCGAACTTGTGCCCGAACAAGACAAGAGGAAACGAGCAAAGGTACTTGCGTCTCCTTCGTTCTCCGAGAACGACTGCCTGCGTTCGTGGCGTGATCTCTTGCGTGATCTCCCCCTCGCAGTGCACTGTGCGCTCGCGCCTCCTTGGCGAACACAGACAAGCTCGCGCTCCCGGTGCCGAGTTAGCGCTGCCGGTTGCAGCCGGTTCTTGCGCGTGCAACGCGGCCCACTTTGCGAAATCTCCGAAAGCATGCGGCGGTCACGTACCACGAGACACAAGGGATGGAAAGACCCATGACTTAAGGAGCTTCGTCTCTAAAATTTATTTTGCAGTGCGCAGCCAGAAGTGGCGAAGACCGGAGATGCCGAGCGGAACGCGTTCCGCTCCCCGCTAGCAGACGACGCTCGCTTTCCTAGCGCAACTCGCACCGCAGCGCCGCGGTTGCGAGAGTCGCGGCCGGCGGCCTTCTCTCCACGGCCGCGGCGGGGAGATACGGAACTGAAACTAAAGCGTGGCAAACTGTTCGCATGGCGACGCAGTGAAACATCCCCCATGCGAGGGGCACGATCAAATGCAGAGCATTTGCGGGGGCGCACGACGTAAAGTAGTTTGCGTTACGTTAATGTTGTTGCACTTGTGGCAACTGCTGACGAGAGAGCGCTCGTCAGCAGTAAAATTGGCAGCCTCGGCGCACGTTGAGTCCGAGAGAGGGGAGAGAGTGTCCTTGAAACGTGCCTGGGCGCGCTATCGAATGTTGATCGCGCCGATAGCGAAACGTCTGAGCCGGGCATGTCGAGGCGACCAATGCGGACAACTACGGTCGCCAAGAACGGGTGACATCGTGAGTTAAGGAAATGCGCTGCATTTAAAAGTTTCCCTGGCGCGGCAGCGCTAAGATTCGAGCACATGATCAGTCTGGGCGCAACGGGAGGTGTGAAACGCTCTGCCAACTGAACCATGAAGGCATGCCCCTATAGCTGAGCTGTACGAACGCGTCTGGTGTCGCTCCCTCTAACCTCTCCATTCAGATGGTGTTGCCGTTTAGGAGGGAGAAAGAAAAGTAGTGAGTCACGACGCAAATGAGCGCCGATAGTTGGCGCTCGATAGGAAAGCTGCGGTGTTTAACCGTCCCCCGCATATGTTGAAAGCTGCTCACCTTGTAGAACGCCGCGGCGCTTTCCACAAGCTTATCTTGTCGCAACGCTGGCGTCGGGCGTGCATGCCACGGAACAGGACCAATGTGGTCACACCTTTGCCGAAGCGACCCGCCAGCAGGATGTCGCGCACCAAACAGGCCCACAAGACTGCGGCCGACCCGCAAATCACGCTCCTTTAGCTGTAGCGGACCGCGACTTCACCAAACGTTCCGCTGAGAACCCGTCCAATTTCCATCGCACGGTTTGCGACTGCCTGGGGTTTAAATCGGGATTTCAATTGAAGGGTCTAACGATGGCATACCGACGAAATATAAATAGCGATGTGCAATATCATGACCATGTACAATAAACATTCAAACACTCCTGCGAAGGCGCGTTTCACTTTCGTGTTTTGCCGATATTTATTAAAGAAGTATCAACCACAATTTTTACTAATGAACGAAATACAAACCACAGGCGGTAATTACGCTGTTTGGCGTCTCCTCGCTATGTTAGTAATCGCAGGCTGTTAGTAATCGCAGGCATTAGGTCTCATTGAAGTGATATAAAACGTATGCTTTATATTTTCAGAAATAATTGCGACCTCTATCCCATCCAGCTTTGTTTAGTGGGCACTAGAGGAAGTGAAATAAAACCAGTAATAACCAAGCAAAATTTGCGGGCCGTTCATTTAAGGCTGGTTGAACAACAGGAAGTTAGTTGCCTTATAAAATTGCACTGCCTGCGATGCTGCAAAACGTTTTGCGTTTCCGCGTACATTAATTGGACATTTTGTAACTTCATCTCAAAGATTCTCTTGCAACACCCATTATAGTTCGCCAACTGTTTCCCTGTTTTGCGGTTGTTTGTTTCTTTTATTCCTTTTTTTGACCCCCCAGATTGGTGTGGGCGTGTACACCTTAACTATTTCTTACTAAAATTCTTGAGGGAAAAATCTAATCAATTTCGGGAAAACTGGACAGAACGCTTCTCTGTTCATGAAGCAGATTGTCAATCCTTACACACAAATCTTTTATACTGCATAAGTCTGAAATGTTGGCCATAATTTTGCAAACAGGTGTGTAATTTCTTGCTGAAAAAGCGGTACACCAACGACAAAACTATTCGGCTTGCCACTTATTATTGTTTGCTTCATTCTCTGTCCTCAGATCTCATGTCCGATGCGGGGTCTGGGCTTCTGTAATATTCTTGGAACCCAGACGCAAGAATGACTTGCTATATATATTTTTGTCAACATTTATATAAAACCCGTTTCTGTTCATAGCATTTTAGAGGCTGTTATTATTTCTTCCGGAGTCCTGCGGTACAGACCTTTTCTCCGTATTTTGTGCATGATAGCTTTGCGAATGAACACGTATAAACGTTTAGTAAACTGTTTTCAAGTGTAGCAACATAGTGTAGCAAGCGGTTCTGCTAAATAACTTTAGATCTAGAAGGCAATCAATGCATTAGGACTGCCTTTCATTGGATTAATAAGTACATTGCAAGCTAAAAAAACAGGGTCAATATCTGGGTACGTAACAAGGCGAGACTATGTACTGTGCTCTAACTTTCGGCCAGTGCACAACATTTGCACTTTAGTTGTCCCCATATTTTTTCTATGTATTTTTTTCTGCGTTTCTTTGTTCCTTTTCCCGTGAACTAAAAGTTCTCAGGCGAAAACGGCGAACAAAGTACAGCGCTCTGAGGAGCCTCTAGTTCATGTCAGCTTGTACCTGTTCATGTCCAGTTCGTGTCAGGCTTTAGGATAAATTACAACAGTTGTCACTTAAAGCCCTGCACAAACAGGGTCCTTTCTTATTACGAGCCCCACCTTCAGGGCACCACTTCAACGAAACTGCTTTCAAAATTCTTAGTTTAGCGGTTTCGTGGAAACCCGCACGCTGATGTTTTACCCCAGGTGTGGCTGTATTTCGCCCTAATTTCTGCTGACAGCAAAGCACTTGAGTCATGCACGGCTTATTTTCTTCCTTTGCCTTCTTCCCGCCCCCCCCCCCCCCCCACCTTGCTCCTCAGTACTCCGACCACGAACCATTAGCTTCACTTAGGTGCTTAAAACCCTAGAAGCTCTTCCCAAAAGGCGGCGAGTTCAGCCTCCAGTTGAGTGGGAAACCCTTCAAGTGAGAGATTTTACGTAGTTTATTCCATTTACCAGAGCAAGAGCACAAAACTTTAACTTCGTTACGAAAGTATGGCGAGGAATTCGCGCTGCAGACTGAGGCTTAACGAAACAGGGCCCCTCGAGTTGTGGGCTACGCTCTGATGGTAACTCACTTCCACGAAGCGTTTAGCTTTTTGGTCGTAAGAGAACGTTTGAAAGAGACTAATTATAGCTACCTTTACTTCAAACTTGCACAACTTATCGTGCCTGAAATAAGAAGAAAATTTGCGGCACACGTGCATGTTAAAGTACGGTTGTAATAGAGGGAAGGTAAAACACTCTGGCTGGTTGGCACTGGTGAGTGATTGATGTCAACGTAATCTAACGACCTGTTTTCTTGGCTTTTAAAAAATACAGAATACAGAGAGATACTACAGCGCGCATGCATTGCAAGCCTCAGCCAATCCGAATGAAAAATCAACAAGAGTTCCTTCGCATTTTTATTAGATCTAGATACCTGTATTTTTACTGGACAGCCCTGTCCCTACCACAGCAAACACCTACAAGAAAGAGCCTTTGATGTCACTTTCTTGCAATGTACACAAACACCCTTTCTTTCGGGGATTCAGGAAAGCAAATTGGAAACGTAGTACTGATTGGTAATACGCTTGTGGAAGAAACCCGAGAAGCGTATGCGAAGCTTGCAAAGAAACGTCGGTGAAGGGCCTATTCCAGGTTACTTTAAACACACGCTTTTAAATAAAATGGTTTTTAGAGCGTAGCGTGCGCTGTCTATCCGGCGGTAAGAATATTGACTGGTATATCGCCCAAATTTGTTCAATTTGGCAGACATTGTGGCTAAAGTGCGCAAAAAATAATGGTCTCTCATCCAAACCTTTATGCGAATTGGTAAGCCATGGTTCGTAGACACTGGTAACTATTGGATTAAAACAATTCTATAATTGCAATAAACAAGCGCAGACCCGCAAAGAATGAGATGTTCCCAAAATTATGGAGTTGGAGTTTGTGGAGGCAGTGTTATGCTTCTTGGAGGTATAGCGGCAATAATGCTCCACAGTGCCATGGAATATGTTGTAGCTATGGGCGGTAACCGTTTTTTCAACACTGAAGCATTCAGCCGATGTCTGACGCCTGTATTTCACTAGAACGCACTGGAGTGAAGCCAATTTCTCCTGATAATACAGATGATCGGTGGTAATGTGCAGAAAACAAACGTGCACGTGGTCGGAATCGAACCTGCGTCATTTGCTTTATGAAGCCGATGTATAGCTGGCTGCACCATTTCAGCACGGTCGAAATAGTTTGTGCATGGAGAGGGGTGCATGGGCGTGTAGAATTAGACAGAAAGTCCATCCTTACGTCTAATGGTTGCGATGTATGAGTGCTAGGGAACGCCATGAAATGGCCGTATTTATAACGCACAAGGGAGACAAATCACAGTGCAGTAAACCTTCCCGATATGAACTCGCTTATGTTTTTTGTTAAGATGGAGTTACGTGGCTCCGGTAGTTTTTAGACTAGTTTCTTTGGCTCGGGACTTCAGTTTGGGCACCTTCGTGTACCCTCATCATTGTGGTTCGGACAGAGGGGTACTTGAGTTTAGTAAAAAAAGGCTAATATTCAGTCCACTGTGCAGCGATAGCAACCGGTGGAATAGAGAAGTTACGGGTTAGGAATATGAAAACATGATACGCAGGTGGGTAATTTGCATAGCTATGGCGTTAGAGGGTCGCCATGAGTTGGAAAGGGGAGGCAGTTTCGTAGAGCGTGAGTAGTACTTTGACGGCTTTATGTAACAGCCCAACCTTGTGAATGAAGAATTTAACGACTTCTTTTGCAGTTACTTTGGAAAGAGCAACAGCCTCCGCCTACGACATGTACCCTTTGGTGCAAGAATCAAGTTATTCTCGGCTTGTGAGTAGTGGGCGTGCCTAGAATACCCAAGCCAACCTGTTTGAAGGGATTGGATGGACGGGTGATTGACTGAAGGAGTCTGCGGGTCTCGTCAGCGAGTTTTCGTGACCTGGCTTACACGGCAGCTCCGGACGACATGCGATAAAACGCCGGGTCAGTAGTGTTTTTCTAAAGGTTCCAAGTCTGAGTGTAGTGCCGAGGTGTTCAAAGGGAATTTCGTCCGCGTTTACTTGGGGAAGGTTGCTCCAAATGTCGACGTGTATGACGAAAACATAATTACTGCTTATCCCTAGATCAAATTTTGCCTCCACGAGCAGATACTCTTATTGCGGAGTGCACGTGAGGTCATCTTAGAAACTTTTGCCGCGGCAATTTTGGGTTCTAGAATGTGGATTATGAGGACGGGCCACTTGGGTTGCCCGACTACTGGGTAGCTCGGTCGCACACTTCCGCCGAGAACCAGATGGTTGCGATGGCAAGTTACACATATACTTTGTAATTTTTAGGTGATGGTGGCAGCTAAATATTAGAGCAGCCAGTGTTTTTCTGTCAAAACGATTGCAGGAGTCTTGCGAGTTGTGAGCCACCTCAGCGTGCGATAGTCAGTTACCACTTTGAATGGTTTGCTGTACACGTACCCGGAATTTTACAAATTGCCCGCAGAATAAGAAACACTCGTTTTTCAAAAGCCACAAAGTTTTTTCTTCAACTGACCCTTGATGGCTTAAGCGATACCTTTGATGCAGCCATTTTGATTTCGGAATAAAGCACACCCAAACCATTCGTCTTCCCAACCGTTTGCATTACCATTGGTTGATCTACATCCTAATGGCCCAGCCCAGGCGGAATTGTACGTTTGACTGTAAATGGCCTAATGACTTCTGCTAATCCTTCCAACAAAAATATCTACTCTTCATCATCCAGTTCGTTTGTGGCTTGACAGTGTGCGTGAAGATTTGACAAAATGCATCTGTTTCGCGCAGTTTCAGTAATATTCGGATGCTTTTTCTGTTCTTTGCCCTGCGGAAGTCCTCCATAGCTGAAGTTTTCACTGGATAAGAGCAGGATCTTTTAGCCCGGATGACGTCGTCCGAAAACCTAAGTTTCTGCTACGTGAATCAACACTTTCGGACTTCAGTGACTGCCCCGTCGTTCAGATAAAGTGAGTCTGAATATTTTCACCAAATATTTGAATGATTACTACAGCGTTTGTGTGGCAAAAGATGCGGGGGTGCCACTTCAGGCCTGCTACCACAATGACCCTTACTCTTGAACATGGGTAGTGCTCTACAGAGGCCTCAACGGTAATACCTTCACCTAGGGAAGTCCTTCTGAAGTTTCAAAGACAGTCTTCTCTCGGGTTCTCTTGTCCACCTAAACTTCACACTACCAGATGTTAGGTACACAACGAGAAGTACTTTGCATCACAGAGGTGGTCGAGGCAGTCATCAACTCGTAGTAGATGGTAAACGTCCTGTTCGCTATTTTTGCCGTCTTCTTTAAACAATAAAAAGCTGAGTGAGCCGTGTGCTTTTCTTAAGCCCAACAAAGTCAGTGTAGTGGTTTCGATTGGTCAAGCCGTTGTCGTCGAGAGCATCATCAACTTATGTCAGGATAGGTTCACTATCGTGTGAACACACGCGATAATGTGACGTTCTCGTAAGATGGCCATGGCCTTCAGTTACAGTTGCGTGCTTCGAGAGGGGTGCCTGGTGTAAACAAGTAAACGATAAATAACGCTCGCTCTAGCGGCGTTCCAAATCCCAATGCTCCTAGGGTGTTTCTTGCGTTCATTTGAAAGAAATGAGCACTCTCCAACTTGTCACCCTATTAACACTGAAGGACAGCGACAATAATAACGACACTTGGTTCCCGAATTTCTTGCAATAACGAATTGGATGCGCCCGTGGTTATATTTGAATACCACCGAGTAGACAATGTTACTCTAACTGCAATTACCCCTGCTTCGAGTATATAATGACTCATGTGACCCGGACACCGCCCAACAGAAGAAAGCCTGCGCCGCTCTCCATGGTGGCGTCAGCGTCAGGGGCCCTATTTTCACAGTAGACAGAAATCACCAGGCTTTCGCGTAAAATCAGAGTGACGTAGTTGTTGCTAATCCGTAGAGAAGCACGTGCTTTAGAAATAGTTTTATCTCCGTGGCTTCTTTTAAAGATAGTTACTACATTCTCCTGCGAATCTATTGCACGCTTGTCAATGAGAATTTCTTTTCGTAGCCATAGGCCGACAGAGCACTTTTGGAGTATGACGACCGCGACCAGGCACGTAATGCCATGCATTGTGACCCCCGATGTACTTGTTCTAATTGGACTAACGACATGACCTTCTACACTGCACGCGTCGAGACAGTTCCAACTCGCCGTAACTTTTTTCAGTATCATTGCGAATGATGAGCTCACAGCTGAGTAATCGGTTTATTTTACAGCAGTGTGACTACATAAAGGTCTAGATTGATAGGGTTACTTCAAGGGTAGTCGTTTTTAAGTGTCGGGCATGCCGTGTCATTGTATCCAAACCGTTCTGCGCTGGCGGTCTACTGTTACACGTAGTAGGGTACTTGTTCATTGCGGTGTAGCGGGCGTCAAGGATACGTGGTGCCTTTTAATATATAGAGCCTTTTCTTTCCCCCGTTCACCCTTCCCCCGCCGAGTAGCATGTCGGTGTCGAAACTCCTGCAAACATCTCGGCTTTCTCCTCTAATAAAGAGCCTTCTCTCTTTCTGTGTGGTGCCGTGTCGTCCCAATTAATAATTGCGTGAGTGCTACACGAGGGGCGGCGAGCTGTGGGCGTATCATATTGTTTGGTCTTTATTCCTTCGGGGGGTCCTGGTCTAATGGGTGTTTTCTCAGAGTAAAAATCGTTTCCCTCCAGAAGTTGCTGTGTGAGTTTTCCCTAGACAGGAAGGCAAACTTACCACGGGAAAAGTCAGCGCTGCTGCGGTGGATCTAAGATCTGTATGAATAGAGTAATAGCGGTCGCTTTAAACGTGCTGGACCTGGACTAGGGTGAGTAAGGTAGCTGCTAATCCCCTTGGCACATTGTCTGGGAAACAGGTTGGTTCCACGACGCGCAAACTTGCAATCTGTGTGGACCGTTTGGGCACTTAAGGTAGATGTGTCGGGCTTTTGCAGTAGTAGGATCGTGGACGATGATCAGGCTATCACTGCAAATCAGTGTTTCCTCGGCGACGGTGTTGTACCACAAGCTTTTGGGCCGCCGACCATGGTCGGTTGTACCTGGCGAAGAGTTAATTGAGGGCGAAGTCTACGAGTAGCGAAGATGCAAAACACAGCATGTGGATCACAATGTCTGTCCGCGCCGTGAAGTGGTAAGTAAACGCTGCAGTTCTTTGGGGGGTGCAATAGGCCAGAAGCTTAAAGTTGCGCCATCACGGGGAAACATTCTCTTAGGTTCTCCCGAAGTATGACCCAGGATCTTTTCACGTTAGGTCTCTGTCGGGACACCAATGTCAGCGACTCGGCTCGGGGAAAACTCCATATCTTTGTGGTCGTACTGCCTGGGATTTTTCGAGGGTGTTCTTTATTATAGTTGCTTCAGGCAAAAAGATCAGCAGCCTTTAGGCAGCTGCAGACAAGACATTCAAATACTTTTAGCAGCCGAGCTGTTTAGCAATTCGTTGATACGGGTGTTTCCCTAAACTCGGTATAACAGCATTAAGAAAAAAACTCCCCGGCATGGGTGGGCTTCGCACCTTTGTCTGGAAGATCAGCTCAGGTTTAATCAGTCGTCTTACCCACTCGGCCACGACAGTTTTTTTTTTCTTTTTTCTTTATTCCCTGGATCGGACAACACACAACACATCACAGATGAACAGTGTAAATGATCATACACCAATATGGTGAGGCTTCCCTACTGAGGTCTAGGGATGTCCTTTAAAATTCCTTCAATTATGTGAGCTTCTTTTTTTGGCAGCCACACAGACGAGAGTTCTGGAGATTTAAAATTCATCAAAACGGCCTCCACTTTCACTGAAATCATGCTTTGCAGAACGGGCATCTACGTCGCTGTACAGCCTTGTTGTGCGTAAGCGCCATATGATGTGGAGGCCCAGCGCAACGACTAAGTCATACGGCATTCCATCCTCTTTGTCTACGGAGAGATACCTTATGCCGTGTGGGTGTAGCGGAAAGTCTTCGCTAAGTTTCTTTTGTGAAACATCCCAGAAATATACGCCCTCCAAACAATGCAAACAAAATGGTCTATCGTCTCCGGGGATTTGCAGCTAAAACAATCTGTCCCCCATGGCCCAAAAACGCCTATTTCTTCCATAAACGTCGGGACTAATAATGTTCCCATGCCTAGCCGAAAGAAAAACGACTTAACCCCAGGCTGTACTTGTATTCTTTTAACCCCTTCGAGCACAGCCTGGCCCGGTCCTCCGCCGTACATAGCTCTGTACAAGGGCACAGGGAGGACAACATTCGCAGTATCATAGTATAGGGTTTCCGCTTCACTGTGCTGAATATTTTTTTTAGAAAAAACGTGCACTAAAAAATTCACACTCGCAAACTTAGTACCCGTGAGTCAAACGGTTTACTCACTTGGCTGCGACTGTAGGGAGAGGAATCACGCCACCTGCTCGACGCGGAACACGTGATAGGGTCGAAGTTGCTCCTGCCGGGCCTTAGTTTTTGTGTACGTCATGTTCGTTCGTTCTTCGTCTTCGAGTTGCTTCTGCTTCGCCATTATCGCAACAAAGATGGAATAAGGCTTATCGCAGCAAGGATAGAGTAAAGGTGGAGTAAAGCAAATAGGACGCAACCGTGAACCTAAACCGTCGTGATGGTCGTGAAGGTTGCGTACAGCTTCGGTGTAATTCCAAATCTTACGCGTTATTGTAAGCTTCCTTCGTTTTTTCGGACTCCCCACAAAAGAAAATACAGTTTTGTATCTGGGGCCATTTATCCATCTTAGGCGCCGTATCTCGAAACGAAACTATTTGTCGGCTAGGCGAATGCCATAACGCCTTGACTGAGGTGGTATTTGTGCGTCATCAGATGGAGGTAAGCTCGACATTTTCCGATACCCGTAGTGCAACTTTTTATGAATTTTGTCATAACACAGTCCGGCGCTATAGACAACTTTCAGAACTGACCCATTTTATCGCATAGGTTGACATCAGGAAATCCGTGTTTAAGTCCTCCGACAAATTCGTATAGTTTCCCACGTTTAGGATGAGTGCTTTACGTTACGCAAAGATTGAAGTGGACGTGTAGAAGCAGGTGTATAATGGCAAGTTCTCCAATGTAGTTAAACTTGCATTATATTTACGGGAAAAACAATCCGGGATGTTCAGGTACTAGAGCGAACGTTTTTACAACCTGGGGCATCCTCGATAACAGAGTAATGGAAAGCAAAGTATATGCAATGGTTTGCGTTTACAGACATAATAATTTATAATTTTTAGCACTAGTGAAAATCATCTGACATTAAGAGCATCCTGGACAAATTAAAATAAATAGTGCATGTCACAGCAAATTCCTCATTTTTATTAAACATGTTTGATTAAATTGGTTCAAAAGCAATATAAAACAAGTATTACTTAAAAAGCCCACACTTAGGGTTATACTTCAATTAGAACCCTCGAGGATTACCCACTGTGATGATAACACGAATCAGCTCAAATATGCGGTAACTAAAGGTGATTTGAGCTCCTATTACAGTACCTGGTAATATTAAAGGAATAAACAAGCTTTATTCGAAGAGTAGAACGTATATGATACAAACGCATTTATCCAGACATTTAAGCGCTATTTCATTTCATAAGAGATCCGAAAGTACTTTCCTTTCTTCTGTGAAATTTGCGAAGCGGGCTTCGTTATAATTACAGGCATTCACTGATGACAGTAGCTCAAACAATGTCGCCGGAAATCTCTCAAAGGTAATTGCGTTGGTTCTATACTGTGTTTCAGAGGATACATTTTTGTGCGGAGCACAACAACTGTTTTGCAGAGGGCTCGCTCATCATACCAGAACTACACGGTACTGATACTCCAAAGAACAAAAGTTTTTATAAGACATGTTGCTTCCAGTACTATAAAACTGCCTCTGAAGAACAAGACAAAAAGTACCCAAAGATTGTAAGGCTCTTTGAAGAGCAAGGCGCTAAACGAACAAAAAGTGCAAACAGTGAAAACACCAATGCCTGGGAACGACAGCTGTGAGATTGAAAATGTTAGCTCGAGTTTTCAATTCGTCCTCGATTTGTCTTGAGAACTCTTCGAGCAATCGCCGAGATTGATTGCAAGAGGATAAAAAAGTGAATAGAGAAATGAAGAATAAAGCATTTGAAACTTTCAATTTAAAGTTCCGTGATGTAGGCTCCACGTGTAAAAAATTGGACCAGCTTAAAACGCGATGTGAAGAATGAGCAAGCACATGTTAGTGGCAGTTTGAAAATGTTCTCTCCTGAGTGTAAAAATGAAAGACGTTTTCGCCATTTTTCTCTGCTGTGTTGTCTTTTTTACAGAACGTTGCTCGTTTAGGGTTGTTCATATAAACATAGGTATTATGTCAGTCACGTAGAATGTCTGTAGCTCGAGTGAACACTGCAACCAAGAAAGAAATGAGTTGTTTGGTGTAATTGTTACCAAGCCTTTTTCCCTCAATATCTAGTTGGCTACAAAAACAGAACATGGCCGTTTCATTGCCATGGCAACTAGGCGTCACTAAAATGGCTGCTTCAACAAATTCTTGACATGGCTGATTTCGACAGCAAAGGAGCTCTAAAATCACAAAATCAACCTATACATTCATACTTTTCTGTTTTTGTCGTATTAATAGGGTACAATGAAGGCAAGGATATTTACACACTGACAGTGCCTTTTATGAGCTCCTTCAATTCAAAAATTGGCTTTAAATGACTCCCTCATGTTTTCATAACAATAGTTGGTAAACATATTACATCTATCTGACCGAAAATAATTCGTAATAAACTACGACGGGGCTAAACATGTCCCGCATTTTCTACAACAGCAGCAATAGTTTTGATATTCTGTACGACCCGACAGAAACTTGGTAAACACTTTAGAATCTGCCAGGTCGTAAACCGCTTTACTGGATGCAATGACGCTCTTCGGGCAAACAATTTGCCTCCACTGCCATGTGCTGCCGCAGTAGGCAGCAGCGGCAGCACATCGGCGTGTCCTAATCAACGGCACTGCACTGTTGAAGGCATGGATCCAGTCGCCCATACTTCCAGGATGGAGGCACGCTGAATTTCTTCGAAATATAATCGGACTCTTCTGCGCAAACGTTCTTCTGCGCATACTTGGTCAACAGCAACAGCCGCACATCGACTGTGGCGGTACCTATTCCTGTGCAACCATTACAAAAAGCCGAACATCGTCCTCGTCGATGCAGTAGGCAGCAGCGGCAGCACATCGGCGTAACCTAACAACGACACTGCACTGTTGCAGGCATGGATCCAGCCGCCCATACTTCCAGGATGGAGGCACGCTGAATTTCTTCGAAAGATCATCAGAATCTTCTGCGCAAACGTTCTTCTGCGCATACTTGGTCAACAGCAACAGCCGCACATCGACTGTGGCGGTACCTATTCCTGTGAAACCATTACAAAAATCGTCCTCGTCGATGCAGTAGGCAGCAGCGGCAGCACATCGGCGTGGCCTAATCAACGACACTGCACTGTTGCAGGTTAGTTTTTGAAGACTTGTTTGGACTGAACTTTGCAATATACTAGCCACTGCTGGTGATGCTGCCATTACTGTTGCACCTGTTCTGTTGTTAATTTGCACATTGATGGTTTTTCTTTGCATAATTTACTGCAACCATGTCGTCCGAAGAGGGGGATGATTGCCCGTGCTGTAGGGAAGTGTGCGCGAAAGATGAGGGCTTGAGGTGCGGGGGTTGTTGCGATAGGTATCACTTGGGCAGCTGCTCCGGCGTTTCCAAAAAAACGTTTAGATCCAAAACAGAGTCGTGGCGCAAAGCATGGCGCTGCCCTTCTTGCATGCGCGTGAACTCTAATGGTAGGAAGAAAGAAGAGCCCATTGATTTTGCGGCCTCAATTGCGGCCTTGCACTCGAAGCTGGATGGCCTTATGACGCTCAAATCTACAGTAGAGAAAATCGATCAGTCGGTGCAAGGGATGTCAGACAAACATGACCAAATTATTGAACAGCTGAGCCGTCAGGATAAAGAAATAGCTGCACTCAAAAAGAGGGGTGACAGGAATTGAAATGCGAGAGCACGCATACGAGGCTGAACAGATTGCGCAAGACATTGATGACCTGGAATGGCAAAGTAGGAAGTTAAACTTGGAATTTCATGAAATTCCTGTTGCAGAGGATGAGGACTTGTTGGCGAAAGTAAATGAAGTCGCTACAAAAATCAACGTTCGTCATCTTACTTCTAGTGACATTGTCTCTGTGCACAGGCTACCGGCAAGTAGAGATAAAATTCCAGGCATTATCGTTCGATTTCCAAAGCACACTGTGAAGGACTCGTTTCTGAAAAAAAAAAGACTGAACTGAATCGATCAAAATTCAATGTCTTCATTTTAGAAAACTTGACCAAGAGAAGCCGGCATTTGCTTGCAGTGGCAAAGGCCTGGGCTCAGAACAACGGCTACCGATATGCCTGGCACAGGAACAACAAAATGCTTGTGAAACGCGGTGACGGTGATAATGCTGTCATTGTACGCAATGAACGGGATCTAGGTGAGCTTGCCTAAGTCTTCGCGCATTTGTCTTTGGCAGTGACTTCCAGTAAAATGGACAGTGAATACATACTGCAAGGGATTTTCAAAATGCTTGTCGGAAGGAACTAGCACATTCGTTACTTTGTTTCACTTGAACACCCGACCGGCTAAAAATAAAACCGCAGAACTTGAAGTGCTCTTTAATAAATTTCAAGTAGTATTTGATGTAATTTTGTTAACTGAAACTTGGTACTTTGACAGTACCAATGTGTTTAGTTTGCCAACGCACGACAATTTCATACAGAATAGATCTAGTGGCCCCCCGCACGGGGCACCTTGAGCAATCTTGGTGACGGTACTGGCGATACCGCGGACCCCGAGCCCCCAAACATAAGCTGGATCCAACCGTGGCGATGTGTTTATAGGTGGAGGGTTAGAAACCACGAACGGTGGCCGTCAGAGCCCAGGTCAAGCTCCGGCGGATGGCTCCCTGTCTGTTCACCAGCAGGGAGCTCCGGACCTCTTTGGCTACCAGGGTAAGGTCAAAGAAAAGTACCCCCCGTCTCCCTGCTTTTATACTATGCTATATGGCATTTTCAAACCCCCCCCCCCCCCAACGTGATCGGGTCCCTGAAAAGGGGCCGCACCGAGTATCCTTTCCTTCTTGGCCTTCTATCTCGCTCCCAAAGCCGATAACTACCCTCGTTTTTGATAATTGAATCTTGTAGACAAATCGAATCCGGTTCCCTCTCAATCTGTATTCCTTGTTTCTAAATACCTTGAAGGTATCAATCGGCAAAACATATCACGCCAAAAAGCTCATAACTGGTGAAGTGCTAGTTGAAGTTAAAACTCAGCAGCAATCCACAATCCTCCTGAAACAAACCCGCATGGCAGATCTGGAGATCAGGGTCACACCCCACCACAGCCTCAAACGTTGTCAAGGTGTGATCTCTGAGGCAGATCTCATCTCCGAGACCGAGGCCGACCTTTTGGAAGGCTTAAGGATCAGGGCGTCACGGCTGTGAAGCGCATATCAATACGCCGCGATGACAAACAGTTAGCAACTAGACACATTATCTTAACCTTCGATCGATCCACCCTTCCAGAATTCATAAATGCCGGTTACATACATTGTTCTGTCCGCCCATACATCCCGAACCCACGGCGCTGCTTCAAGTGCCAACGGTTCGGGCATGGCACAAACTCCTGCCGCGGCCGCCTTACCTGTGCAAAATGCGGCCAACATGACCACCCATCCGAAAACTCTAACACCCAGAGTTTTACTTGTGCCAACTGCCAGGGGCCCCACGCAGCGTGGCCCCGCACTTGCGAGAAATTCCAACAAGAAAAGAAATAATCAATGTCAAAAGTAACCGAGAACATCACCTTCCCAGAGGCGCGGAAGAGGTTCGCCTCTTTCCCCCTGGGGAGGTACGCCGACGCGGCTCGCCGGGGGGCGGAGCGGCGTCTGGTTTCGGCGGGGACCCAGTACCGCGAGTCGGACTTGGTCCCGCCCCCGCCCCCCCTGGGTTGCCTCTTGCAGCCCAGCCCGCCTCCGCACCGCTCGCTGAGCCAGCAGCGGTTGTGGTCGCAAACCTCTTCCGTCAGGGACTGGTTGCCGCTCCCGTCCCTGCCTCCCCATCGTCCAGTGCGTTGGAGGGTGCCATGGACACCACGGGCTCCGGACCAGCTCCCACCGCCACCGCACCGCCCGTGCCACTTCTGGTGCCTCCGACACCAGCGGCGGTGGCGGCTCAAACGAAGGGCCCCCGAAGGGGGGCCAAGTCCGGGGGGCCCGGTTCCACGGGCACACCCTGGACATCGGACGACGAGATGGACGTCGTGCCGTTCTTGCCTGCAACGCAGCGCAAGGAGCGGCCTCCGTCGTCCAAGCCTACAGATAGGCCGCCCAAAAAGCCCAATCCAAGAGTCACAGCCCCGAAAGACGACACATAAACATACACACTCCAGTAGCTCTCACACTAAATAATGGGAAGAGAAAATATATTTCAATGGAACTGCAGAGGCCTTATGAATAATCTTGACGATGTTTATGAGATTCCGCATACCAATCAGCCAAGTGTAATGTGTGTTCAGGAAACACATTTGAATTCTAAACACACAAATTTCTTGGATAGTTACCTTGTATACAGGAAAGATAGGGATGGCTGCGCACACTCTTCTGGCGGTGTGGCCATAATCGCCCGCAAATCCTTAGCATGCCACCCTGTCACCTTGAACACCGTCCTTGAGGCTGTAGCAATACGCTTAATAATATTTAATAGGTTGATATGATAACGGTATGCTCCATATACATTCCTCCTGATGTTACACTTTTGAGCTCTGACTTCGAGGCGCTGGTTGACCAGCTGCCCGAACCGTACATTCTAACAGGCGACCTTAATGCTCACAATTCTCTTTGGGACTCTTCTCGTACAGATGCCCGGGGTCGCCTGATAGAGAGGTTTCTTACATGATCTGGAGCATGCCTTTTCAACAACAAACAGCCTACATACCATAACATAGGTCACAACACATACTCATGTCTTGACTTGGCTATTGGCTCCGCAGTTCTCTTTCCTCTTGTCGAGTGGGGAGTGGGAACTGACCCATACGGCAGTGACCGCTTCCCCACCTCACTCACATACATAGGTAAAGGCCCAAGCAGTTCATCTTCCCATAATAGGTTCAATGAAGCACGAGCTAACTGGAATACATTTACAGAGACATCCAAACTACACCACACATCCATAGGACACCTACACGTTGAAGAAGCTACCCAACTCCTCACGGCGCACATCCTCGACGCCGCCGAAAAGTCCATTCCCCACGCCTCTGGTGCCCCGCGCAACCAGCGGAGGCCGTGGTGGAATGAGGACTGTAGGCTGGCGCGAGAGGCCCAGAACAAGGCGTGGGGTATCCTTCGTCGGTACCCCATGTCGGGAAACCTTCTCTTGTTCAAACGGGCCAAGGCATTCGGAAAACGTGTGCGCCGTGAGGCAAAACGAGAGAGTTGGCGCACCTTCCTTACATCCATTAACTCATACACAGATGCACACAAGGTATGGACAAGAATACGCAAACTTGAAGGACAACATACACATAGACTGCCCCTCGTCAGTACAACAGGGTACACACTCGAAGACCAGGCTAACACTCTTGAACAACACTTCCAACACGTTTCCAGCTCTGCACACTACACAAACACTTTCCTGAAACATTAAAATACTTGTGAAAAGAAGTCCTTACGTGATAATCACAGGTCAAATTCTGGTTACAACTCTGAATTTACTCTCTATGAGCTGAAGGCTGCCCTGAGCACATGTAAACCCTCAGCTCCAGGCGCAGACCAGATTACATACACAATGATACAACACCTACACCCAGATACGCTTGAAACACTCCTACACCTATACAACAACATATGGCTTTCGGGGAACTTCCCAAAATCTTGGAGGGAGGCTATTGTAGTGGCGTTCCTGAAGGAGGGTAAGGACCCTTCTTCTCCCGCCAGTTATCGACCCATCGCCCTCACAAGCTGCCTGGGCAAGCTTCTCGAGAAGATGATCAACAGGAGACTTGTGTACTTCTTAGAGTTCAATGGTCTTCTCGAGAGCTGCCAGGCCGGCTTCAGGGTGGGGCGATCCACAAACGACCAACTCGTCGCCATTGAGTCGTATATCAAGGATGCGTTTGTCCATAAACAGTTTTGTGCTACGGTGTTTTTTGATCTCGAGAAAGCCTACGATACCGCTTGGCGATACGGGATACTTTGCGACCTAAAAGCCTTCGGTGTCTCGGGAAATATGTTTAATACACTTCGTAGCTACCTGGCGGAGCGAACCTTTCGTGTGAGAGTTGGCACTGCCCTTTCAAATGTTTTCCTGCAGGAAAACGGCGTGCCTCAAGGCGGCGTTTTGAGCTGCACATTGTTCATTGTCAAGATGAACTCACTTCGAAAGGCGTTGCCACGAACTATTTCCTGTACAATATATGTAGATGATGTGCAAATATGTTTTAAATCATGCAATATGTCAATCTGCGAACGCCAAGTCCAGCTTGGTGTCAACAAACTAGCAGGCTGGGCAGATCAGAACGGTTTTAAGCTGAACCCAGTCAAGAGCACTTGTGCTGTGTTTTCCAAAAGGCGTGGGATCAGGCCAGATCCAGACATCAAACTGAATGGTGTCTCGATTCCGGTCAAAAAAGAACACAATCAAAAAAGAACACAAGTTCCTCGGTATTATCCTTGATGAAAAACTTTCCTTTATCCCTCGTATGAAACAACTAAAACAAAAATGTCTTAAAACAATGAATATCCTTAAGGTTCTCTCCCACCAATCCTATGGTTCCGATAAAGAACTCCTGCTGCGCTTGTATACTGCTTTGGTTGGGTCTCGTTTGGACTATGGCAGTGTGGTGTATGGGTCGGCGAGCAAAACGGCGTTACGAATGCTTGACCCAGTGTTACACTTGGGGCTTCGTCTCGCCTCGGGTGCTTTTCGCACTAGCCCTGTGGAGAGTCTGTATGTCGAGTGTGATAAGTGGAGCCTTGAGAACCAATGAACGTATATGGACTTGCTTTATGCTTTTAAAATTTCATCACTCAATAATCATCCTTTTTATCCTGTCTTTAACGACACATCCACATCTATGCTTTTTGTAAATCGCCCATCCGTTCCCCTGCCCTTTTCACTTAGAGTGAGAGAGCGAGCCTCGAATCTGAGTGCTTCGTTTTTAGATATGTACAGGTCATCCTTTTCTAACAGTTTACCGCCTTGGCAAGTTCGCCCGGTGTCGTGCGACCTTTCTTTTATGAGACTTGACAAAAATCGTGTACCACGAGCTGCAATACTGCAGCACTTTCTGTCTTTACAAAATACACATGTGCAGAATTTTATAGTGACGCTTCTAAAACCTCCAGTATGGTGTCGTGCGCTGCTCATGGTCCAAATTTCAATGCAGCCAGAACCATGAGCGTGCACACATCAATTTTTTCAGCAGAAGCGTATGGGATTTTACTGATTGTACGACACATTCTTGAAACTCAAATTCCCAATTCCATCATCTATACAGATTCTTTGAGTGTTGTTCGCGCACTGTCATCGCACAAGCCCCCCAAAAACCACATAGTTAATCTTGTATTCAGCACTATCATGTCCGTGTATGCACAAAAGCATGAGCTGGTCCTCTGCTGGGTCCCAGGACATGCAGGGATCGCTGGAACGAGTTGGCAGACGAGAGGGCCGGTGCTGCTGCACTCAGGAACACTGTGGACATTACAACGGTACCCTACACAGACCTCAAGCCACACATAAGACAACACCTGCGCAGAACATGGCAAACACACTGGGACGAACAGACAGACAACAAACTACATGTAATAAAGCCACACTTGGGACGGTACACATCTGACTCACACAACAGACACACGGAAGTCGCTTTGGGTAGGCTACGGATAGGGCACACGCATGCAACTCACTCGTATCTGCTGACTGGATCTCCTAGGCCCCAGTGCGGCAGGTGCGGAGAGGCCCTATCCGTAGTACACATACTAATAACATGCAAGGCACTTCACACAACACGACACAAACACTTCAGAGAACTCTACAGACAACATATTCCCCTACATCCATCGTTTTTTCTAGGTGACGAAGCCATTGTTTCCGTGAAACGTGTGTTTGAGTATTTGTCAGAAGTCAAGTTTTTAAACCTCATTTCCTATCACGCATCATGAAATCTGGCCCTATACACCAGCCATGCTCATTGTCGTTTTGTGATTTTACTTTTGTTTTTGCTGATCTTACTTAGTGTTTAAGGTATCACCTCTCATATACGACTATTGTTTTGGCGCTCTTTGCCCCAGTTGGCCTTGCGCCATAAACATCAAACCATCATCATCAGATCTAGTGGCCGCGGGGGAGCTGTATTATTGATGGTGCGGAAACATATCTCATGGGAAATAATATCGCAATACTGTTGTCAGAATCAAGACTATGAAGTCCTAACCCTAGTATCAAATCACATTATTATTTCCGTCGTGTATCGGGTTCCTGATGGCAACCTGCGTAATTTGTACATTTTTGTCGAATCCTTGCTAGCTTATGCAAACGAAATGAAATGTGATGTTGTTTTAGGGGGTGATTTTAATATCAATATGCTTGTTGATACTCCATTAAAAAATGAGTTCGAACAACGTAAACAGTCGCTTGGATGCAGAAACGTAATTGTGGCGCCTACACGTGTAACCGGCACAACCGCTACCTTATTTGACTTGTTCGTTACAAATGTAAATACAACAAAACTAAAATCGGGTGTAATTATCAGCGACATAAGTGATCCCAACGGCATCTACTCATGACTTCATAAAACTAGTTTAAAAAAGAAACAGACTGCGCCACCAATATTGTATCAAGCAGTAACGGATACTAATCTGTGCGCTTTTCGAGATAAGGTGCGTACTTGTGAGTTGGGACATTTGCTTAATATACCGGACGCGGAACGCGCCTACAATTCCTTATTTGATACTTTTTTAGCTCTGTACAAGGAGTGTTTTCCATTCAAAACCATTCGGCAATCTGGTAAGATCCGCAAACTCTGGATCACTCCTGAGTTGCTTAATACAATTAAAACGAAAGATATACTGTACAAAAAGTTTATTAAATCTCGCGATCCCAAGGAGTTTAAGATGTACAAGTTTTTTCCGTAAAAAAGTAATGAAAGAACTGAAAACCGCAAGAAACAATTACTTTTGCGAATACTTTAACGATACTTCAAAAAGGACGGATGTTACATGGAAAAAACTGAACGCCGTTTTAAACCGTGCTCCAAATTTCTATTCAGTAACAAAGGATTAATAAAGATGAAAACGAGCTGTCACGTGGTTGTCTGGCCAACGCTTTCAATGAATATATTGTTAATTTAGTAAAAGGAGGTATTAGTAGCAATGCAGTGAATACTTTTAAATTCAGGAGTGATGAGACATTTTTCTTGCGCCCGGTAGCCGATAACGAGGTGAAATCAGTTTTTCTAGAATTGAACAACACCGGAAGCTGTGATGCCTATGGAATTAAAGTAAAACCCGTAAAGTTTGGGTTAGATCTTATACTACCCAGACTAACGTATATTTAAGCTTACTTCCTTTTTTACGCTTTGTGCTGTGCTGCGTGCCTCTTGAATTATCTATGTATTATTCCAGAGGAGGGAGCGCCGTCAAGCCAACCAGATTAGCTTTTTTCCCTCTCTTCCTACATCATTGTGGATGGAAAATAAAGCCATTATTAAGGCACTTGCGGAACGACTTTACCAGATTTTTTTGGTTTTCCGGTGCCATTCATTGTAGAGCAGTGGAAGGTAGGGAAATTATGTATGTGGCGTTCTTCAAGCTTATGTGTACCTTATCCTGATTCTCCCCCCAAAATAGTGGAGGTAATTACGAGTAAAGAATTAAAGCCGTTCCAATCAATGGGAAGGCTGTCTGAAATGCAGAGCAGTGATTCGCCGTAATGGCTCTAGCGCCGTTATCCGCTCACTGCTAACCACCCATTACGCCCTTCGACGCTCCCTGTCACACCTATCTTGATGAATGGAACGGAGGTTTGTCCAATGCAATTCACATTTCCGGCCTTCGCAGTGCTCACGCGTCTCCAGCCTGAAACTGTGCCCTTCGGAGTTCTGTTCCTTTTGTGCTCTCTTCATTTGCGCATTCCGAGCTGTTTTGTCTCATTTCCAACGAGTAATTGTTTTCGTACGCTGCTGGAGCCTTCCTGTCTTATTTTGAACGCACCAGGAGAAGGGGGACCAACTTTATTTATTCAACTATCATAGAGTTGTTTGATTAATTATGGGCTTCTTTGCTCTGCGATGGGGCCAGAAGACCTTGCTTCATGGTGACTTCCAAAGCCCAGCCCACGGCCTTAATTAGGGTCTCAGGATCTGAGCTGGTCACCGCAGTCTCCCATTCTATCTGGTTCGACATGCCATTAGGCTTTAGGCTGGAGCTCAGGCCATTCGTACAGGATGTGGGCTAGGTCCCCTTTTAGAGCAAAGCTTTTTACCTTGAAGGATCCCCCTTCGAGCGTAAAGGGTTCGCGAGCCCGAACCTGCCCGACGAAGTAACGCCGATCCGCATGAGAACAAATCACCGGTTTATTCCGGGAAAACCAAAACAGGAAAAAAACAAACAAGGCAGGTTGGGAGGCAACAAAAAGAGAGCACAGCAAGCAAGCGCCGAAAGCGCGTAAAGAAAACATTGCGGTGGTTGAAACCCTGCTTGTCCAGAAAGGTACAGCATGGTGCTGTACACTCACGACGACGTCTTCAGTCACTTGTGCCGACGTCGGGTGAAGAGCGTCAGCCTCGGACGCTGGTTGCTCCTCGTGGTCCGGGCGTCATGGTCGTGGCTCGCCGCCGCCCGCGACCGCAGCTGCTCTCGCGTGTCCCTCGGTTCGCACTGTCCAGCTGCTCCTGTGAGCGCCGCTTTTAAGCCACTCTGTTGGTTGTGCGCATGCTCCGGGTTCTGTTGCACTACACGTGTCCGTTGCGGCTCACTGTTCATCGCACACGCGCGCACGGGCACCATGACGCACTGACGCCACTATCAGTGTTCGTCCGGCACTCACTACAGTGTAATCATCCTCCGCGGGCGCACGTAGGGGCTGCGTCCCTACATTCCCCCTCCCCCAAGACCGGACAACTCGCTAGTTGTCCGAGAAGCGCTGGGGGGCTGCCGTTGAGGATGCCTTCTCCTGTGGGTTTGAGATGAGTGCCGGTGGAGGTCTTCCCGCCAAACCTTGTTGCTGCAACGTTGAGCGGATAGCGTATCCTGGAAGAACAGTAGCAAGATTAGATTTCTTCTACAGAGAGTCGCTCATAATATGCCTTAAGGTCGTCAATGCCTACGGGAGCCGTATCCCGCCCTCCGTGCAGGTTGCGAAGGCGATACGTCAGCCGAGATGTGCGCTTTGTTACCTTATAAGGACCTTCCCATCGGTCAGCCAGGGAAGCAGCAAACCCTTTTGCTGCATCGCTCAACGGATGCGTGCGGCGCAGTACCAGGTCACCCACGGAAAACTCGACCTGGCGCCGCCCTTGTCGTACTGCTGGCGCTGTTCGAGGCGTGCCAAGTCCAGGTGTTGCCTGGCTTCCTGGAGGGTCTCGTTCATGCTGCTGCGGAGATCCTGCGCATACTTAACATAAGTGCGAGGGTGCACCTCGACCTGGTCACTGAACGAGTGTTCGATAGGAAAGCACAGGTCGCGACCAAAAAGCATGACTGCTGGTGTGAACCCGGTAGAGCAATTGACCGTAGCTTGAGTGGCAAACGCAATTTCCTAGAGGTGAGCATCCCAGTCTTTGTGACGTTCAGTGAAGGCATCATCTTCAAGTTTCTGTTGACCCGTTCCGTAATGTTCGCTTGTGGATGGTACGGAGTAGTCTTCTTATGCACTACGCCCAGAACCGAACAAGTGTCCACGAAGTTCTTGCTGGTGAAGTACGTCGCATTGTCTGTTATGAGCTGTTCTGGAAAACCAAAGCGGGTGAAAGTGTCCAACAACTTCTCCCAGATCAACTTAGAATCAAGTCTACGTAATGCGACGCTCGACCCACTTGGAGAAATGATCTGTGACGACCAGAAGGTAGCGATTGCCCTTCACTGATCTTGGGTATGGACCCATCACGTCACACGCCGCGATTTGCCAAGGGAAGCGGCTCTCGACTGACTTCATGAGGCCAGGTGGTTTGCCGCCTCTTGGCTTGACAGACTGGCAAACTGGGCATGTCTGGGCGTACTTCATTACCTCTTTTCTCAGGCGAGGCCATGTGACAACGCGGCATAGCTTTTGGTAGGTTTTCAGACCGTCACTATGACCAGCAAGGGTAGTGTCGTGGTAATATTCCAGAAAAGACCTTCTTAGGCGCTTTGGTACGAATACCCGGAAGGGATACTCACCACTGTCCGTGTCTGCGCTTGGAATGTACCGCAGTAGCAAGCCGTCCTGGCTTTGGACGTAGCAGTCGTAGTCCGGGACCCTCGCCGCCGTAGTATCGTCGTTCTCTGCGGCCGTAATCGATTCCCGAATGCGCTTGCTCTGCTCGTCGGCCTGCTGCGCTTCAAGCATCTCCTGGTGACTTACAAGGGTTCCCCAGGCTTCTCCAGGCGTTGTAACCGCGAAGACCTGGGGTTCTGGTTGCTGTTGTGCTGGTAGGGGTGCGCGAGACAAGGCGTCCGCGGCTGTGTTGCTGGTGCCCTTCTTGTATTCCACTTTGTAATGATACTTCTGCAGGTTTAGCGCCCAGCGTGCGAGGCGACCTGCAGGGTTCTGAAGCCGTGACAACCATGACAGTGCTTGGTGGTCAGTCTGTATCGTGAAATCTGCGCCATCCAAGTACATGTTAAACTTTTTGAGGGCTTACACTATGGCAAGACACTCTTTTTCCGTCACTGAATAGTTCTGTTCGGCTGCTGAGAGAGTGCGGCTGGCGAATGCCAGAGGGTACAGTTCGCCGCTATGCTCCTGTAGCAAAACAGCCCCTATGCCGTACTCACTTGCATCGGTTTGGACAACAAAGGGGCGGTTGAGATCTGGCAACCGCAGGCTTGTGGTGTCGGCGACGGCTGTTGATAGCGCCTGAAACGCCTGCTCCTCCAAAGCCGTCCAAGACCACTTGGCGCCCTTCCTTAGCAGCTGATGGAGGGGCCGTGCCAAGTCCGCACAGTTCGGAATGAAGTGCCTGTAGAAGCCGACCATACCCAGGAAGCGCTGCAGACTTTTGACGTTCTCTGGTTTCGGAAACTGCAAGATCGCCTTGAGCTTCTCTTCGTTTGGCCGGACTGAACCTTGGTTCACAACGAAGCCCAGGAGCTCGATCCTGCTGGCAGCCAGTTGTACCTTGCGGGGGTTTACTTTGAGGCCTGCGTTTTGCATGCGCTCCAACACAGTCTGCAAATGAACAACGTGATCCTCAAGGTTGTCTGAATATACAACCACATCATTCATGTACGCCATCGCGTAGTTGAACTTCGCGTCCCCAAGCACGATGTCCATCACGCGCTGGAAAGTTGCTGGGGAATTTGACAAACCGAAAGGCAGCCTCACGAATTCAAACAACCCCTCTGGTACAAGTGAACGCTGTTTTCTCGATATCCTTCTCCGCTACGGGGATCTGTAGGAAACCTCTACTACAGTCAAGTGTGGTAAAAACCTTTGCTGAGCCTAGCGCATACATAACCGCATCGATGGATGGAAAGGGATATGAATCTCTCGTAGTTATCGCGTTTAGGCGTCTGTAGTCTACGCACATGCGGACACTACCATCTTTCTTATCCGCCAGCACAATCGGAAATGCCCAAGGCCTTTTTGATGACCTCACCGCTCCTGTATTTACCATCTCCTGCAGGGCTCCGTCCAGCTGTAGTTGCTTGTGGACGCTCAAGGGCCTTGGGCTGAACCGTAGTGGACGCGCATCTCCAGTCTCGATGTGGTGCTCCAAAAATGTTCACAGTACCCGGAGCTTCCGTGAACATCGCTGCGAAAGGTTGTACTACTGCTGCGAGTGTTAAGCTTGCTAGTCTGAAGCGCCAACAGTTGCTTTTCAAACTCGGCCTTCGATTCTATCAGTTGGACCATCAAGTCAAGAATTGGCTTTGTGTTGTCCGATAGCAGATCAGTCTGCGCAATACTATCCGAGAAACGTACGGAGGCATTTTCGCTTAACGCGGGAACAGCATTCTCGTCCGTCGACATAGTTGTAGCTGCAGAATACTGTCAATACTGCCTTGAATACAGCCGTTCTGACCAGCGCAGAAAGAAAACAAATGCTCCTAAGTGGACGCGCACAGTAAATCAGCGGTTACACTTCGATAAGCGCAAATTCTGTGGGAAGTCACTCACAGGATTTGTTGCGAAGCTTTCGGCTGCTCCTTTCCACGCCAGCTTCGTCGTTGAGCGGTGGCTTGTGGTTGACGGTTGGAAGCATTCTTCGGTCTCTGAGTGATGCTCGCAAAGTAGGCACAACCGTCTTTTGTGCCGCCGAATCCGCCGGTGACTTCTGCGTAAAAAAGGTTAGCGACCCGAGCAAAGCATACACAGTTCTGAAGCGTTCTGCAAGCATTCTCACGTGTGGGTGGCAGTGTAGCTCGCGGGGCGAGTCAAGGCTCGAAGACAATAAGAAAAAAAGGAATAAAGAAAGAAACCACGTTGGGCGCCAGTGAAGGATCCCCCTTCGAGCGTAAAGGGTTCGCGAGCCCGAACCTGCCCGACAAAGTAACGCCGATCCGCATGAGAACAAATCACCGGTTTATTCCGGGAAAACCAAAACAGGAAAAAACAAACAAGGCAGGTTGGGAGGCAACAAAAAGAGAGCACAGCAAGCAAGCGCCGAAAGCGCGTAAAGCAAACATAGCGGTGGTTGAAACCCTGCTTGTCCAGAAAGGTACAGCATGGTGCTGTACACTCACGACGACGTCTTCAGTCACTTGTGCCGACGTCGGGTGAAGAGCGTCCGTCTCGGACGCTGGTTGCTCCTCGCGGTCCGGGCGTCATGGTCGGGGCTCGCCGCCGCCCGCGGCCGCAGCTGCTCTCGCGTGTCCCTCGGTTCACACTGTCCAGCTGCTCCTGTGAGCGCCGCTTTTAAGCCACTCTGTTGCTTGTGCGCATGCTCCGGGTTCTGTTGCACTACACGTGTCCGTTGCGGCTCACTGTTCATCGCACACGCGCGTACGGGCACCATGACGCACTGACGCCACTATCAGTGTTCGTCCGGCACTCACTGCAGTGTAATCATCCTCCGCGGGCGCACGTAGGGGCTGCGTCCCTACAACCTCTACCCCCCCAAGGGTTCTTTCGCGACGGTTGGTGTCAACAGAAAACTTCAGCGAACACATAAAAGAAGTTACTGGCACTGCCAGGAATCGAACCTGGAAATAATATAGTAACGGAAGGTGAGCCCGTTGTCTTACCGATTGCGCTAAAAGTCCACGAAGCAACGGGGAAAACATGCGGTGGACTCACTCACCACATCTGCGGGTTTACCACCTGCGTTCTCACTGAATGCCACGTGATAGCGTCACGTGACCTCTCGCACTGCTGTCCGCTCCGTCCACGGCATGTGTAGAGGTGAGGCGCCATGTCTCCAGCCCTCTCGTCCGATGTGGTTCCGAGTACACATTTCGCTTCGTCGCTCCCTTCCGGACATTGCTATAGCTCGGCCAGGCATCATCCATGAAATCATCGTCCAGCGTTGCGGCAAGTACCTCACTCTTGACTGGATCCCATCGCTTGTCTTCATCGCATCCGTCACGTCACCACGGCCTCAACCGGGACGGTCGCCCTTGACCGGGGAGAAATGCCACGGTACACATAGGCGGGCAATGTCTCGTGCTGCCTGTGTTCAGTCAGAAAAACGACGAAGAATTGGCTTGGTCCTGGAGCATGTAATCTTATGGCCACCATCTAAATACTGTAAATAGATCATTCATCATTCTTCGCCATGGTTTGTGTCATCTGTCGTGCCACCGCGTTAAAATATGATGATTTTCATTGTGGTTAAGCGGGAAATTGATCTTCCCATGACTGTGTCCACGGAGAGGCTGCTTAGCGCCATCTTTCTAACCAGAAACTCCAAAATCAAGCAGAACTGCAGTGGGCCGTCGCATCCTTCACCAGATTGGCCGGGCAGCACAAAATGTCACTCCGCGTGATGTACTCTCGGACTCTTGGCGACAAGAACTAAGATGCTGCCCCCTTTACCTAGAAAGAATAACCCCTCACACCCCGAGGGTCGCCGACAAGCATGGCTCAAGCGCTCAGCCCCACCTTCGGCGGGGATCACGCAGTTATCTGGACAGACGCCTCCCAACATCGAGAGCAGCAGTACGCCATCATTGTGCGTGGCTACCACCAGAACAAACCTCCTTGCGTGTGGCGCACATTCAAGACATGAGGGCAGCAGAAGCGGCAGCCATTGCCCTGGCTCTCGCTCAACCATAGGTACGGAAGGTAGTCACTGATTACCAACAAGCCTAGCAGAATTACTAGTCGGGGTCGGTGTCCCGAGCTGCACTGCGTGTGCTAAAAGAACACTGCCCAACCGCTTCCATTCAGCTCATCTAGACGCCTTCTCACGCTTCCAAGGAGGGCAACGAATGCGACCACCAACAGGCCTGCGCTTTTACCCCTCCCTCCATGCTATGAAGCTGCACGAGGACAGTCACCCGCTTGTCACGTTCAGCTACATAACCCAGCATTATCACCTTCAGAGACAGACCCTACCCCCGCATCGTCCTTAACCTTCCACGGAACAACTACCCTACTGCTTTAAAGTTGAAGTTGAAGTTCATTTTTCTTTCCGCATACAGGGCGAAATGACGGAAAGACCGGAGGAAAAGCAAAAGGCTAGAAGCCTGACAGAGGCTTTTCCCCCGATGGCAGTTACTTAATTATACTTAATTTTGAGAATAGACTGTACACTCTCGGACTATTCGCTGACCTACGCAAAGCATTTGATTCTGTATGCCACGATGTTCTCTTGACTAAGTTACAAAAATACGGTGTTCGAGGCGTTGTGGTAAAATTAATTACAAGTTATTTAGCTAACCGCAACCAATTTGTGAAAGTGAACCAAGCGTCGTCATGAATTTTAGGCATAAAAAATGGTGTACCCCAGGGATCCATACTTGGGCCATTGCTGTTCATCATATACATAAATGATCTGTGCCATATTCCTGACTCCCCCAAATTGATCATGTATGCCGATGACACCAATTTATTTTTTTCAGCATCTTCGCTCATCCAACTCCTAAAGATAGTGAATGCTTATCTAAAACAATTATCTCTATGGCTTCACATAAATAAGTTACAGCTGAATGCTAAAAAAACCAAATACATAATCTTTGCACTTATTAACAAACCATTGGATAAAAACATCGATATTGTTTTTCGTGGAGATAAGCTTGAGCGTGTAAAAACGGAAAAATTGTTAGGCGTGTGGTTCCAGGAAAACTTGAGTTGGAAGACTCATGTCGATAAACTAGCTGTGCAAGTTAGCAAATTGATTGGTTGCTTATACAAATTGTCCCGACTTATTCCACTATGGTTAAAGAAAGTTCTGTATTACACATTGTTCTATTCTAAGTTAACTTACTGCACGCTAGTATGGGGCACCACGACCTGTAGAAACTACAACAAACTAACTATACTTCAGAAAAAGATTTTAAGGCTATTCGAAGGATATACAGGCCCACCTCGGCTTCTCCATACCAGCCCACTGTTTAAAAAACATAATATATTGCGAGCAACCCAAGTTTACTATGTCAAGTTATTACATTACATCAGCTGCAACAAATTACACGTTCGCGACACTAGCGCCCTAACTCCGCATTATACTTTCCGTGAACCGCAATTAAAGAGACCACTCACTCGAACAAACTGTGGCAAGCAACACGTAAACTACCAAGTTCCTACCCTTCTAAATAAAGTTGGCCACCTCATCGACCTTAGTAAAATAAAATCAAAGAAGCAATATAAAATACTACTTATAAAAAATTACATACAATTGTAGTAATGTTTCAGATTGTGTATGTAAACAGCATTCTCGAATTGTTTTTTGTTTCCAACTATTAGACGCGTCTTCCCTTAATGCACCCTAATCGGTCAGACGCTAAATGTAAATTTCGCTCAGAAGTAATCAGAGTGTGCGACTTTAGCCCTGAGCAACCTCCTGCCTTCCCGTCGACTATCCAACAACAGCGATTGGAGATGTTGCTCTCCAGCTATTTCTGCCTACCCTGCTTCAGCTGGTGGACAGAGAACAGGTGGCGCGGAATACATATGGGCTCCAGTGAAGGAACCACTCCCCTTGCCCGCTGTCTTGGCCGTTCAGAAATCTGAATAAAAGTATTTGCTCCTCCATATCTCGCCAATTTCCTCGCCTCTGTCAGCAACGGCAGAGACGGAGAAGTCAGATCGTCTAACACCGGTTTTGAGCTGCCTTTAATTGTATGAAAAAAGTGTTTCCACTCATGTGCTTCCCCAATACAACTCAACCAAACACCGTTCATGAATCATGCATTGATGTAACCTTAGCAAAGAATATCTCTTTGAAGAAATAAAGGGTGTGGTTAAGTGCATTGCCTTGTCTCTGGTTGCACTAATTGTAGAGCCCTGCGAGTGAATTTAAGTATGTCACATGGATAATTGTGGGCGCAGCTTGCAGCTTTGCTTTCCAAGCACATTCACAGGGTGGATTGGCGCGCATTTTTTTCGGCATCACACATTCTACATTTTTGGGTACAGACCTAGGTACATTACGGCTAATTTCTAAGAATTCAGGAAGGTATGAGATTGGAGTTGCCTCCTCGTCGCTTGCTGTATTTCCACAGCCACACATAATTCACCAGAAAGTTGGCTTTGCTGCAATAAGGGATTTTGTCCACGCGACTGTTTTTCTGCACTCCCTGTCGACGCCCGCTGTTTTTGTCCCACCGTAGCCTATAGCAGCTCCATAACGTTAACGTTAGGTGAGGAGATCACTTGGTAGGTAACTTATATTGAGACAACGTTGATGCCCGCGCAAACGGTGGCTGCTAGCTACGCCTTCAGTTGCACCAGGGAAGGCAGACCGGCGGGGGTGGTCACGGAGCGCCCCAGTGGCAACGGCGGATATGGAAAGCATTCCGCGGTAAAGGCGGTAAAGCGAGCGACTAGAAATGCCTGATAGCAAACTGAGGACAGGCACGCGCAAAGCGCGCAAGCCTCCGGAGTGTGCATCCGGCAGCGTGTTGTGGCAGATGGCGCAGAAATGCAGTTTTGTGCCGTTGAGACCCGCACTCCCCATCCCGCAAACCTTTGCAGTCCACTGTTCGTGACAACTGCAGGCGCAAAATATGCAGAACCTCACCCCAGATATATCGGGCACCTCCTAGACGTAGCACACAAATTCAACTTATCCACAAGTTTAACACTTCCAAGTCCCCTCAGTAATCTTTTCGGAGCAAGACATAAAATAAGGAATTGTTAAAAGTCCGAACGCTTTTGTGCCTCGTTTCACAATACGCCGTTTTTGTGGTTGCAGTATTGGTTGTTCGGCAGGGAAAAGTTACCGACACTAAAAGTAGTAAATAAAAAAAACACTTTTCACCTTTAACATGCGAAGCATCTCATGGTCGGGGCTATGTCTCTCCCCTGTCGTTGTCGTCGTTGCGCCATCCACACCTCCACTGCGCATGGTCCCCTTGCTGAGCGCCCGGTCCCTTCAATGGCTCCTGGTCTCAGCGGGCCGTGATTACAAGCAGCCGACAACAATCCGGGGAACGTGCATAAACTTCATCTTCAGCAACTTTAGGGTTTATCGACTACAACAGCCCTTGACTTTACATTTCACATAATAAGGCGGTCATAATCAAAGCGGAACACCAACCACAGCTCGACGTCACCTACGTTGAACATGATGATCATAATGCCTAAATAAACACAAACTCACACCACGTACAACGCCTCTCTCTCTATCTCTCTTTAATGCCTCTCCACTCTAACACCCCGCACCCCCCTCCAACAAATTTAAACCATCTTCCCGTAGGGGAACCCTGAGCAGTATGCGAAACAGCCATGGGGTCAACGCAATTTCCCAATTCGTAGTTTTCGGTAACTGAAAAGCGTGGTAGTTACAATGGAAACCAAACGGTAAATATAACGGTAGCTACGTACCTCAACCTGACGGAAACGACGAACTGAAAACTAATGGGCACTTGAATCGGCATCATGCCTGCTTCGCATACTACTCACGGTTTCCCTACGGGAAGATGGTGTACGTTTTACCAAATTTGGACCTGTGTCTCGAGAAAAGCACCTGAGTGGATCACAAGCACACTTTTCACATGCGTCGCTAGAGACAAAAGAATAGCCTAAATGGTGCGTCCGCGTAAGAAATGAAAGTCACGGGCGTGGGTAGAACATCTAACACCAGCCACACAAAACTGTGGTTCAGCGAAAGCTGTGGCATTTGTGACCAGTCTGCCTTTTAAAGCGTTTCTTTCGGCAAGACGATCAAACAAATGTGAAAAAAAACCGCAAACACAATGTACCAGAAAACCCATAGATATAACTCGCCCAAACAGGCAGACAAAAAAAACGGAGAAATTTACGTAAATACAACGTAGCAGCTTAGCAATTATTGTTAGGTGTTGCCAGACTTTCGCTTTCAAATCACGCAACCAGTCGTAGCTACCTCGACGAATATTTGAAAGCAGTGGTACTCTGTGCTTTCCACCTTGCCAGGCAGTATGTTTCAGATATTGCTGAACTTGACAGGTGACACTGTTCTCTCTAGTCCACATCTATCGCTAGTGAGCGTCACGAGTGTGCTACGAGGTACTGCTGGTGATCACTGCGTTGCAATATTGTCACGAAGACAAGGACGATGCAGTGGTGTTGAATGAGAAACACGTTTATTGGAGCGAACTTGTGCTCCCCTAACAACTCAACAGAATACAGAGGCGGCGAAGCAGCGGTCAACAAAGTGACTTGCACAGGCGAGTGTCGTCGAATCGAATGCCCCGGCGTCCGCACTGCAGGCTTTTTATCTTTTGGCGCGCGTGGTTCTCGAAACGTCGATTTACATCGAGAACATAGTAGATCCAAGAAGATTATTCTGGGCTGTTCACGTTAGATCGGAATGCTCTCCCTATCACAACAGATAACACATGCAGCACAGAAAGAAAGAATGGAACACGCGCTTCGCTTGGCGCAGAGATAACACAGACCGGCGCAGCCGGGCGGTAAAAGCAAAACACAAATAAACAAACCCAATGTATGGTTCGCGGCATTACCCCCCCTCTAAGAGTGCATCGACCCGATGCTAACATAAGCGACAGTCCGAACAAATGAAAATAAAAGTTCGTCATCGTTCGTAGAAAGGTTTTAAGCGAACCACGTGGACGACTTCAGGTCCGCGGTGCGTCGTCGTGATGTGCCGGAGTCACCATCGGGGATCACTTCGTAGGTAAGTTGGCCAACACGTCGTAGAATCTGGTAGGGTCCGAAATACCGTCGCAGGAGCTTCTCACTGAGGTCCCGCGTCGTCGGATGGGAGTCCAAACCCACACACGATCCCCTGGTTGGTACTCGGGCGTCCTCGGCGTCGGAGGTTGTAGCGGCCCGCATCCACCAGCTGCTGGTCCGTTATACGAACTCGAGCGAGCTGGCGGGCCTCCTCCGCACGTTGAAGATATCCGTGGACGTCGGCGTTGAGGTCGTCGTCTTCTACGTGCGGAAGCATGGCGTCGAGCATCGTAGTCGGTCCTTCTACCGTAGACAAGCTCGAACGGCGTCAGCTGTGTCGTCTCCTGGATAGCCGTGTTGTACGCAAACGTGACATACGGGAGCACTTCGTCCCAAGTCTTATGTTCAACGTCAACGTACATTGACAGCATATCTGCGATTGTCTTGTTCAGACGTTCTGTTAGTCCGTTCGTTTGGGGGTGGTACGCCGTCGTTCTTCGGTGATCCGTGTTTGCTGTAGCGTAATACTCCTTGCATCAGCTCCGCAGTAAATGCCGTTCCGCGGTCTGTGATTAGGACTTCCGGGGCTCCATGTCGCAGCACAACTTGGCTTATAAAGAACTTCGCCACTTCTTGTGCAGTCCCCCTCGGAAGAGCGGCGGTCTCTGCGTAGCGCGTCATGTAGTCTGTCGCTACGACAATCCACTTGTTCTGTGATCGTGACGTAGGGAACGGGCCTAAAAAGGTCCATTCCAATCTGTTGAAATGGTCTCGATGGGACGGCGATCGGTTGCAGAAGTCCGGCGGGTCTTGTCGGCGGCGTTTTTTCGTCGCTGGCAGTCACGGCAGCTCCGGACGTAGTGGGTGACGTCGGAGGTAAGGCCGGGCCAGTAGTACCTCGCCCTTGATTTTTCCAATAGTGCGAGCTGTGCCCAGATGTCCGGAAGACGGGTCGTCGTGGCACGCTTCCAAAATTTCGTCACGAAGGTCCGCGGGGATGACGAGAAGGTAATTCGCTCTTGTTCCGGGGCTGAAATTCTTCTTCACAAGGACGGAGTTTCTCAGGCTGAATGCTGGTAAACTGCGTTTGAAGGTCCTAGGAACGGCAAACGTTGCATCCCTCGAGGTACTCGATTATGACGCGTAAGTCGGGGTCGGCACGCTGCTGGGCGGCTAGGGTCGCTCTCCGTCACGATCCCGAAGAACGCGCTGTCTTCATCAGAGTCTTGTGGTGGTGGGTCGACGGGGGGCGCGGGACAGGCAGTCAGGCGTCGGAGTGTTTCCTGCCGGATTTATAAACGACTGTAACGTCGAACTCCTGCAGGCGCAAGCTCCACCGCCCAAGACGGCCAGAGGGGGTCCTTCAAATTGGCGAGCCAACACAGCGCATGGTGGTCTGTTACAACCTTGAATGGCCTTCCATACACGTATGGGCGAATTTTGAAATCGCCCATATAATAGCCAGGCACTCTTTCTCAGAGGCAGAATAGTTTTTCTCCTCCTTCGACAGACCACGGCTAGCATAGGCGATTACCCTTTCGCAGCCGCTTTGCTTTGGACAAGGACGGCACCCAAGCCTATATCACTGGCGTCCGTATGCATTTCCGTTTCGGCATTTCCGTCGAAATGAGCGAGCACGGGCGGGGCTTTGCAGGCGTTTTTGCAGCTCGCTGAATGCTTTTTCTTGGTCGTTTTCCCAGCTGAAAGGGGTGCTATCTTTCGTCAAGCGCGTGAGTGGCTCTGCAATGCGTGCGAAGTTTTGCGACGAAGCGCCGGTAGTATGCGCACAGCCCGAGAAATCTCCGCACGCCCTTCTTGTCTTTTGGCCTTGGGAAGTTCGCAATGGCTGAAGTTTTTGCCGGGTCAGGTAGGACTCCCGCGGCGTTGACGACGTGGCCCAAGAACTTCAGTTCCCCGTATGCGAAACGGCACTTTTCAGGCTTCAGCGTCAACCCCGACGTACGAATGGCCTCGAGTACAGACTCCAACCTTGCAAGGTGTTCGTCGAAAGTCCGGGCGAATACCACTACGTCGTCGAGGTATACGAGGCAGGTGTGCCACTTAAGGACCAGCTAGCACAGTGTCCATGACTCTTTGAAACGTCGCTGGTGCTGTGCACAGCCCAAACGGCATCACCTTGAACTCGTATAGGCCGTGCTGGGGTTATAAATGCAGTCTTCTCTCGGTCTCTCTCGTCCACTTCAATTTGCCAGTAGCCGGTCTTCAGGTCCATCGATGAGAAGTACTTCGCGTGGCAGAGGTGGTCGAGGGCGTCGTCGATTCGGGGGAGGGGGTACACGTCCTTTTTCGTGATTTTGTTCAGGTCGCCGGTAGTCAAACGCAAAACCTTAATGTGCCGTCTTTTTTCTTTACGAGTACGACGGGCGCAGCCCAGGGGCTTTTCGATGGCTGTATAATGTCATCGCTCAGCATGTCGTCGACTTGAGTCCGGATGGCTTCCCGTTCGTGTGAAGAGACGCGGTACGGTGACTGTCGGGTAGGTCGGGCTCCATCTTCGGTTATTATTCGGTGCTTCGCTAGAGGGGTCTGACGTAGTTTTGCGCTCGACGAAAAACATTCGCTATAGCGACGCAGCAAAGCCAATAATTTTTTCCGTTGTTCTTGCGGTAGCGCCGGATTCACGTCGAATGGCTGCGGGAGCTTGAATGTTTCTACGGGTGTTGCGTTCAAAGTCGGCGACTGCGATCACATCACTTGCTTCTTGCGTTTTCTTCGAGGAACGCAATTGCAGCTCCCTTGTTTAAATGCTGGTACTCTTCGGTGAAATTAGTGACCAAAACGTGAGATTGGCGTTGCTTAAAGTGCGCAATGCTCTTGCGACGGAGACACCGCGGTCGAGAAGCAACCTTCGATCACTCTCTACGATAGCGTCGATGTCAGAAGCAGCATCCTCACAGTAGACGGCGATCATCAAGCTTGCGCAGGGTGGGCAGGGTGATGTGATCGTCGGCGATCCTGACAGCAGCACGGTGATCGGGGTTCGGCTGGCGGCGTCGTGGAGTGATTGGAGGAAAATGTTAGCGACTTGGTCTGCAGATCAATTATTGCGCCGTTGTCCGTCAAAAAGTCCATTCCGAGAATCACGTCGCGGGAGCAGTTAGGCAGAACGACGAACGCCGCAGGGTACGTTGGTGCCGTCTATGGTGACGCGCGATGTGCACGTTCCACTTGGCGTCACGAGGTGGCCTCCTGCTGTGCGTATGTGCGGACCGTCCCATCTGGTCATAACTTTCTTCAGTTTAGACGCAAATGGTCCGCTCATTACCGAATAGTCAGCTCCCGTGTCTACGAGGGCGACTACGTCAAAGCCGTCGATGGACACCTTGACGTCAGATGCAGTCGTCCTCGAGTTGCGGGTTCGTCGGGGCGTCGTATCTCTGCTTGTACGTGTTGATGCTCGGGCACTGTGCATCGTCGTTGTCGTCGTCTTCTCAACAGGACGTCTTGGTCAGGTCGGGTACGCGTCGCGCCGTGTAGCTGTCGTCGTGTTCAGGAGTCTCGTTAGGGCTAGGTCGGGGTCGTCGGGATGAGGGCATGTCGTGAATGATGGTCTTCAGCGAGTCGCTGCGTCGTTGGAGGGTTTTCATTTTTCCGCCGTTGTGCAACTTTACCTCCCGAAGTTGCTGCTTTTAGTTTCCCCCGCGTGGGCTGGGGGACCTTCCACGTGAGAAGTCAGCAGTGCTGCGGCGGTTTGGTGACTGAGACGGGTAGGGCGACGGTGAACGGTTGAAGCGGGGCTGGTCCTCGGTTGGTGTTGGAGAGGTATTCTTCGATCTCAGCAGGGCGCTGGCCGTATCGGGGGCGTGGGGCGTCGACGGAGAACCCTCGCAAACCGAGCCTCTTGTAGGGACAGCGACGGTAGATGTGGTCGGCCTCTCCGCAGTGGTAGCACAGCGGGCGATTATCGGGCGTTCGCCACACGTCGGTCTTCCTTGGCGTCTGGTATTGGTCTACAGGGCGTCGGGCGGGCGGCGTTGGACGGCGGTATGGCTCAGCCTCTTGACGACGGGTTGGAGCAGGGCGGGGTTGACGAACAGCCGAGGAGTAGGTCATGGCTTGTGGTTCGCGGGGTGCTTCCGACGGCGTAGAAGTTCCCAGTGCGTTTTGGACTTCTTCTCGGATTACGTCGGTCAGGGAAGCCACTTGAGGTTGCGGCGTCGTTGGAAAAAGCTTCCGAAGCTCCTCCCTGACCACTGCTCGGATGGTCTCTCGCAATGTATCGGAGCTTCCATTTGCAGCACCGATGGTCTCCGAGAACAGCGCGTTGACAGGGCGGTCGTACTGCCTCGTTCGAATTTCTAGCGTCTTCTCCATCGCGGCCGCCTCAGACGCGAATTCGGCCACTGTCTTCGGAGGGTTACGGACTAGACAAGCAAAAAGCTCTTGCTTCACTCCTCGCATTAGAAACCTGAGCTTCTTTTCCTCGGTCATTTCAGGGTCCGCACGACGAAAAAGTCGCTTCATCTCTTCAACGAAAATCACGACTCCTTCGTTGGGGTGCTGCGTTCGAGTTTCAAGCAAAAGCGCAGCTCGCTCTTTTCTCACCACGGTAGTGAAGGTCTTAAGGAACTCCCTCTTGAATTGAGTCCAGTCGGTCAAAGAGCTCTCATGGTTCTCGAACCAAGTTCGAGCAGCATCTTCTAAGTAAAAGAAGACATGCCGGAAAGTTTCTTCGTCGTCCCACCTGTTGAAGATGCGGACGCGCTCCAACTTCTCCAACCATTCTTCTGGGTCTTCTGCGGGGGCTCCTCGGAACGATGGCGGTTCTCGGGGCTGCTGCAGGATGATTGGCGACGTTGTTTCTTGCACCATGGTGTTGGTTGCAGCGTTCCTTCTCTTGGGCCCTTCTGGCAGAAGACCGAACTCGGGCGGTAAATCTTGCAGGCGGGGGCTGGCTCTTGTTGGACTGGCTTGGCGGCTTTTCGAGGTTGTAGTGGGCATGAAGGGTGCGTACCCAGCACCTCCACCAGATGTCACGAAGACAAGGACGATGCAGTGGTGTTGAATGAGAAACACGTTTATTGGAGCGAACTTGTGCTCCCCTAACAACTCAACAGAATACAGAGGCGGCGAAGCAGCGGTCAACAAAGTGACTTGCACAGGCGAGTGTCGTCGAATCGAATGCCCCGGCGTCCGCACTGCAGGCTTTTTATCTTTTGGGCGCGCGGTGGTTCTCGAAAACGATCGATTCACATCGAGAACATAGTAAGATCCAGAAGATTATTCTGGGCTGTTCACGTTAGAATCGGAATGCTCTCCCTATCACAACAGATAACACATGCAGCACAGAAAGAAAGAATGGAACACGCGCTTCGCTTGGCGCAGAGATAACACAGACCGGCGCAGCCGGGCGGTAAAAGCAAAACACAAATAAACAAACCCAATGTATGGTTCGCGGCAATATAGTTCGCATTTGAACAAATACATGCACTGCTGCATTCCCTGGCATTCGCGTGCATCAGGCGCTAACAACCGCATTTTTTCTCACTAGTAACGTGCCATAAAATCAACAAATTGGAAAATAGAGCAAACAGAAGAACCTTTCTGATTGGAGAGAGCATGCCCAGGGCGCTTGCTTGGGACATTTGAATTCGCGCACTGGTGCGCACTCTGCAACGGGCATTGAAAAATCATCCACCCCTCCATCAAACGACTACAATGGTTGAACGTGACGGATTCCTTGGTTGGCGAATCCCACCCTTCGAGCATGTGCCATTCAGAGTGTCTGCAGAACTTTTCCAGAAAAACAGCAGTAACCTTCGGGTATGCACTCCGTATGCATAACGTTTGGGTTTGGCGTCTACGGTTTGAATCGGTACCTGCTACTTGGCATGCAGCAAGTATTTTTTAGTAGGCTTATGGTTCACGGTGTTAATCCTCAAATATTTTTGTTGGGCACAATGCCCTGAACTTCAAACGCGACTTTAGGAAAAACCTCCGGCTAAAAGCGATACAGCATGCAGAGCTGCGTCATTCTCGTTGTACGCTGAGCCGTAGGAAACGCCTGTCGACGTTCACTTCAGAACATGATGTTACACCTACATGCGCCTCGTCGTTCCACGCCTGCATGAGCTCCTTCCTCCATCGGCTGTGCACCACACTTTAGCACAGCTGGCCTGAGGGAGCTGTCGCGAAGCTTCGTAGGGAAGCGTTTTAATTTGTCTAAACTTCATACCGATCATTTCCACATCCCGAGAAAATTGGCTTTTCTGCAGTGCGTTTTTGCGCACGCACATCATCAGTGAGAGGTTGAAAGCTTCCCACGACATCTCCACTGGTTCAAAGGCTGTTGCAGAACAAAAAAAGAGAGAGAGAGAGAGATCAAACTTTATTTAAAGCGGCCCATGTCCGGGCTGCCGCAAATGTGGTTATGGTGGGCCTGGAAGACTTTCAGGTGGGAATTCCGCAGGTGTCAGGGCCCCGCACATGGGCAATGTGCCGGGCGAGGCGAGGCCAAAGGATGGGGCGAAGATCAGGCGGAGGAGCGGCCCAGTTTTTCCATGAGTATGGAATGTGGGATGGTAAAAGGTGTGGACGAAGAAAGTGAGGTGATCTCCTGGCGCGAGGACAAGTCCAGTAGGTGTGTTTAACGTCGGGATAGGCACCACACACCTGACAGTGGGGCGTGCATCTCTGGTCATGATATAGTGAAGAACGAGGGTCACAAGGGGAGGGGAGAGAGTCCTGAGCCTGGCGGATGTAAGTGCCTTCGCGGCGTGTGAGGTCAGAAGTGGGGAGGAGGAAGATTACGGCGGGATCTGCGGAGGGTCCTTCAGCTGTTGCCTCGGGCCTGCGATGGGCGGGCGCGTTTTCTTCCTTGGGGCTGTAGTCCTGGGTCCAGGGTTGAGGGTCGCTCGGGTTTCGATTTGCACGAGCAAGGGCATGAGCTCTTTCATTCCCTAACAATTCCCTGCTGTCCGGGGACCCATTCTAGAAATAAGTGCAGGTGACAGTGGGCTGCCATGTAGCATGTCAGCTCGTGATGAATGTGCGCAGGTAAGGAGTTAGTGGCGATTTCTCTGAGGGCAGATTGACTATCCGTGCGGGATGGTAATTTCCGTCAGTTGAATGGGGTTGCAGCATGATCGAATCGGCAATGGCTTGAATTTCAGCAGCTGTAGAAGAAGGTAATAACAGTGTTGACGATGGTTTTCTTCACGTGGACCTACCGTGACAGTTGTGGCCATGTTGTCGTAAACGTGGCGTCTGTGTAATATGTGTCATGTGATGGGCTGGAAAGATGGAGGGCTCTACTTCGGCGCCTGCCGAGTCTGAAGACGGGTCCATGTGGCGTGGGATGGGTTGACCATTTAGTCTAGGAATTGTGTCCCATGGTGGAGGTTCTTTTGGTAGAGGAGGGTAAGTTGAGATGTCGCAAACCCTATATCAGCCAGGATGGTGCGACCATTGGGTTGACGTCGTGAGCCTGGGCTGTTGGGCAAGCGATGGTGCGCGGCTACTTTCTCCTCAAGAGTATTGTGGAGGGCCGTGTCGTCAGAAGTTAGTTGGGGGCGTACATGGCACACCGAGCTCAGTTCGTAAGCATTTCCGGATGGCGATCTCCAATTTATTGTTTGAGTTTTCGTGAGTTTTAAGGTAGGGAAGGGCGTACAAAACTCTGGAAAAGATAGTTGCTTCTACTATCTTGCGAAGCTCGTGTTCCTTGAGGCCTGTTGTGTGGCGGGTGACTCGACGAAGCCATGTTATTGATTAGATTATCTGATTGGTAAGACTTTTGGTCCATACTGTGCTCTTCCCATCTTGTTGCCATATAAAGCCTAGGATGCGGATGTGGGGTCGTCGGGAATTGGGTGGCCATTGACAGTGAGGCTGATAAGGGGAGCGATAGATGTCTGTTGTTTGTTACTCTTGATTAAGAACAACGACGTATTCCGATTTTTCTGGGGAGCATTCCAAGCCCACGGATTTTGCATGAGCTTGAATAATATCCACGCCATCCTGGAGGGCACGCTCCTGGGCACCCGGACTGCCTCGCAAACTCCAAATTGTAATATCGTCGGGATAAATGGCATGGCGGAGATCCGGAACCGAAATAATTTAGAGGGCAGGTTTTCATAGTTAAAATTAAACAGAATGGGCGATAGGATGGAGCCTTGAGGCGTACCAACGGCGTACGGAGAAGGGGGCTGATGGTTGGTTATCGGGTCCATAATGTCGGGCAGTGCGATTGGATAGAAAATCTTTGATATTATTGAAAACGCGTGTTCCAGGCCGAGTTTCTTGAAGGCTTTGGAGGATCGCGTCATGGGCAACGTTATCGAAGGCCTTTTTTATATCCACGCCGACGATAGTGCGGAGTTGGGCGGTCCTTGGAATTTCAAACACGTCTTCCTTAATCCGGAGCGCTATGTCTTGGGTGCTGACATGCTTTCGGAACCCAACCAGGGTAGGTGGGAAGTGGTTTCCGGCCTCTAGATGCCATTCGAGGTGAGTGAAGGACCATTTTCTCCATTAATTTTTGCCGATACAGGAGGTCATCGTTATAGGGCGGAGGTTCGTCGTTGAAGTTGCTGGTTTGCCGGGGTTTGGGGATAAGTGTAACGTGGGCCTCTTTCCATTCTGGCGGCAGACTTCCAGAAAGCCACACTCGATTGATATGCGCCAGAAGCTCTTCTAATTTAGAGTCAGGAAGGTTACGGAGCATTTTATATGTTACGCCATCTGGTCCAGGGGCTGTGCATCGCTTTAGTTGAAATAGAGAGTTCTGGAGTTCTGCCATAGAAAATTCAGAATCAATTCCGGTATCCATATCTTCTGGTTGATCAGATATATACTCGACAGTGGGTATTCGATGGGTGCACGGTGGGTAGAAAGTGTTCGAATTTCTTCTATGAGGGCGGGGTTGATCGAGGTTCTGTGCGCAATAGTAGTTTTTTAAGGGTTTGTCGAGGTTTTCTGCCCTTCAAGGAGGGACTGAAAACGTTCCAGACACGGGAGATGTGAGATGGCCATTCATGGCGATTGCAAAAGTCAAGCCAGTGCTGTGTGGCCAATTTGTCGGCGTATTCTCGCATTCCTGCTCTAGGGCTGCGATTCTTGAGTGGAGAGTCACATTGCGTTTGTTAAGGGCGCCAGCTTTTGAATAACGTGCGACGCTTGTCCATAATGACAGGAGGTGGCTGTCAACATGGGGATGGTCTTCAGTGCGGGCGATCGCTTTTACTGTGTCGGCAAAATCGTTGTTGTATGGCAGTACTCTTCCACACGCCTATGGGCAGATTACGCGTGTCAGTGGCGTCCAAAAGCTGCTCGAGCGTCTGACCAGTTGACGAGTTTTGCACGACGGAAGTTGGTGCTAGCTTGACGGATGCGGGAACTAAAATGAACATGCATTTCGAGAATGTAACATGGTCGCTTCCTAGAGTTTCTTCAGTATTTTCTATGCTGCTCTGAGAGGTCCTCGGATCCATGCGAGATCTGGGGTGGTGTCCGACTCCCGACCTGTCCCCAGTCGTGTAGGGGCAGATGGTTCAGTGAGGAGTGTGAATTGATGACAGTCAACAAAATTTGCCAATTTACAGCCGAGTGGTGCCACACGATTGTACCCCCACGTAGTATGAGGACAGTTGAAGTCACCAAGGAGGAGGACAGTATCACGAGAACTCACAGTAGGAACGAGGGCGTGTAGCGGGAGGCAAGGTGCCGAAGGGTTGGTTGGGGCTCCAGTACACATTGATGACCGTGAGTCGATGGTCGCCTACCAGAGTAGTGGTGCTGCCATGTTCGGTGCGAGAGTGTATTAACTGCGTGGGGTCATTTTGGGGTGGTAGGGAGGTCTTACGCACGTAGGTAAGTGTCATGGTAGGTGTGGCGCTGGTGTCTACGATGCCTCGGCGACGATGGGTAAATACTAGGTTGTGAAAACACTTCATAGCCGTGAAGTGGGAAGGACCCTCCAGCTTCTTGAACAACTAAGATATCTGGGTGTTTTCCAGTGAATTCCATGTGCTGTAGGAGAAGGTTTTCTTTCTTCGGAGCCCACGACAATTCCATTGCCAGATTATGAGGGATTTACGGATATGAGGAGGGTTTGGAGCCAATGCCGTATTATTCATTTTGCATCGAATCGCAATCTTCGGTCGCGGTGGTTGTGCGTTTATGCGGAAGGCGGGTCGTCTTCAAAGCGAAGCAAGGCGGGCCGGTAAGCTCCTGAAGAGCAGCGAGTATCGGAGATAGAGCTTGAGATACGATGGAAGGGACTAGTTGTTCAAGCGAGGAGGAGAGGATTTGATCCAAGGTGGCACGAACAATGTTTTGAATATCGATGTGCGTAAAAATGGGCTGCACAACTTGGGACGACGAGGTAGGGGCAGACAGGGGGTTGATTTGTGGGGTGGTGGAAGGTAATGAAGCGGTTGTTGGGTGCATAGTTTGGGGGGGTGAAGTGTTGGCGGCAAGAGGATTGACGGAGGGTGTAGATGTGGGTGAGGAGGGATTAGCTGGGGCCCGCTCACCTGTCGAGTTGGAGGAGGAGCCGGGCTGTTGACACACGGTACGTTGGAGATAACCTCGTGCTTTCTGGAATCCAGGCGTAGAGGAAATGCAAGGGTTTGGGGCAGCAAGGAGGGGTTGATTTTCAGGCCCACCCGTTGCCAGCGCCTTTGGGAGCGGCTCCGGTTCCGGTTCTTGAAGCCATGGGGGGACTTTTCCCGCCGTTTGCTCCGGCTCCGGTTCCGGTTCTTCAAGCCATGTGGTGACTTCTCCCGTCCTTTGCTCCGGCTGCGTGAGAAAGCTAGAAGTTCAAACCGATTAGACGTGGGCAAAGCAGGCCAATCGTTGGCTGAAGAAATCAATGGAGGTTGCTCTTGGGTTTTCATGTACCGCCGTCGCAGGGTCCTTGTGCGTTCCCGCAGTACCTTCGTGGCCTCGTCGCGTGCCGGGCAATTGCGGTCCGTCGCTGGATGTTCGCCACTAGAGTTGACGCACCGAGGCTCGCAGTCGTGACGAGTGTCGGAAGGTGACTGGTCCTGGAGGAAATTTGGTCCCCGCAGGTCCGCGCAGCGCAGGAACACACATTTCGGTTAGGGCAGACGAGGGTCCGGTGCTCCAAGCTGAAGCAGTGAAGGCATTGCTGACTGTTGGGGCGGGGCGGGTAGAGTCTGAACACTGTTGAACGGAGGACAGCGTGGCGAGGTAGGGAAGGTCCTTCGATCGTGATGAGAAGGGAGGCCGTCTGACCAAGCCGACGGAAGCGTAAACGTTTTCGAGACAGCACGAGAAGCTCGGACTGCAGGAAGTCTTCTGAGAGGTCAAGAGGGACACGCCATGTATACACCCTGAGCGTTGTTGGGGTTGTTGGCCTCGTACTCGTTATGGTGGGGTGGCGAGTTGCCTAGGAGAGCAATCTGCTGAAGTGCAAGATGTTTTGCGGCTGCCGAATCTCGATATGCATCCACCGCTTGCAGATTTTGACGGCGTCGTAGCTTGATGAAGATGTCGCGGCATTCTTGCTTCGTCTAGTGCGCTGCTTGTTGGATGGCCTGTCCGATAGTGCTTGGGTCCGCCTCAGCCAAGTTGGTCTTGTCAGTGAGCTTCAGGATCACAGTTCGGGGCAAGAGTAGGCGGGGTGCAGTAATGCCAGGGGTCCAGGGAATGTATGCGGCGGTAGGATTCATGGTCCGGCCAAGCGAGGCCGCAGTCGCCGCGACGCGGAGCCCAGGCCTCTATTAGACACAGTTAGGGTTAGCCAGCTGGAGCCAGTACTGGCCCAACACGGGAAGATACCTGATGCAGATGCTGAATTTGGGTATCCAGGAATGCAGATGGTGTTCACAGACCTCCGAGAGAGAAAGGAGCAGATTTCGAGGCCAGCAACAGGGATAATTTGCGTTCGGTGAACAGGATAACCACGGCGGCCGCTACAGGCTCCATCATCCTCTTCTTCTCAGAACAAAAGGAGCTTGGACTCATTCACGAACAAACTTAGCATATGTGCGAAGAGGTTCATAGACAATCCAAAACCCCCCAGCGCCACATTTCATCTGCGAGAACAGAGAAAAATTATGGGGATACTTCGGAACTTTATATGATATTGCGAATCCAAAAGATTTCATGTTTCATTAGCTAACATATCCTTTAAATATTCTGATCGTCGTGTTAAGTTTGCATCTTTTTTATTTTCTTTATTACTATTATTATTAGATGTGGTGATCGCCTTTGTTAGGCGTCTATTGGGTCTTGAACTCATGCGCCCCTAGCGTCAATTCCTTACGACTACTCAAGCAGCGGCATACACAGTGCAGTTACTGGTTGATTAGGTTACAGCTCAAAGCAAAACAATGGGCCTGATATTATTGCTGGCCCTTGCCACTATCTCTATTGTCGGGGTCCGTTTGTTTGGGAAGAGCCCAACCATCATGCGTTTAACCTGTTGCTCAGTGCATGTCTGTGATACGCGTTTCGTGTCGAATGATTAGCGACGGATACAATAGGTCTACTTTTAGCCAACTAGAGCGATGGAGCTTTAGTCGCGTTGGAGATGCGTGCTGCAGTGATGTTCCAGAGGCCTTACTTTCGAGTACCATAGAGATGAAAACTTTCCCTTCCTTTGTTTACACTCAGTTACTTCATTTTTTGTTTTCCTTGCTATGTCGGCGATTTTCTCAGGTATTTGTTCTCACGATGACGCCAAACGTACGGAATCCACTAATTATTTAGCAATCCATTAATGATACTGCTGGTCAAACTGGCCTATCGCATAATTTACTGCTGCGAGAAAAATGTTGCTATCACGAAAAATCAGTCGTCAATAATAAAGTTTCTGTACGTAATGTCAATCCTTGCCAAACGGTCGACAATGGCTCTTAACAGTAGATCTGTTGACGTTCCTAGTTCGCTTGTCTATAAACAGAAAATTCCAAGAAAATACCGAGTGCACGTGAAAATGCGTCTCGTGAGGAGCGCCCGGTGTCGTCCAGCCTTGTGTGTGGGCTTGCGCCATGCGAAATGCTCGCCAAATAAAACCGCAAATAACCAGCGCACCTGCCAGTCGGCGTTTCAGCGAACAGCGTCGCCGGCAAAACAACTGGCTGTGACAATACGGCCAGGCTATCGGCATTAATTATTACTTGTTCAACAAACAACCAATTTCCCAGCTACAGCGTCGAGGTTGATAGTCATCGCAAAATTAAATAGAGCTGCAATATTTTGTAACAGAAAAATGGCATCTGGCCAACAAAGAAGCAGAGTTTAATTTCGCCTATATATGTGGTGCCATCTGCGTGATATCACCCACAGAAAACCACCCATAAAGAGAAGTGTCTCGAAAACCCGCGTCCCTTTAGCAGTTTCAAGCGACACAATATGTGCGCTCAGTAGGGTAGTCCCGTCCCCAGAAGCACTTATTTGAATAATGCCGGTCAACTTGGGAATTTTATTAGGGTGGACGGGGGCCCAACAGGCTGCTCATGTGGAGGTCCAAAGAAAGGTCGGTAATCGCATCGCCATGGGGCGAAGCTTTCTTCCTCAGAAGAGCTTTAGGTCACGAGCCGTTTCTGTGGAGGTTGTTAAAGGGTGACGTTGCTTGAACAAAAAAAATCCCGCAATCTCCACGAAGTGAATGATGATGAGAGGGGCGAAGCTAAAATGCTTATCGGTAAAACCATGAAACATTCGCCCACACAGCACATAAAGACTCGACACGTCAAGCTTTCCACCGCTCCGTTGACAAGCCCGTCGACGACGTCAATGTTTGTGGTGATTATGTAGGGCTTGTTTGGGACGATGAGAATCTCCATGGGTGAGTTGGTGAATTCGGGGTGTGACATGTTAGCCACCTCGGCCGTCGCCTTCTGCAGAGCGTCTTGTGTCGCGTACCCCCGGTACGTGTCTTGAGCTCGCAGGCGACGAACGACAACCTCTTCTTCTTCCTCTCCTCCTTGTTGGGTAGCAACAAATGCGTTGAACGTTTTGATCTCTTCGGCCAATCTTTTGTTGGCCAATCCCTTGGGGGATCCTGCCACAATCATCATCATTCTGCCGTGTACGGCCGGGACAGGGCCCGAGGAAGAGGAGCTTCGCCCCTAAAAAGTTTGTCATTCTGTTATAACCTCCGGTAAAGAAAAATCGCTGGCAGCTATTTTTGGTAATTACCAAATCTTAAGCAAAAAACATACATAAAAGACAGTTTTCAGCAAAACGTACAAGCTGGCATTCCGACACTACACGCCGTCAGCTTACAGATAACATTCCCAGGCATTGACTACTTTTTTGTCGTACTGCATGCCTTTGCAGAATTACTCCTTCTGTGAGCATAGCTTCACAGGCATACCATAATAGAAATGCTGACGAATCACGAATGCGTGGATTTTTGCAAAATCGCAACTTCGCGTTTGATTCCAAGCAACCTTTTTTCGTAATGAGTGGTTATTGTGAAAAAAGGCTCCTGAGAAATAAAACCATAAATATCATAACCACGTGATGGGCACTCATTTGTCCTACCACGGGGTATACAGATATGGAGATACAAAATGCGCTGAATAAATGTGGTTCAGTGTATATACCCATAATGAACGTTTCCCTTAATACAGTAATGTATAAATACAAATTTGACAGTGAATATAACGCGTCAACGCTAAAACTGAAACGCCTTTTTTTTTCTTCAAAAGAAGGATAGGATGTTTAGCACAATCGAAGCAGTTGATACGGTTTTCCTCTTCTTGTAAGTCTCAGGAGCTTAAGCAAACTTTGCATGCCTCTTGTGCCTTGTATGTATACTCCACATATGTAGCGTGCATACATGGCATATTTTGCCACTTTCGCAAACACAAACAAAAATAAAATCATTCTTTTTCTAGGTTATGTGTTTCTGAAAGCACGGCGAACCTGGTTTTGGAGTTTTGTCGGTCTCGGCAACGGTTCTTTAGTCTCACATTTCCGTACAAGGGCCGCTGGATATAAAAGAAGACAAGCCCTATCGGTTTCATTATCTGTAAGTATGTAAGAAACGCGATAAAGTCGCCAAATGCTCATATTTGCAAACGCACACACAATGAATGCTTAATCATGCAAATATCGGCACTTGCATCAAATGCACTTCCAATATTCAGAATTGCGACTTTCAAGCTCCATCGTTACTTTCCTTGCCTGCGGATTAGCTCAATGTTAAGATTGTCCGTTACATCGACAGGCATGATGTGACCTCCTGTGGCAAAGGTTAACGGCCAGTGATTTGTGCAAGGCCTTTGTAAAATCAAAATTGTTAAGTAGGAAAAGTACTCTTCTCTCGCTAATTCATTCAACTTGCCCTCTCTCTGCAGTGCATGTGTGGAAAACAGCGGAAACAAGTAAACACCCATGGAGCAAATCACGCTGAGAATTCAATTTCTAGAATCGTGCGCATGCGCGGAAGTGTGCTCGGCTCCGTGTTGCATTTCAGATGGAATTTCTTCGGAAATGTAATTTATTTGACCGGACGAATACACTTTGCTATTATTTAGTTATTTGGTGTAAAGAAAAAAATGATTTGACAGAGGTGTAGGAACCAGTACAGGGGCACAGTGACAAAATCGCAAGGAGCTCGAAATAGTGCTGTACACTCGAAAGATACACATTATTTATAAGGTGCAGAACTGTGGAGTGCTACAGAATACCTACTGCCACGTATGGTTCCTGACACTGCTCGGTTATCTCGTATATGGACAATTTTTTTTTGCATGCTTCAGAAAAAATACGGTCGTGGGCGGATCTCGAAGCTGTAGTCACAATCAGAACAGTATTCTGAATCCGCTTAGTCACCACGACTGGCAAGGAGAAGTGCTCAGACCGCGTACTTTAAATGCATTTTCCGCATCGTCGATGAAAGGGCTCACTTTCCGAAGGAGCTTTCTCGTCGCTAGGGAGCTCAGAGCGACATCTTCTGTAGAAGCGCTCATTTCGGTCGACTTCGTCTGATCTCTTCTTAAAGTCTACCGGGCGGGACACGGCAGCTACACCATCTCTTGCAAGGCGTAAAAGAACACATCGGCAATTCCTATTAAAGATTAGTGCGATCACAAAAGACAAACGCATAAGGACGCCGCGAAGAAATCACTCGACAGCGTCTTCCGGAAGGACATTAAAATTGCCTCAACGAATGCACGCACTGAGACTCAAGGCGCCTACTTCGGTCGGAAAACTCTAAACACGCTCGTAAGGATGTCATGTCGTCGTTCCTTTCCAGAGAAAGATTGTGTCAACAACAGGCTTCTGCACCATCTACTTCTGTTGTACAAACTGGATTGAACATCTGCAACAACTTGTTTGCGGAGTACGGCTGTTATTTGAGTTAAAGTTGCGACTTCTGTTGAAGCATGTTAGGGTGTAGCAAAGTTATTAGAAAACACTTGTAAATCCTGAAGTTCCGCTGGTCTGTTTAAAGAGACATTAATGTACTTAAGACCTTTGCCAAACCGCGATTCTAGGGGATTTCCAAAGCAGCCTGAAAGATGGCAGGCATAAAACGTTTGCAATAGTGGTTTGTGTGCGCCACACCATTTGATAGTGGCGCAAATATTGCCAGAAAGAATGAGAATTATTATCACAAACTATCCCAAATACTCACAATCTAACGGTCGTGTCTGTGAGACTCCTGAGAGAAAAATATTTTTTTATCTTAGAAGGTGCTAAGAAAAATACGGTTCTTAATCTGGAATAATACACCTTTTTTTTCGGGAAGCTCGTAGTGAGATTAGTACACCAAAGAGCGTTATATGTTTTCTGGCGCTTTAAGTACGAATTAGGTGACTTTAGGGCCTGGCGGGCGCATATGAGAGGTGGAAGGTTTCCACTTCTAGGTTCGCTGACTGGAAAAGTTGTGAACACAGTTGGTCAATAACGAGTACTACGAACCTCATACAGTGTTTTGGCACGTTCCTGAAATATCGAAAGGTGATCTAGCGCTCCACTCAATCGAAAATATGGTACGCGTTCTGTGTAACGGGCTGACATTTCATGTGCATGAGGAAAATGCAAGATTTTGAAATAAAGACTTTAAAACTTTGAAATGCTAACGCGTGTTTGTGGCACCTTGATGCTACAACTGCTGCACCGACTGTATAATAGGGAGTAAGGTAGAACATGAGTAGTATTGTGTTTTCAGGATTTAAAACTGTGCCTTAGGTTAAGGTTAAGTCAAGCTTTATGTTAAGACAATCAACATTTACAGAGGCGCCATAACTAAGCTAAAAAAACAGCGACACGCGCTAACAACCATAAATGCTGGAGAAAAAGCTGACTGGTGAAAGGCAATACAACTAGAGGTTTGAAAAAAAACACGGTGCACCGGCAGAAGAAAGGATCTAGAAAATTTACTGCCATTGGTTCTTGCATCGGCGAAGTGTCGTACTAGTAGCAAAACAGATGGCTATGCTGGCAAGTACCATATAGGTGCTAGTTTACTGGCGTGAAGAACAAGAAGTAATGGAAATAAAAATGTTGGTGTCATTAAACTGAGTGAATAGGGCTTACAAGGGTAGCGGTAGACGGCTTCGTTGACATGAGAGAAGTCCAAAAAGAGCTCGAACCAAAACAAGTTTGCTCAGAATGCCTCACTAAGCAAACATCATGGGTTATTAGCTGAAGGCTTCGAATTGCTGGACTCAAGCCTGGGTACATGCCCTAGTATTATCATCAGATGAGGATCTAACACTAGTTCTCACTTTTCCGTGAACAACTTCAATATCGAGCAAATGAAATTCTTCGAAGTGTTAGAGTCGAATTAGCGAAGAATTCTTGTATAAATGTTGCAAGATAGCGTCGGCAAAACAAGTCACAGCGGTTTCTATAGCTGTACTCAATCAATAGAGGGTCATTTATCGAAGGCACGCCTTAATTCTCTAACGTTCACAACCTTACTCTCACGTAACTGTTTATTAACACCTAATAAAACTCAGCATAGCCATGAAGTCATCCCAGCGTCCTAATTCCGCATAGGTTTTGAGATAGGACCACGACATTAGGAGGCGATGAGAATATAGCAGAAAGTTCGCCTTCTCGTCGAGTTCTCGACGGGACTTCTGTCGAAGCACGCAGTTTTGGGAGCAACGTTGCGTTTAACCGCTCCGTTGTAAAAGCGACAGTATGAACATCTTCGGCTCATTCAGTAGCACTGATGACAAGGTCAGGTTCACAGGGCTTTGTTCGGTGCTTCATGAGAGTCTGCTTCGTGGTTGTTGCCAAAGCTAATAAAGAAGAGATGGTAGGTACACGCTCACCACGATTACAAGAATCGCTGCTTTGAGTCATGGCTTAGAATTGCCGTTTTTCACGTCTTCTTTTGTACATGAGTGAAATAACCACAGTTGGGACTAAGTGATGAGCAACAAGTGTGTTATTGGGTTCCGACTCTGAGCAACGGTACGTCTCTGCCACTTAAGCACTATAACGTCATCCTCAACTAAGAACTCCCCAATCTGCAACAAACAAATTGAGCTCCAGCAACTTTCTCACAACCTCACATTGCAAAAATTTGGCTCTAGCCGAGTGGGCTCATCTTCCACCATTGCTTTCACAAGATGCGACCGAGTCCATCGTGACCCACCGTTCTCTGCCTTAAGAAAAAGGTAGAGCAGCCGACAATAGCGCGGAAATTGACGCGAAAACATCTGCTGTTTCCAAACGGTGAATTAAACGGGTCCAGCCCATCCTATACGATTCTTGGCGCATGGCTGCTTGTTAAGAAAACACACGCAGCACTCAAAGATAACTCGTGCGAGAATTTTTCTTGAATGCATACCGCAGTCTAAGCTTTGTCCTGCGAAGAGCTGATGACGTGTTCCCGGACGACCTAGCCAGTTTAGGCGTGGTGGTCTAGGAGCTTATTTCTACATATTCTATGGTGTACTGGTGTTACCTGTGGACTCGACTGGCGGCACAAAGCACATTTCGGGGGCTTGACATCTCGATGACGACTCTCCATTCAACATGGACGCCTCGCTATTTCATGCACTCGGTTATCTGCGTCATTCCTCCTCACGTAGCAGTCCTCCAGAGATGCGTGGTGACCGACGAACGGTCTGCAGCCGCTCCCGCTTTTTGGTACGCTGTGTCAACCACTGGCCTTTATGCATCCGTACGGTAAATAACAGAAGGTATCAATGACAGTGGCAGGTTATGTTTGTCTTCATCCGTGCCACCTTCAAAAAGTGGTGCAAAAAGGCTGGGTACAAGTTTTGTAAAGATGTATAAGCCAATAGCAGTGTTCTCTCTCTCCACAATACCAGGTCAAGACTCGGGAGTCTCAATGTTTTGTGCTGTGCGCTGCTTGGCTCTACAGTATAGTTACTCAGGGCTTAATTTGAACGCTTGATGTTTGCATTTCTTGCACAATAGGTCGTCTTTCTTATCGCAGACTTCATCAGCCATTTTCAATGTGCTGGCCCAAACTTTTATTTTTTTCAATTAACCCTTTTTCCTTCGCAACATCGGTATGCTGGATGACGAACATGAATGTCCAATGTGGTGTGCGAACTGATTTCACAGGCATCGCTATCGGCACCCTTATTTCGTCTAAGTCATTTGAATCATTGAAGCGAAGCATGCTTTCCGCACTCGACAAACAGAGTAGAACCATGGACCTGAAAATTAATATGCAGAAAACCAAAGTAAGGATCAATAATCTCGGGACAGCACACCTGTTTGAGATAGGTAGCAAGGCAGCGGGAGTGGTAAGCGAATATATTCACTTAGGCCAAATTGTGACCCCGGATCCTAACCATGAGACAGAGGTAATTAGAAGGATAAGAATTGGGTGGACTGCATACGGCCGACATTCTCAGATAATGAATGACAGCCTGCCATTGTCCCTGAAGAAGAAAGTGTATGACAGCTGCATCTTACCGGTACTCACCTACGGGGAAGAAACTTGGAGGCTCACTAAGAGGGTTCAATCTAAATTGAGAACGACTAAGCGGGCAATGACGCGGAATGATAGGTGTAACGTTAAGGGACCAAATGAGAGCGGAGTGGGTCAGGCAACAAACGCGTGTTAAGGACATATTAGTAGAAATTAATATAAAATGGACGTGGGCGGGGCGTGTAATGCGAAGGCAAGGTAACCGTTGGTCATTAAGGGTAACGGAGTGGATCCCTAGAAAAGGCAAGTATTGCAGGGGGCGGCAGAAAGTTAGATGGGCAGATGAGATCAAGAAGTTTGCGGGGATAAATTGGTCGCAGTTAGCACGGGACCGGGGTAATTGGAGATTAATGGCAGAGGCCTTTGTCATGCAGTGGGCGTAGATAGGCTGATGATGATGATGATGATGATGATTTGAAATATTTTAACCTACTTCTTTTAGCGTGCCTTGACGCCTTGACAAAACCACAAAAGCACAGTGACTCATAACATTATCCCCTGTGGAGCTGCGCCAAGGATTCGTCCTGGTAGGTTTTCGGCTGAACGCTTACCTATTGTGGATCAAATGCTTAAGCGCATGCTACACTCATAGATCATACAACAGCCAATGGGGACCTATGGGTTGACACACCACATAGTCCTGATAAAACGCTCGAATGATCAGCTACGCTGCACAAATTGTAAACCGGACAATGTTCCACGATTCGTCAGAAGTCCAGGATCCACTGCAGGAATATATCGTTGATATATCATGTAACCTATGTTTAACATATTTGGCGAAGTAACCCCAATAAATGCATAATATCTTTATTTGTTCTATTTTAGATTTTGAATAGTGAATTTCGACTTGAAGGCACGGCATCAAATTACTGAAATTTTGCCGCCAATATCACCCATGTTTGTTTTGTATGGGGTTGGTATTTTTTACACTATACATAGGTCAGCGCTAGCCATAGAGGTCACACACATATCCTACTGCTGATTTCTTTTGCTCTGATAGTGCATCGGACTCACATCAATTGCGCAAAACAATTGGGAGCAATGCTAGGGTATCTGTAAAGCCACATTTTATCGTGTGTTATCCGTAACTGCAATCCCACGTTGGAGCCGTCTTTGTCATTTTGCTTACAAAAACGTGGCCGTTGTATTGAGAGTTAAATGGCAAACAGTGTTTAGCACCCCTCATGCTCAGTATGCTCAGTCGCGTTAGCCCCTCGGGACTTCTAGAGACCACTATTGCCCCATCACCAGCAGTGACCAGTACGCCTGTCTCTCTAAATGCTCGCCGAAGAGACATTGTGCAGCGTGTGCAAGGCATGATCAGGGCGAACGAGACTGCCACCTCCCCCGCTACGTAAACCTAGACGGGTGAGGAGCCCGTACGTGGCACACAGCGCATTCAGCTAGAAAATTGGGGTTGTTTCGATGTTAATGCCTCAAATACAACACAAATTCGAAATACCAGCCTCAGGTATTATAGAGCGAAGGTGCCAGCCTTTCATTCTTGTTGGTGTTCCGCGGCCCCCATGTCCAAAGAGGATATGGAAGCGGAGTGAATGTCCGTGACAAAGGGGCTCACGCGTCCCCAAGGGCATCAAAAATAATGATTTAAATATTCATACCTGACCCTTCAGGAATTCATGGGCATCTTGTCCGCCTCCCTCGAGAACATACGACTCGGAGCCATGCGCATGACTTGCTCTGGCTTCAAAGGTATACATTGTGGCGTTTCTTCCATGTCCCTTTCACACCACGCCAACCTTGCTTTTTGCTCTTACCATCTGAGTATACTCGTTTCCTCGCTTTATCAGCGGTAACAGCTGCCAGTGGCCCCGTTTCTTTACTCTCTTGTACATGTTATTCAGCAGCCATTTAAAATATCACCAGCCCTGGACTGCATAGCTAATTTTAGTCGCCAGTGATATGTTCATAATCATCTTAGGCCCCATCAATAAAGGCGCATTTCATCCTCTGAACGACTCAGGCCTCTCCCATCTACATGCTATATACTGCACAAAGGTTGTCAGACCCTTTTCTGCTGAGGGGATGCCACTTTTGACATCGTAAGCTTTATCAGGATGGCTTTAGCTGCGTAGCCGTGCCTCACTGGTATCAGAGGATGTTATTCCTACTGACGAAGGCACCAATGCAGACTGCGTATATCCCGCGAAGAATACGGCTGCTTAATATCAGAGTATATTTGGCGAATCTTTTCTCTTTCACAGCGATATTTAATAGATCGATTTCGCTATATAGGTGTAGAAATTCTGCTAGACACAGCGTTCCCGCTCAGTTAAGTTGTAAAATGTTTTCTCCTTGCTCATTTTGTACCCCTATTTTTTACGTAATTTTTGGCCCTGTCTCAAAGAGACGCTGGGCGTGTCAGTTTACTCATCTATTTTTGTTACACGTGTGGCGGCATCATGGTTCTGCTTGTAGTATGTGCCCTTTGCTTATAAAAATCATGCATCCTGCCTTCAAATGATAAAAGTAGGACATAGTTACATTCGTACTTGCTGAAGTAGTATGCGCATACTGATTTAGCCTAGTGATTTAAGGAGTCCAGGATAAAGATTACGGAAGACATTTAAAAATCTCATTAGAAGCAAATGCTCTCGAGCGATGAGAGCTAAAGCAATTTTTTTTGCCCACACGGATGCAGTCAATGCGGAGAATTGAAATACCGTAAAAGCAAAGTCCAAAACCGAATGCCGAAACAGAGAGGCTGCAAGGCGTAGACGCTGCTACAAGAGGAGACTCAAATACCGATTGCGTATTGCGTACCTGGCAAACTAAGCAGAACAATACACGAACCGGAATGTTTCCCGTGTACACATCTGGCCTCCCAGAGGACGCCAAGAATTCCGAAGACAAATGGGAAATTGAGAATTACTGTTGATAGGCGGCTTCCTCAGTCTGTCAGCAGATTTTCTATGCTTTTTATCTTTCGGGAGTGCAAACGTTTCTTCTCTGTGTACTCGTCTTGATGTTTTTCGGTGCTTCTTTTACTGCCTCCTAGGCTATTTTCTGAAAACCTTTAAAAGTGTAGCGCACTAACGGCAACGCCAGCTCATCCTCCTGATATCAAAACTGAAACCTATGAGTTTCGTGGGTGTTTTTACATTTAATGGTTTTCCCTAGGCATGTACTCAGAATTATATGTGGATGAAGTATTTCCTAAAATTATTCAAACAACGTTATACTATACCTTCTTTTTAGGGCCACAATGCGGATTCTGCTATGGTTTCTTTTTCCTTGCCTTATAAACCTTATACCCATCAATTGCCTCTACGTTCAAGGTTTACAGCATTTGTACCTGCTTTGCGTTCCTCAAATAATTAGGGCCAGGGGATTTCCACAGAACACGGCGAAGCAGGAAGTAAATAAGCTCTATAATAAAAAGAAGTTCCAGTTCGAAGATGAGCCTTTTTTTTGCCCACTGAGGAATAACGACTTTCAATTTTGGTTGTTCTAGCATCCATAAAACCTATTTCATATTTTGCCTTTTTACCCTGAAATAATGGGGGCGACAACACCGGCTGATGCTCGGTTACTTTCATAAATTTATTGTTGCTCAAGTTGCCTACTTTCGAAATTACCTTTTTTTATTTGTATCTTCCGTTCTTCCCAAAGAAGCCCAGACTTTCTGTTTCTAAAAGCAGTACTCTTTTAGAAAGAAAGGCAAACACAGTTGATGACTACCTTAGGGATACCAATATAAATAAGTATCAGTATTAAGTGATCTGGTTAGCAGGAATACGTATTTCACGATAACAGCAAATTGTCGAAATTTTCAAGTTTGAGAAGAGGATTGCTTATGGGGATATTTCCGTATACCTCCAATGTAAATACATTTCGCACAGAAAACTATGCCTACACGGCCACCCAAAGAAGGCCTGAAACGCAAAGCGGTGTGCGTGCGCGTTCCGATCAGAAATATTCTCCGATGAGGGTTTGTTGGTTTGACGTATTAAACTTTCATTTCGAAAAAAATCAATTCCGGTTTTGCGTACGCTGATAGTCGCCTGCAGCATATGACCACCAAGGTATAATATTTAGGGAGAGAGCACGGTACACACGGCCATAAACATACGGCCACACACAGTAGGCGACCGCCGCAGACCCACGAAATGCTCCCGATGATTATAGATTTTAATGGCGCAAGTTCAACGAGTGAAAAGAGTACGAAAAGTGTTAAAGCTCTATGCTCAAAATCGGTTAGTAAGAATAGAGGTCGACTTAGTGAGGAAGAAAATGGGGGATGGCCAGCGCGCGTGGCCAGGTTGTGTTTGTGCCTGAGACAAGATCAGCTGTTGAAATGTTGTCTTTTAGACACCTAAAACGCACTCAGAAGAAATTATGTGGCCGTAAGATAATAAGAAGGGTGAATAGAGTGGGACATGTTCTGTGTGGAGCTCCTGGAAGTGTTCACGCCTTATTGTGTGAAGCTGTTTGCATTGAATTAGGCTGAAAATTACGAATAAGAACTTTTCGTACCTGCTACTCAGGGGTCTTCAGGAATGAGCGAGCAGATGGGAGGGGGTTGCGTGTATCTGGCTTAGTCATAGCTTGGATAAAGCCACTTCGAAGATTCTGCGTTGCTTGTGAGTTGTGCATTTTTGGTGTGCAATTTATTGTCTACCTGTGTCTTCCATGTTTTTTTACCAGCATTACCTCGTTCCTGTGTGTAACCACGGCTTTAAATTGCCGTAGGAGACCACGTCACAGCGTAGTAGGGCCAATGAGACGCTGTGGTCAGAAATTTTATTAATTTTATTCTCCAGATGCGGCAGTGGTCAGGCCCCTCACGCGCAATGATGGATAATTTCGAAATGCGGCACACTTGCACACTTTTTTCCTTTACCGGTTGTTTCAGCACCACGCTTTTTCTTGGTCGATATTAGTGCGAAGCAATGACAACTCTTAGAGATTCCGTAAAGATAATGAATTGCTGTGTTTCTGTGTAGGCTATAGTTTTGCTATTTAAAATGTCACGTGCTTCAGCCCTTAAGTTAGGGGTTGTCCTGTTTAGTGTCCATGACTAGCTTAAGTGTGGTTCATGTGCAGCCCTTCACACACCAGAAGCAGTCTTCGAGGCACCAGTGCAAAAAGCGGTGTACAGATTTATGCTGTAAGTGCAGGAAATCTTGTAAGCGAATTTCTTCGGTGCACGCCTTTTGTTGCTTTCTCTGAACGGCCTGTCACATATGGCAGGAGATATTCACCTAAAGGGAAAAGGGTCACTCATATCACTGGTCCAAATTTCAATAAGCACAAACCCCTGTTTCACTACTTCGGGTCTCACTGGCTGAAATAAAAGGCAGAAAAATTGGTACACAATAAAAAATTGCCGCGTATCTGTGCCTTTCGTTGCAAATGTCGACAAAAGACGATAGTCGACTGGCGCCCATGCCAATAAATGCGTCCCTTCTCTTTCCGGCTCACCACTCATGCTGTTGCTATCCTATCGCGTTCCTCCCAAGATAATACGCTAGAGGTTCGCTCAAGTCAATTTAAATTTAGCGCGTTCCCCTGCTTCATGTCAGGTGGCTCAATGCAAGCCCTGCCGTACGGTGGAGAGTCGTGTCAAACGAGCACCCTACTACAATGTTTATAGAACAAAGTCGCAATGCTCCCCGAGCGCTCCAAGTGGGACGGGGAAGGCATTCCGTGAATTTTTAATAACGTAACACTGCAATGTCACTTACGTATTGATTTCGTGCGTTATATTTGCTCAATGTCTTGATTTTGTTCAACAATATTGAGAAGTATCAACATTGACACACGAATAAAACGTTTAGATCTGGCTTCCAGTATATAAGACGATTGCGCAGCTTCTGTTTCACTTTGGCCGGTGGCTGAATCGACGTCACAGAAACACAGACAAAGATACAGACAGACCAAACTTTCTGCGTCTAAGTTGCCCAAAAAAGACCATAGTCTCTAAAACAAGTAATCACCAGTTGTGTCGTCAATGATACAATTGAAAGAATGGTTTGCGATGGATGTCGCTGTAAATGCATACCGGACCTGTACATGAAAGTTAATGATCGAAGCACCACTGATCGCCACCAACATACATTCTTTGGAAGGGACTTTTGTAAAAAGTACAACAAGGAAGGGGAAGCACGTGGATATTGTTTGGGAAGGCTCGTTCGCTTCCCCAATGAGAGAGAGTCTCGGAAATTGGAAATAGGCCCCTGCGAGAGGGCCAATTTCTATGTCGTTGTGATGGTGCTGGAAACGCTTTGGTTATTGGTTTAATTAAATTCTAGCCATCACTCAACAGCGTTCTGGCACGCGTACTTAAGAGAAGACCGGCCGACTTTCTCCATTTTTGTAGAAGCCACTTTTTTCCGTGCAACTCCGCTGTGATTGTTGGGGGCAGTAAGTAAGTGTGATTTTCAGCAGAATAATGGCTGTTGTTTGCGTGAAATCTAGGCGAAACGTTGGTGTTTACATTTTTACACCAAGGATACTGATTCAAAAACCGGATCATTCAGGTTCGTGTTGAAGCAAGTATTTGGTAATTGTGTCTAGTATATTGCTTAAGTAAACAATTTTAGTGAAAGAGTGAACAGCACTAAAAAACAATTATGAATATTTTTAAACAAAAACTACAGTGTAAGTAGGGAATGGTATGTGAAAAAACTAAAGGTAAAACAACTAAACAAAACAATAATTCAAGTTACATCGAACGCATTGGAAAAAGTACCGTATGTTAAGGCATGAGTTTGGTACAAAAAAAAATGCAGAAAAGGCTATTTACTCTAGAAGAACAAATTATTGAAACCTATAAGCCGCTCCAGCTTAAAAGTTGTATTCATAAGAAGGCATAGCTTGACAACAGGGCGTTCGGCGAGCAATAAGAGCGTTCCTGGAAGCCCTGCGGCAAGCTCCATTTCGGAGATCGGAACAAAGAAAAGTCACTGTCACAAGGCAGAGTTTCGGGGTATGACTTATTTTGTTTCTTTAGGTAAACTACCAGCTTGAGCAACTCAACCAACGAAAGAAAAACACGTCGGGGCCGGCCCAGAAACGTTCTTGTTTTGATTTATTACACCAATAACAGCGATCTCCTGCCCGGTGATACCGAACGAAACAGATGTATGGATGCCAGAAAGAAGTATCAGGAAATTTAGGACGCTGGTAATCGTGCAAAAGACAAATATCATTCGCCATTGTTTCTTTCGGTGAACACAGAAAACGTATAAAAGTTTATATGAAAGGCGAAGAAAGCAAAAGACATCGTGCTCCAGCAAAAACTGCCAATCCATCAGCCCAAACCCACTGGAACTGATGCAAACTGGCTGTCAGTTTTCGCTTCCTTTCGCACAAAATAAAAAGAATATGCTTTGGAACAGTTTAGTTCTTGTTGGTTGTGTTACACTGAGCAATTTTTTTTTTCTCTTTGATCATTTTATGATAGCTAATGTATGCAGAGCTGTGGAAGAGTAGCTTCCATATCCATACAATTAGTTAGCAAATTGTAGACCCGCCGGGTCACTTTGAGGGGGTGAACAGATGCTGGTAGAAAAGCAGCGGGAGCGCTCAAACACAAACTGAGGTACGTTGGGCGATACACTAGCCCCTCTCTCGTGCACTACATAATCGTGTCCTTCAAAAGCGCAAGTGTATAGGTTTAACCTTTGCAAATTTTGTAGGAATGCAGCAATCTCGCTTCCACTGGCAGAAGCTAGTTGGCGGAATAATGATGATGCACACCTTCTGATGTTTTTTTTCAGTTATTGCGACGGAAGTTGCGCTAACGCACGTTGGCTCCTTCGAGGTAACAACAAAAAATGTTTGGACAATTTTAAAACCAAGGAGTTGCCATTTCTCCTTCAAAGCGTGAAGCTCATCAATGCTTTGGAATTATCCACTCAAATGGTCTCCCATGGGCTTCGCGCATTTGTCCTCAGTTCTTTACTATCTCAACATACCTGTTTGCCTGTTCTGCTCGCTGTATAAATTGATAGCTATACGTGTTTCTTGTGCATTTCTTTCAGAGTATTTTAAGTTTTTTTAAGTTGACTATCAAATTACCAATGATCATGAGCAAACTCGCCCATTCTCAAGTAATTCATACAACGCATACAGAAATCCTGAGAGGTCTATGCGCCAGTTTCTAACGCGATGGGAAAAACCATTACTTTATCGCACAAAAATAACAATTTAAATCATTCCTTGTTTGGTAAAATATTCCTGGATCAGTCGCCCAGTATGACTTTTATCGCCCGATTTCCAACTCACGTCCAGGCATCGTATACCAAGGAGACTAAGATGCAGGGGCAAATAAAAATTCGCCTTGCATTTGCTTGTGTCAGCGCAAAGGGTGTCAAAGACGATACTCCTCTGCAGCCCCTGGCCCCTTCCTCGGTCTCTCGCCTGGCTCCCCTCACGCTCTTTCTTTCCTCTCTCACTCATTTCATTATGCACTCCGTAGATGGTGCCTCAATTCAGTTCAAATTTTCTATATTCCTACTGCTCAAACGCAATCTGCAGGGTGAGCGCGCGCAGTTAAGTTTTAAGGGGCGAAGCCACTTAGGTGCTACGGCTGTTGGCGTCTCCTGTCGCCGTTGTACCACGTAGTCACGGTACTAATACAGCGCGACACTGGTTTTTGCATGTCTCGCACTAGAACCAACCGCGCGCACAAAACTGTGTGTAATGGATAAAACCGGTTCAAAATAAACTACCTTGATTTAAAGATTTGTGGAACGCTCCCTGTCCGCTTCAGAAATCGTCAAACACAAGTAGAAGCTGTTTGTGGACGAGTTATGATTTATGTTACACTCAAGTACGCAGTGGCTCTCTACACAAGGCCTGAGCGGGTGGGGTGGTCCGTCGAAGCAAGAAAAGGCATATTTAAAAGTGCCATCCTAGTACCCCACCCCCCGCCCCCCAAAAGGGCGAGGCACGAGCATTTCACTGCGCTCGCATTGATCCATCCACCCCCCCTACCCCAAAATGGGGAAATTGGTCAAGCAGATTGCATAAATCCGGTGCAACGCTAGAGAGGGCGCCACTGGCTCATAAAGTGCGCAATTGCTCCTCCACCGGTGCTCTCGGCGCAAAATCAGCGCGCCGTATGGCAAGAGAGGGATTTACAATGTTTGAATGCACTTATACCTGCATGCTTCGCCCCTCCCCACGTTCACGTTAGTGGAGGTGGCCCTGGATTTTGCGTCTATAGTCTCGCCTGCTGTTTAATGAAATAAAACTTCTGACAGCTTAGGTGTAAAAAGGCCATTTGCCTACTTCTGGTCTTTCACTGGGCTGTTTATAACAATTGATGCTGTTTTATTACCATAACAATTTTTCTAGACCTGTCTCTTGGTGTAGCTAGTACCAGCTACAAACGGCAGCACAAACTCGGCGCTTGTGAGGGCGAGCTTGTCTGTTCTCGCCACTCGAGGCGCGAGCGCACGTGCACTTCGAGGAGAAGTTCACTCCACAGATACAGCAACCAAACGGTGGCAGAGTGTTCCCCTCCCCAATTATTCGTCAGCTGGTCCGCTGGCCGTATCCACGTGTGCATTTTAAAGGGTTGCCTGACAGATTCATCGTCGTCTTCTTCTGCATGGTGATCCTGTGGCGCGCCGGCCACCGTGAGGCACCGATCACGTGCGCTGCAACTCCTCATGTGGCGGAAGCGCAAGCGCGAGCCTCGATGACGCCGGGCGGTCGCCGAGAGGTGAGCGCTCACGTGCGCTCTGGGTTTTGTGTCTCCGCCGGACGCATTTGTGTCGGCATAAACAGCTCTGTTCTTAAAAGCAATACCGCACAAGTGACATCTAATTTTAACAGCACATCTGTTTAAGCTTGTGGTTTTCGTTCTTTAAACAGCACGAGCTGACGTCTTTTGCAGCAGTGTGCGTTTTATGGGCAAAATCCCTTAGGGGTTCGGGCTGTCTGCGTCGCCTGTCGTCATCATCGTTTCTTGTAGTCACGGTACTAAAACCCCTTGACACTGCTTTTCCAACGCCTCGCGCTAAAAAGTTTGGTCTCCCTGGCCAAAAATTTTACCAACTTCCCGTAGGGGAACCCTGAGTAGTATGCGAAGCAGCCATGGGGTCGACTCAATTTCCCATTAGTTTTCTGTTCGATCGCGGGGTTGCGGGAGGAGAATGAGGGGAGCGGAGCGCGCGCGCGCTTCATTTATACCGCGGGGCTACAGTGGCGCCCCCAGCGGAGTATTCAACGGCTACCGTCGCGTCTCTAACCCTAAGCTGCTTTGCATTATCGTGCGCGGAGCTACAGGTGTTGCCATCCGTTGCGCAATCCCGGAGAGCAGAGAAGGAATGCCGGAGAGGAGAGGAGCGTCAGAGAGGAGAGGAGGAATGCCTCGTATGCTACTCAGGGTTCCCCTAAGGGAGATGATGACGGGGGTTGAACGCGAAGCTATCTCGTGATGGATTCTTTGTTTGGCCAATTCCTGGGGGCATCCTGCCACAATCATCATCAGCGGTGCCTGGCCAGGCATATGCAGTGGGTGTGTGGACGCCGCACAACGGCGCCCACATAACGGCGTAGGGAACAGGCTCGACCCTAAGCTTCTTCGCATCTAAAACGCGTACTAGAAGAATACGCCGGGAAACTCGTTTTCCAACACCTGGTGTTTGAACACTTGGTGCTTCAAAGAAACGAGACTTTTAAAGCAAAGCTGTATACTCTACCCCCAAACGGTTTCATACTCTTGAGAAAAAAGGCCAAGGCCCCAAGAGTACACTTACACACAGCATGCTTCACCCCTTCCCAGTTTTAAAGTTCGTAAAGATGGCACGGCATTTTCTACCTCGCTTCTCTTCTAAACCATTTCGATGCGTATGTTCTTCAACCACTATCCAAAGGCAACCCCAACTTCTGAGCATAATCACAAGTGCCCTGGTACTTTTTGTTATGGGCATGTATTTTCATTCCAATATTCCTCATTGTTGCTTTTCTATTAATAATTTAAGATGTGTAAGAAATTCTGACAGCTTTAGTTGTCGTGAAACAGTTATGGGAATATGTATTTCGTTTTCGAAATTTTTTTTCACATATTCGGGCTGCTGAATAGTTACAGACTAAGAGAGACACAAAACCTTTGCGCTTAGACAGCTGAGGAAAAACCATCGTAATTAGAAGCACCTGGCCTGGCAAACCGCATCTGATATTGCTCTACATACGGCATACGTGCCGTTATTGGGAGCTTCGTAGGGGACATTATCATAGTGGCCAACCCATGGCGTTTTTTTTAGCTATTTGTTGTTCATGGCTGGACGTGAAGAACGTGAGCGCATACCTTGGAGTGAACAACGGGAACAACGTGAGCACACCGGACGCAAGCACATGTCTTACCCAACGCTGCCTAACCGAGATAAGTAAACAAATAAATGTCTGCGGTTTAAAGCTCGCGTGCCATGTATGAGATTCGGGCTATCTATCCATTAAAGGGTTAAGGAGAGCTCTCTGTAAATGGCTACTGTTAAATGGCTACCGACATGTTGTGGAGTGTCGGAGCTGACACGAACAGAAATCCGAAGTGATCACAAGGAACCAGGTGGTGTTAGTCACGGAACTCATGGTAAGTTGCTGGGGCCTCTGCGGTGAATACTTGTGCAACTTGATTTTGGACGCGTTCTTTATATCCAGTGTACTCCGATTTCCCTGCCCGTGCATTTAACATAAGAGCAGACCAAACGCTTCCAGTGCGCCTGAAGTCTGAAACATTACTACCACCACATTTGGTTCTTGTAGTGATCAGAAATCTTTTGTCAAAGAGGAGTCGTAGCTAGCTATCAGAGAATAAACTGTTGACGATGGAATGAGCGGGTAACAGGTTACAGCTGATTTCGGGAACTGGTCTCGTCGGTTATTGAAGCGCAGATATCTGAAATTGAAGATGCCCGTCAGAAATGTTTAGAAACTGACGGGAATTAGGTAATAAATAGAAACACATGAACTATCGCAACATCAGCAAGCTCTTTGTACTGCAATGCGTGTAAGATTCCTTTGATATTTCTGCCGTGAACATTGTGAACACGAGGTACTAGGGCGAAATATTAAAGTGTTCTGGGGCGTAATAACTGTGTTACATTTCCCCGAAATGGTGGTCAATTAAAATAAATCAACCTGCCATAAAAAGGGAAAAACGTCAATGTGATCGTACAAAGTGTCTGGCTTCGCTTGTTCTATTTAAGCAGCGAAGAGCTATGGCCGTTCATGATATTCGCTTGCAATCTACCACTGAATATTACAGAATGTCGACGAAAACAGCCACCCAGCCGCCACCTCTGATGACAGGATTACCATAAGTATCAAACTCTCTAGTTCCGCATCTTTATTAGCATCACAAAAGTAGCTTCCCTCGCAACTCTGTCTCGTTCGCAATGTTTTGCCCTCACACTTACTCTGACTTTTTGGCCTGACCCTTCCTGCAAGAGATAAGGATGAATAAATTATGCGAGTATCCTTGTTTTCTTATACTCGCCTCGGTGATGCGACAGCGCATTCAACCGCTGGGCGACCACTGCAGTAACGCACTTTCCCATTAGCGTAATTTATGGTCGCACCACATAGAACTGGGTGTAGTGGACTTGCATTGCACATTTGTACGACAAGCACGCTGCTACGCGCAAGAGAGTAAGAGCACAAGCAAATACACGAGGAAATGTATACGTCTTATTTGAGAGGAAATTCATGAAAAAGAGCCCTTTTCCTGTCGTTATGTGTATTTCTTTATTATCCGCATACTTCATTTATTCTCACCTATGCTTTCTCTGTATCCAACCTGCTACGCTCATTGCATCGCTTACAGACGCTTATCCCGGCCCTAATGTTGTAATGTTGCCCGAGGCCCTACTTTTCGCCTCCAATCGCCTACGGACGATTAATTTGTTACTGCTTAAACAGTTCAGGAAGCGTCCCGAACATTGACCATACATCAGGAAGAAGGTCGTTCAGTGAAAATTCAATTTAGATTGTTGCATACGTCATACATTCGAGGTCCATTTATTTATAGCAGATTTTGTGAGTTTCAAGTTTGGCTCTGAATAGTGCACGATAAAACCACACAAATGATTCATATTTGTCTAGGATAAATTGCCCTCACACTGAGGGTATCAGTAGGTTTATTACAAGCGATAGAGGCAAATTAATTCAGAATTTATTTCAACGAAGCACACCGACCATGCGCTGTACAGTGAAAATACCTAGGCGTGTAAGATGGTGTTGCAGGACAGAACAAACTGCTTTTGCAGCAACGCTAAAGAAGGAAATGCGAATGAAAATAATGGGCCGCGTATATACCACATTGCAGCAAATGTCGCCGAAAGTGAAATTCGTCAGCTTGCCTTGTCATGTAAACGCCTTTCTTCTCGCCACCGACCCCTGTTCCGCTCTTCCCTTCCCTTTTTTCTCTCCCACGGAAAGCAGAGAGAAGATGTGCTAAAGTCAATTCAATTTTGTCGCGTTCCACTGCGCGCGTGTCATTTATTGGAACCTTTTTTGTCACTGTTAAATATGTGATGCTGCCACGTGCTGCAGAATCGCCTAAAACGCACAGTTAATCGCAATAGGACAAAAGTAAATAAAAAACCACTGTGAGTGTCACTTATGTTTTGACGTTTTCCTTCAAAGGTGCCTACACGTTATCTCTTTTCCTTAGCAATGTTGACAAGTATAAAGTGCGTGTCCAGATTTTGTGGTTTCGGGAAAGTTTTGCATATATAAACCTGTCGTTCAACCATAGCTTTAACGTTTGGCCAGAAGCATCAATTTAGGGGCAGACAGAAAGACATGCATACATACGATGGCACTTTTGAAGTTTTATTTACCCAAGAAATATGCTCCTTAAAAATGACCCATTGAGCACACAACGTGACGTCTGAAGCCTGGTGTCTGTGGAACCTTCGTTGCCACGTGTACCACATAGCCGCAGTGCTGTATTCGATAAGTCTTTCCACAAAGTTCCCTAACATTTCCCAGGCGTTATTGTAACGTTACGCTGGGACGTATAGGTATGCTGACCTGCACCCGTAGACTGAGGTATTATAAGTTCCGAGCTGGTTGGCACATCAAAACCTCAATTGTACGGCAACCGATGATTATGCAACACAAGCGAGATTACATGGCCGCAGAAGCGTTTCAGCCAGCGCTCAACTACGGGAGTTGCCGTTTTCTATACGGCCCAATACATAGGTAGCGTAGCATACTCAAGAAATACCATACGTGCCTTACACCGACGTAACCGCCACAAGCGATCCAGTCCTCTCTGCATGGCAGTAGCACTAGCCGTGCCGCTATGACTCTCAAGCGTCTATATCTCGGCGGGATAACATCAGCAGTACCGCAATTTGAATGTACCAGCAAATACATCGCTCCTACCCCGTTCGTAACCTGAAAACCGTGCTGTTATCCCCGCTGTAGCGCAAAATGGCTAGGAGCCCTCAGTGGCGTTAAATCGTAAAAACTGATTTATTGTGGGGCTTCACGCTCCGATGGAACACAGGCAATGAGGAGCGCCGGAGTAAAGGGTTTCGGAATAATTTTGGCCACCTCGGGATCTTTAGCGTGCGCTGAAATCTCGTATACACGGGCTTTTTCGGCTTTCGCCTGCATCAGAAATGCGGCCGATGCTGCCGGAAATCGTACCCGCGTCCTCGTGCTCAGCAGCACAAGCCGTAAGTCTCGTTTGCTCTTTGAAGTTTTGGGGCCAATCAAAGACTCCAGGCTTGCAGACAGGTTGCGCTCCGTCCCAAGTGTCTTGGAGTCATGCCAATTTATTTCGTGTCTAGGCTTTTGGAAGCGTTCCGAGATGGCGTTAGAAACAGTGTTTCCTCTTTGCATATCGTACTGGTGTTGGTTCAGGCGTTGGCAGAAAGCACCGGATTGGCCTCCGTATATTGTTGCGCAGTCCGCGCAGCCGATCCAATAAACGACACCGGGGAAGTTTTAACGCGGAAGGCTTTCTTTAACAATACCACCTAACCGCGCAATTTCCTTAAAGGTGCGTGCGGAAGTTGCACGCTGTGTTTGCGGCAAACACGCAGCCCGCTTTCGTTTATTCCAGGTACTACAGACGGAACCATGGCGGGTTTGGGCTTTTCTCTGCTCTGGCTCGTTACCCTTTTCTCGGAGGGAAGCACTGCAGAAGGTAATATTTTGCCCTGGGTCCCCTCGAATGAGCCCGGATATAATTTCTTCTTGCAATTTCTTCTGATTGTTAGCAACATTTACTGGTGCGCAACTTTCTTGGAGCAGGTACGTCAGGTACAACTTTTTAACCCAGTGACCACGTCACGGTTTCCAGTGCCACCACGTAACACGTGAAAGTTACTGGAAACGAGACAAACTGGGAAGACACCAAGATTACTGGTGATAGAGCACAATATATCGGCACGCCTTAATGTGCAATCTTTGATTATCCAGACAACACCGCGCACGGCTCACAAAACTAGCCTATGCGTGCATCCCAGCTACGCCAAATCTCTGAAAGATTATCATGGCCTCCTTGCAGTCAATGAACTATTCTGAACAAGGGGACTGTAGCGCTTTCGAAACGTCATTTTTTAAGTTTTCGCCTGGCCAGGGAACTGTATTTCGTCTTTTATAAATCAATATCTGCTTTCTTACGTAGCGAAAGCGCATCAGTAAAAAAACCGGGAAAAACATCGGTAATATTGGAGCCCTCAATATGAAAACTGTCGCCACACACAGCGCACACCCCATCAATCGAGAAAAATGTCAGGGAACGCTTACCCGCTTGTGAACATCTAAACTTTATAAATAGTTCGAACTCGCATCAGGGGTCATATACCACTAAATATCGCCCAACTGGAGCATTCCATTCACAGAAACAAATAAATCAAGACGAAGGTTGTGCAGAAACATCCATCCCAGCCTTCGCTTGTTGCTCTGGAAACGATCTCCAATACTTTCACCAGGGTATGCAAGTAACCACCAGGCGTACCTCAAACTCTACGAACCGTTCTCAGCCTACTGACCGTAAATTTTGCGTCAGAAACTGGTGTGCATACAAATGTGCGTTACATTTATGCTGTCTAAGCGTGAGAAAAAACATTGCACATGTATTGAGGATGTTGTCTCAAAAAAGTTCCATATTTATTTTTATGCGAACATTACCAAACTTCTACTCGTAATTGGAGCAGTTCTCAGCTCCCTTTCGTTGAAATTATGACAGCGCGCTTTGATTGCATTCATTTTTCTAAATCACCAAAGCAAAGCAGAAATACCATACGGCGCTTAAAGGAGATATAAAAAATACACGCTAAGAAAAAGTCCCTCATTATATCGTTCGTTGCCTTTGAAGATCTCATTGTGCCATCTTGGTGCACTGATGTAAAAAATTTGAGCCGAATTTGTGATGGTATCCTGCATAATGAATTGTTTAACAAGTTTTACCGTTACTTTCGTCGTCGGATCTCTCGGGTTGAGGTGGAAGCTGGAGAAAGGAACTTCCTTCATAGATGGGATTGTAATGTCCCACACGGCAAACATCGCGAAGTAGCTACGCCTTTCCAAGCGGCCTCTCCGGAACAAAATTGCTCAGTGAAACAGCAGTTTGATAAAGTAAAGAACACTTTCCAGGTGTCTTAACTGCATTTAAAGCAAATGCTCTGAACTCATGGTGATCGTGTGTAAACAGAGTAGGCTGTTGTACTCTGGTGTGTGAATTGTTCGTCAAGCAAAAACAGAGAAGCTAGTGTTTTAAATTGTATGTTTGCCTTTCACAATGGACTACATTTTGCACCGACAAATACTTTAAACACCGCACTAGCCGGAGCATAAATTCGAACTTTTTTTTGTTCATTAGGAACGTTCCTAAAATTACGTGCGACGGTATCGGTTCGTTACGGTTGAAGCGACTGTTTCTAAAACATCTGCAAATTTTAAACAGTAAAAACGACAACAGGGCTGTCCAGGGCATGAAACCTATACTGAGTTTCAATTCGGACTAATCCTTTCCACTGTCTTATAACTTTATTTAGGGAGCCTGCTTCTGTCTCTATTCCAGATATTTTGGCGTGTGTCCTAATGCTCGCTCCATGTCCCGAACAAAGGATTCAGATGGTACCAAGCTACTCTCCTATCAACACAGCGCTAAATTGTGCCGTCGTCATAAGGCCTCGAATCAAACATTTTCCTCAGCCTTGCTTGTTCAGTGGGCATAACGTTATTTGTATAATGGGGGTAGCGATAAACCCGTGTTCTAAGGCGCCGCAGGGCGTGCTTACCAGTCCTTCCCTTCCGTTCGGACGGCTTATCCGTCCTGCGCCATCGGCCTGATTGTCCGTAAACTTTTTACATCTTACGCAGGAGATTTAGGAAACACCCAAACGCCACCCTTCGCTGTAATGGCCCTAGGCACCAGCACCCTTGATGGACAAATCTGATTCCCACGCATACCTAGGCAAACTCACTCAAACTGATTTGCAAATTTATTTTGGAATCACCACTTACTCAAATACAGACTCATTGCTGAGACGCACATCTGCGCGCACTCAAACTCGCAGCGAACGCAAAGCTGCGAACGCACTCGGGCTCAGAACTCTAAACGAACTGAGAACTCAAATGGAGTCAAAACTGACTCGGGCTCATAGCTCAAAATAGACTCAAAAGTCGAAATCAACTCAGAACTGAAATTAACCCGAAGCTCAAAATGAACTCAGAACTCAGAGACTCATCAAAACTCAAATGCACTTTGAGTCCACTCCAAATTTTGAGGACTTACCGGGCTCACAACACCCAATATATTCCATAGTCAGAAGGGCTTAGGCGAACTCATAATTCATATGGATTCAGAGCTTGGAAAATTCACGCGGGTTCACAAAACATACGGGTGCAAACTCGCGCCCTCAATTTCTCACCTTTTGTCAGACAGACATGATCTCACAACTCCAGTGCGGTCGTAAATAATTTCCGCTCCCGATTTCATACAGATATACATGCCTGACTAAAAGGTCCAGCACCGTTAACAAGCAAATTACAGTTTACAATGGATACCGTGATATAGGCTGCGTATGCATAAAAACGAGGAATCAGGCTCGAGCATGTACTGGCACGTGGGGGAGAAACAAAGGACATCGAGTGAGGTTACGTGCGCCCACTTCATTACATCGAAGCTGCTTATAGTTAGCGTCGTGTCCCTTCAGGTTCTGCATCCTTAACGAACGCGTTGTGGCAAAGCCAAGTGTTCCCACGAGTATGTGAAGCTCGGGGCATTTACGGAAGTTCCTTTGTTTTGTGTGCATACCTGCGTGACTAAAGGTGCTCAACTTGGGACCGGTGTCGCCGCTGGCGCCGGTCAACAGCGCCACACGGCAAAACTCTCAACAATGGAATGGACATGTCATGACGTACACATGCGCTACATGCATGATTCCGTGTTGTTTAATTATGAAACCGCTTGACACCTGTCATGATTTTAGTCAGAAGATACGCTCAATTTTTTTTTTTTGAAAAACAAGTCCCGGTGGCATGCTTCCAAGCGATTCGCGGCACAGAGCACCCACGTGACATGTGTTATGTCACTGCGCGCGCAATTCTATTGTGTGCCTGCTATTACGAGCTCACCGTTCGTGCTCTGTAGCACGGCTTGGGTTCGAGCCCCAGCAGGCCTGTAAGTTTTTTTATGGCTCATTTTTTTATAAACTATTTTCTTTCTAAACTCAAATATTGACGCTGTTTTTGTTATAATGGTGATTTAGTATGGTTTAGGTAGCTTTAGGTTTCGGGCGCAGCCGATGACCACGTTAAATTACCGTCCTCTATCGCGCGAACAGACATATCCCGTCGGTGCTCCGTACAGCGAAGCGTTTGCAAACACGCGTCCCTGTGACGCACGTTTAGCTTAATTATTGGCTGCATCATGGGAGCCATGGCTAGCCACAGATTGGATTAAAATTCCAAATGATACCTCCAGGGTCATTAAGGTATCAAACTGAAAGTCGGGATTAGTGCATTCGCGTGGGACACAATACAAAATGACTGCCTGGTTATCGCCATGACACCATCATAGTGAGTTATAGAGTGGGTTAAAAGCCGAAGTGAAGCGCCGCTAGGGCATGTGGCGTATCAAACTCAAGGTCCCAATGAGGGAAATCTCGTGGGCAAATAAAAATACTTCCTGGTCATAATAATGGCACAGTCAGGGGTAGCCATAAATAGTGTTGAAATTCATAGTGTGCCCATTAGATATGTGGGGACTGAAATTAAATGATTTGATTAGGGGAATAGCGTTTGCAAAGTAAGAAATGCATCAAGGCCATAATATTAAACCATCACGGTAGTCATATATTGTGTTAAATTTCACAGTGAAGTGCGCCCACGGCATGTGGGATGTCACATTGAAGGTAGCAATAAGGGGACGTCGCCTGAGACAAGCAATAATCCTGGCCGAAATCATAACATAGTCATGGTGAGTCAAAGAATGTGTTAAAAATCAAGTGATGCCGTGGTCGTATGGGGTATCCAAATTAAAAGTCTTTATGAGCGGAATAACGTGAGACGAATGAAAAACGCTTCCTCGTAACCTCATGAGAGAGTCATATTGAATAACAAATTATCTTATAATTCAAAGAAATTCCGCATGAGTGGGGGGTGGAGTATTACATTCAAGGTTCCAATGGAGAAAATCAAGTTTGGTAATATATGCTAAAGCTGTAGGACAAAAAGTATTGTGGTGTCAAGGGGAAGGTTTCGCGGGGCGGAAAGTTAGTCAGGCAGGCAATGACCGCGTCGTAAGGGTGTTATGTCCAGTCAATTGAAGAGTAAAATATTAAAGCCGTTCCACATAGTAGAGCGGTCGCGCAGCGAGCTAATCCGTGAAGCGCAGATAAAGCGATAACGGCGGGCATTGGTGGCCCGCGGATCGGTCAGAGTGGTGTGTAAGCAAGGCAAATGCCAACGACCTCCCGCAAGTCACTCGAAAATGGGAAGGATACGCGCCATACCTACTTCGACGAATCAGGCAGTTTTGGCTCATGTGAATATGCGGGAAGGAATGGGAACCAAGACAAATACCCGCAACCATGCAACCTATAATAAAACGGGCGTTAGTAAACCATGAACGAGGAACACGCCTGTAAATACCCGTTCTCACGCTCACTGCCTAACCATCTCACGGTGTGCGTGGGCGCATTTCTCGGTTTCGGCCCAGTGCAAGCAAAGGCACGTACCTCGAGTGCTTTGATCGTCAAGTCACCGACCGCCAGAAAGTGACTCACCCACTGACGCTTCGTAGACCGGATTGTCGAAGACAGCTTTGAATGTGAAGCAAATGCTCCAAACGGAAACAGGCAACATCCCCCGAAATTGTGTGCCTCGATGACCTCTATTCGGTAGATTCCGGTTTATAAAGCCAGTGCTCAATTGCGGATGGCGACGGGCAAATTATTGCGAAGGCTTGTAAAATGCGATTTTACATGAAAAAAAAATTATTGTTGCGGATGCCGCAAGATTAGGTTTTCTATACCGTCTTTATTAAATCTTAGTTTTTACGGAAATGGCTGGGCTCATTGCGAAGAGCGATAATACAGTTACATGCAGGGAAGCCCTACATCCTGTGCAGGGGTGAGCGCAAACATTTTCTGATGGCCTCAAGGGAAACCCGGGCAGCTTCGGCAGACAGTATGTCGAAAGTACCAGTCCTCACTTTAAGAAATAGCCGGTGGTAGCCTTCCCCGCGATACAGGGCGGGACAAAAATATTTTGGCTTCCCACACTGCCAAAACAGATGCCTGGAAAGGGCGTTAAATTTTTACAGGTGTGGCCGATAATAGAAGGCTTGGATCGGCCAACTACAATTCATCCGGCAAAAGCGGCCTTCTATCCTTCTATTATAAAGTGTTTGTCGAATATTGCATTGCAGCCATGTGCATTTCTGGGCAGGTGTAACATGGTGCTGGTCTCGAGAGTGCGCATACTGGACTACAAAAAAGGGCACACATTTTTTGGGGATAATCCTCCCAGTGGTTCTTCTACAGGTATTTGTTCGAATGATAATTCCTCGGCGGTTACCCTCGCACCGTTTTCATAAGGCGCGAGTAGCGGAATCAGAACTTGTTCAGAAAGACTTAATTAAAGCAACTCGGCGGAAGTGTGTAGGCCTACTGTTAGGTACCATTCAAGTTGAACCTGGCGACATATCGAGGAAGGTCGTACTCGCCGCACTTGGAGCTGCAGGTAGGCGTGGAGACAATAGACCTTAAACGTTGACGTTATGGCTTATTTCGTGCCGTCGCATAGCCTTCTTGCCCCCCCCCCCCCCGTGTATTGCGGGAAATCTTTAGGGAAGCCATGTTAAAGCTTCACAATACGGGATGCCGGGTAGCAGTGTTTTGTCAAGTGCATTCTTTTAAGACGATCTCCAAGAGCCCCTGTAACAAAACATTCACCCAGCAGATCTTCCTCATGTCGTCTGGGGGAGCCCTAACTTCACAAAATGCAAACAGTTCTGATCCGTGATTTTTAGACCGCCACCCCCACTGTTCCTAGTACACAAAGAAAAAAACACTGATTCAAACCGCACAATTGGGTGCTAAGACGGGCTTAAGATGAACGGTATTGCGCCGGGCTACAACAAACTATACTAGTTTTCAAATAGCTCAATGCTGTCTTGACGGAGCACACTTAAGATATCTCCATTTCCTCGTGTACGTACCCAGCCAGTATCCCTTTGTGGGCTACAGCCATCTTTCGTTGACTCGTGGCTTACAGCGTAGTCTATACAAACCGTAATGGTGCTCTCCGCAGGGTCTACAGCCTCCGTAGCGTGTCTCTTTCTCTGGCTGTGCTCAAACACTGCCTGATGCAAGGCATCGCCGACTGCACACATACGGCAGCCTTATTTCACATGAACATCTTCAGGAAATGTACCACCGCCTGAATGGAAGTCTGCGAAGCACCTCCTTCCTTTTTCGTCTTCTTTTGTCTTTACCATTTCTATCGCACGTCCGAAGGACGATGTGTTATAGAATAAACATATCTCAATCAATCAATCAATCAATCAATCAATCAATCAATCAATCAATCAATAATCAATCAATCAATCAATCAATCAATCAATCAATCAATCAATCAATCAATCAATGCAATTTTTCTTGTAGTCCTATCAATCCCAAAACTCGCTTCATCCTGCCGCTCGGATCCAGGGCAAAATCGCGGTAGGAGAAATACCGTCACTTGCGCTTTATTCCTCCCGGTATTCGTCCCGTTTTCTTTGTCTTCCAATTAGTCCCTTCAAAAAATTTGTGTTTCAGAACTTTCTTTCTTTTCACCTTTCCTTTGGAGGGGGGGAAACAAAACAAGTCAGAAAAAAGCGGCCAGCTGCTGACCACTCGCTGAGCAGCCGATAAGTGGATAAACTGAGCCTAATGAACCGTACGCAACATCAGCTCGAGAGAACTCGCGTGGCGTGCACGGTGTCTTACGTCGAAGCTTGCGTGTGAGCCTCAACGCACCAAATGGCGGAACTTGATTGATGAAGCCGCCCATAGAACCGAACGTCCGCTTAGTTGCGTGCTTAGAACCCCCTAACCGTGCCTATTCGCCGTTGGGTGCTCTATAAACTTGGCCTAGTCAAAAGCTTCCATCTTTTTTAAACCAGCATACTCCCACGCTTCGCTTTACGCAGTTTGAAAGGACCCTAATTGGTGTGCACTCCTTTGAAATTCATGAGGGACGTTTGGCTATGCCGCAAGTCTATCCTAGATCGTTGATGTCGTTTCTTGCTTTTGCGCTCTGCTTAGCGTAGACCAGGGGTGGTTGAACGAGCGCTTTTTGCGCGACTGATTACCCCGAAGTAAGTGTGATATTTTCTCTTTTTTGACGTGTGAAACAGAGTGCAGAATTAGGAATTGCGCTGTGGAGATTTGCATAGAACTTTTTATTTTACTCAAATACACATAAGCGGTGTTTTGGGCGCACTAGACAAGCTGATTTCTTCCCAAAGCAGGGAACAATTATAAATAAAGCCCTCCAAAATTCTGCAGCTATAAATGGTGGACTTATTTTTGAATGCTTCATAACTGTAGCGCCTGACCTAAAATGCCCCAGCATACATGTTTTCAAGTTATCACCATGCCACATCAAACAGTGCAGCAAAGTATATGCTTTTAAGCTGGACATGTTTCGTAGAGCAGCGTAAACTGGTCTCGCTGAATAGTTGATATATAGATTTAGGGGATAAAAAAGCAAGCGTGAAACCATATAGGGGTCAGTTGCCAAATGCCGGGTGTCTTTCGTATGTCCTACAATACAATAAGTGACTTGAATATGCATGTGTGCACGAGTGAACCATCTGGAAGTCTTATTTGAAGAAAATATTTCCTTTCGTTTTTCAATGAAACACGTATTGGAACCAGTTGACGGAGAAAACGTTTTACCACAGCAAAACTGAAGGTAAGTTGCCATGGTTTGCATGTTTTTATTCATCATTTGGGCGCTTGCATTCATTTCTGTCATTGCGACGAACGTGCAAATATTCTTTTTGCATGCGTGTTGTTGATTGCACTTTGCAAACAGCTTTATAAACTGGAAAAATTCTCAGTTACATTTTGTTTGTTCAACAGTATATTAAACAATGCACTACCCAGTTCTCAATTTTTCTCCCAAACGCGCCTCCGATGTGTTGGACATGATCAATTTAGTTGATGTATTTCTTAATTAGTAGATCTCATTGTGCCACTTCGGGAACCGAGGCGATTCTGGCCCACTTCGCATCTAACTCTACATGTGGCTCTGAATAAGCCAATACCGCCCCACCCCGGGGAAATATCTATCGACCGGATGATGGAACTGTGCAAATACCATTTACGGATGCTTCACTTCAAGTAGTGCACTTTTCTGCAATGTTTAAAAAAAGCATTTATTTCAATGACTTCAATCGACATATTTCCGAAGTGCAGTTTTATATTAATTGCATTCAAGACTGTCTCCTGTATATTTTTGTGTCCACCTGTCCACCGCAGCGTCAGGATATGATTCACTTCTGAATATGTTGGTGGGAGAACATCACTCTATCTGCCCGGTTGGTATACTAGGATAGCGAGATGGTTGTAATGTGATAGTTGTTTAGAGAAAATTGCAAGGGAAAGATTGCAGGATGGTCAGAATGGCGCCTAGGGGACATTCTGCTGCCCACGTATACTCTTAACACGTACAAGCACTTCGTTTTGAAGACGGTAGTCTTTCTTTGGCAACTTGAACGCGAAAATTTTCGTCAGTCTGTCTGTTACTCGGTTTAGCCCACTGTCCAAAGTTGACGCTGATGCTGCGCGATAGTTTTATTTACCCACAGCCAAAGCTTAGTCTTAGGCAAGTCTTAGCCCGGTGGCAATGTTCATATTTGTAAACATTGTCAAAACAAAATAAAATATTGCTCATATCTTGGGCAAGCCACATTTGTATAGCTAATATTCGCAGTGTTTTCTTCATTAAAACATCCGGATGGTCGATTTAGTTAAAATTTCGTCCAGAAAATACAAAAGCAGTCGCCCGCGATTCCCTAGCGGCATTTGAAGAAATCAAACGGCAACAGTAACAAAAGGTTCGGAAACGTAGTTTTTCACTTTCCGCGTGGAACGCACCTGAAGTAGGGTGCCCCGTTCCACGCGCGTCTCCGCCGTACGGCAACGCTGGCACCAACGTGTTCGGCGTGCAGAAGCGGAACGCGGTAAATTTAAAGTGGCTTCAGCAAGCCGCTAGCATGTTTATCGTGGGAGAAGCGAGGCGGGAGAGGAACACCATGAGAGGCAAGCGGGAAAGGGAGGGAAGGCATATAATTGGCCGGAGGCGCCAGGGGACTACTCTCCTTCATCGACATTTGCTAACGAAGCGAGCAGATACGCGGCCAATTTTTGTGTTGTAATATTGAGAGGCTTGATTAGCACATGAAAAAAATTACGCCCCAGCCTCCCCTCGCGGGAACCCTGGTGTGATTACGACGCTGAGGGGGGTTCAAGCGCAAGCGGAGAGCAACCGTCGACCGAAAGGCCGCCGGAGAGCGGCACACCGGTTATATGCGCAGCGCGCCCGAAGGAGAGGAGACCGCGGAGAGAGAGAGTACTGCACATGCGCAGGACCGCGCGCAGCGCCGCCCACCGGCGGAGTGGGAGCGCGCTGGGCCGCACACCCGCAGATGTTGAGAGTGTTCGCTCTCACATGAGCACGCGCCGGCGCCAGTGCGTCTGCAGCGGCTATGACGCAACACAATCCAACACAATCCACTTTAATCCAATCCAATCCAAATCCAATCCAAGCCAAGCCAAGCCAAGCCAATCCAATCGAATCAAATCCAATGCCCCTCGCGAGAGAGCGTTCGCTATCGGAGAGGCGAGGGGTGAGCGGAGGAGAGTGCGGACGCCGACGCCGACGACGGACGCACGCAGGAAGGACAGGGCCGCCGACAAGAGATGCTCTCAGCGTCGCATCTAAAAGCAAGACAAAATGGTAGTAAAACGGAAAATGGGGGTCTGTCTGAAAAAAAATGGCTTTAATCCAGGCTGTGAACGTGGTTAGAAAGCAAAGCTTGATACGAAACCCACAAGAATTGCCCATTCGACGTCACTTGAATTCACAAATGGCTCTAAAAAGAATGAAACCACTAGTTCTGCCAGCCGTTACCTGGCACTCGCTGGGGCGGTTCCAGAACGCAGCAGCGACGGCCACGGCCGGGCTCCAGGGGCGGACGCCGCCGCTGTAGCCTTGCCATGACTCAGCAGAAAGAAATCCGGGAGGACCGTCTTTTGAACGGTTAATATTGTTAGCGCGAATCTTAAATGTCCCGTCATCAGGCCATAGCTCAGTATTATGACTGGCCAATACCGCCTTCGTGTTTCGTCGTCGTCGCTGCATTGGGTGCGTCCATCATCATATCATCGCTCGTCGTCTCTCTCGGACGCGCCATCATCGCCATCGTGGTTGATCCTGTTCTGGCCAGGGTACTGCTCGTCGAATAAACGTCGTCCTCCCAGTCTCCTAGCATTGCCTCTCAAGCATTGCCTCTCCACCAAAAAAGCTAACTCAGTTGATCACTGGACATGGACGGTTCTCACATTATTTTTATAGGTTACATCTGACATTAACATGTCGATGCTTCTGTGGACAAGACGCACCGTCCATTTCTCACTATTTACAAGATTGTACAAGAACAGTTGTGTACGTTCGACGACTCCACAATGTAATAAGAAAAGAACTGGAACCACCTCATTTACGGACAGTATTGAATGACTGTGTAGCAGTAAAAATTTTAACGGAGCTCGTTGAGTTTATATCAAAGGCAATGCCTGAAGTGTGACAGATATCCAGCAACCCGAGCCAAGATGTACTTTTCCGCGAGTGATGTGCTCAGTTTTTTTTTCGTGTTAGTGTGACTGGCTTTTGTTCTTTGCAGTGTGCGGGGCTGCAATATCACATGAACAGCATTTTCTAGTATGATGTGTGCAGTGTGCGGGGCTGTAGAATTGTGCTGGCTACCGTATCCTGATTCGCTGTGGGACTGGAGTTCTCTCGTGCAAGCGCAACATGCACTGAGTTTTGTGTGTCTTTTTCTTTTGCAGTGTACAAGAATAATGCGGCATGCTGTTTCTCCGCGCTTTTGAAACTTTGCGAGATATGCTTTCACAAGCTAGTCATAGGTGCCACTTTTTGTTGACTGGTGTCAGCTATATAGCGTTGTAGACCGCTTTTCGGTACTGTGCGATGCTACATAATATGTGCACTGTTTACCTTTTTCTTTTCGCAGTGTGCGGGGCTGCCTTAGTGTGTATGTTTTACTTGTACTGGTTCTGATTTATTTTTGTCATTGGTGCTTCACCAGTTCGCTACTAGCTTGCTCCGTGTGATTTGAGCAAGCGCGGAGAGTTTGGTTTGGTGCTAAGTATCATTCTTTTTTCCTCATCTACAAATTGGTTTCTACAAAAAAAAAATATTTTTGGGCTATCGCTCCTTTTTATTTATTTTTTATTGGCTGTTAACCTGATTCCATTCTCAGTACTGACTGGTCTGGTGTTAATACCGCTGTTGACCCTGTGAAGGCTGTCGATGACTTCTGTACGTTTTTTTTGAAGGCTGTATCGTTGAGCACAACAACTGTTAAATGTAAAAATCAGTTCAAACACGCATGCAACCCTTGGATGACGAATGCCTTACTGACCAGTTTACGCAAAAAAGATAACCTTTACCGGAAAACAAAACGTCAACCTTTTAACACTGCTTTAGCTCAACGTTATAAAAAATATACTAATACTCTCATTAATCTACTTAAGCTTGCTAAAGGCAATATTATGAAACCGAATTACGAATAATAGCCATAACCCCAAAAACAATGGAAACTAATCGGTGAATTTTTAAATACACTGTCCTCGCGTAATAATTTTCATAAAATTAACTTTAACGGAACCGTCTTTCTTCAGCCATCCGACGTTGCTAATGCTTTCAGCAACTTTTTCTCGTTATCAACCCCAAGCATTACCACTACTGATCAGCAGTCCCTACCCCGCTCCCCACACTCGTTTTATCTGTACCCCGTTACTGCCAATGAAGTGTACTTAATGATTTGTAACCTCAAAAATACCAGTCCCGGTTTGGATAACATTTCCATGAGTCATTTGAAATTTGTTGCTCATATCGTTTCGGAAACAATAAGTATCATAACTAATACTATTTTTAAGACTGGCATTTTTCCTAAAAACTTAAAGATGGCAAGTTTGTTCCAGTATTTAAGAAATGTAACAAGGAGTTAATTAACAACTACAGACCAATTTAAATTCTTTCGAGTTTGAGCAAGATCATCGAACAGTTACTTGTAAAACGCTTAACTAACTATCTAAAAAAATTTAACGTAATATATAATTCACAATTCGGTTTTCGTGCGGGAAGTTCCACTAGCTTGGCTTTACTAACCTTAACCGATTTTATTAAAAATCTATTGATTGTGGTAAATATGTTGGCTCAGTATTTTTAGACTTCACAAAAGCTTTCGATACCATTAATCACAAAATTTTATTCATGAAACTGAAGCATATGGTATAACCGGTCCAGCACTTACTCTATTAAAAATTACTTGGTTGATAGGCAATACGTGGTACCTGCAGCTGGCTCGTTCTCTGACTGTCAAACTATTAACCAAGGTGTCCCGCAGGGTTCCATTCTCGGTCCCTTATTGTTTAATATTTATATCAATGACTTACCCAGCTTTTTACACCGATACAATTGTCTTTTGTATGCTGACGATACCACAATAACATTATCAGACCATCTATAGTATCTCTAACTGATAAATTAAACGCTGCTTTAACGGATGTAACTGAGTGGTGCTGCAGAAATAATTTAATTATAATCCTACTAAGACTAAATTTATGATCTTTAGAAGCCACCAGAAAGTGTTAGGTATGTTGCCAGAATTAAGACTTGGCTCTAATCGGATCGTATCATGCGACTGCGTCCAGTTTCTTGGTATAATTCTTGACACTAACCTTAAGTTCACATCTCACGTTGATCATATCAGAAAAAAAATGGCATTTGGCATCCGGGCATTGCCGAAGGCACGACCATTCTTTCCAACCAAGCTTTGTTATCACTTTACTTCACTTTCATGCACAGTCATATCAACTATGGAATCACTGCTTGGGGTAACACATATCACACCCACCTATCATCATTCAGCACATTCAAAATCAAGCTATCCGTATCATTACTAGCAGCCCTCGCCATTCAAGTGCATCACCTCTACTCCGCGAAAATTCAGTTTTATCGTCACAGCATTGTTTGATTATAACTTAGGTATTTCTTCTTTCAACTACTCAACAACCAATTATGTTTGAACTTCTTGACGTAGGTATTTTAGTGAACCATAACACTACTAGATTTTCCTTGAATAATAACTTGTTGTTACCTAAGGTAAAAACTAATTATGGCCAGCAAACATTCCATTTTGCCGCCATTAATCTATGGAACCGCCTACCACTTAATATAATCATCACATTCTATCACAGCCTTTAAAAAATCTTTAAAAAATCTTCTTCTAACCTGATATGTTTCCTAATTTCTTTGTTTTGCTGGTTTGACATTTGTCATTTGTTTGCACAGTAGCTTTTTGTGTACTTTTGTAAACCGTTAGTATTTAATTATGTATAATGATAATTTGTTTTTTTAATGCCGTGTTTATGTACATAGCTTAATATTTTAGTAACTTCCATATGAAAACCATGCACTACATGTTCTTGCTAATTTGTTTTCTTCACAAATGTTTTATTGCACTTGTTTTCGCTTCCACTGCTGCTTCTGTAACGTTTTTTGCGTACTTCATCATCGAGGGTCCCAGTGCAGTCGCTGACTTCGGGACCCTTGTCTGTAAATCTTCTTTGTAACCGTTTACTTTTTTATGAATAAACTTCAACTTCAACTTCATAGCTTGGCTGGAGCGGGTTTCGTTCCCCGATTTTTTTTTTGGTTTTTTTTATTATGGAGAACACGGAATTAATAAAGGAATAAAGGGTGAAACAGCGGATTCTAGCCATCCCGATGTGCTAGCTCGCGGCTACCCGACTGTGCCACAAAAGCGCAGACACCGAAAAAGTACGGGACGTGGGCATAAGTGATTCCAATTTTCACCGTAAACTAGTTAGATTAGTATGTTTGAGAAAGGCGAGAAGGCTGAGGGAACTTTTATAACAGGCATTTTTTTAAAACCAGTTGCTATCTTCGCCTTTTGTAAGACCTCTTAAAACAACCGATTCGTACTCGCCAATTTAGAAAACGGAGTCTCATTCACGGCAAGCAGTGCGCCAAAGGTAGCGTTTCTCTAATGGCCAGATGTGTGTATGTCGTCAATAGATTTTGTTTTCCCGCCCTGCAAAGTAATCCTAACGTATGTTTGCGGTGCTCTCGAACAAGTTAAGCTGTGCAAGGCAAGCGCGCAATGGACGCGAAGCTGAGCCCAAAACCACCGTCGCTAAAGCAGACGACAACGCCGTCCCCCCGCCGCGGCCGCCGCTGGGCGCAGCGCGCGGGGAACGCTGGGTAACGACTTGCCGCTCCAGCTACACTCTCCTCGATCAGTGAAAACCGCCCTCCTCCTCCCGAGCCGCGTTGGGAGTTTCTTGTCCCGCACGCCACGAAGGAACCGTTGCTGGTAGATGTTGAAAGCTTTACTTTAATACGCCTGCGTACAGTTGAACAGGGATAGATACGAACGACGCTCGCATACCGCAGATGTTCACATGAAGTGTGAACAGTTCCCTATAATGAAATAGTAAGATGGGGAGACACATCTCCGAAAATTGTTTGCGGCATGCCTACAAAAGGTTCCAAAAAAATCGATATTCAAAATCAAAATTGCGGTAACTGGGAACATTTGAACCGTTTTATGCCCTCAACATTCTGCTATCTGGTAGGTCGTGCAGGAACTTGTGTAAAATGCATTGTGAACGCTACTCAGCAAACTTAGCTGTCGGACATAAAGTAAGCACACATAAATAAAAGGTAATGCTGCACAAGCAGGCGAAGCAAAGCCTATTCAAAATTGGTAGTCAGATAATGGAGCAAGTCGATAGTTAAACTCTATTGGGGGACTTTACTGCCAAATAGTGGGATCCCTCAAATCACGGGGAGGAAGCTGTGGGCAGAAATCACTGTGGCTGGTCAGCATTATTTTGGTATCCTGACGTTTTTGGGAGGAACCTGCCATTATCACAACAAAAGCGGCAATATAACCAGTTCATGCTACCGGTTATGACCTACAGGGCAGAAACATAACCTATTGCTGGGCAGCTTGAAAGAAAACCTGGATAACTTGAATGCGTCATGAGCTCGCCGTTTGTTTTCCGAGTGCACCTGGCTGGTGTTATAGCGCATGCGCGGCTTACCTCACATCTGAAAAACAAACGCTTTTTCCATTGTGCAAGGTATGAAAACTAACCCATGTCTCACTGGTTGTTACTTGAGAATCATAAAAATCGGCCATCAATTACCCTGTTTAATGCTTGCTCTGTTTGTTTCGCTTTCTCCGTTCCCCGTGCTGGCAAACACTACATGATTACCAACTCGGTAATATTGCCACAATATCTTGTATTTGTACGGCTTCATATGTGTAAGATAATTCCAAAAGCAGAGTGATATTGCGTTAAAGAAGGGGCAGCTCCAAAACGCACAACCACCGGAGAGTGTGAAGTTGAAGCCGGAAAAACTAAAAAAAGTGGTCCCAGAGGTGAATTCCGCCATAGGGTCTCACTAATGTGGCAAGCACATTATGCACTACCTTGTTTTAAGCCACTTGTCGTAACGATATGGCTCTGCACTTTGGGCGGCCATGGCGCACTGATACAACGAATGCATCCCCATCAGCATTAATTTTAAACGCTTTCCAAGGGACGCTCAAAAAGAGCATTTCAAATAGCCAGGTATGTCCTCAAGCTTCACTGTAGGACTTCTGCGAAGGAAATGGCATCGCTATCACGAGCAAAGAGGGCAAGGCTCTGTGGTTGCACGTTGGGTACATAGCCACCGTTAAGCTTTCATAGTGTTACAAGGCCCGTGTGTTGCAGCTACGTTTACTGCTTTAGCATAAAAAATAAATTTAAGCAACAATACTTTTATTTCTGTTAAAGAGGCATGATCAGAACACGTTGTAAGGTATGATGGGGGACCAGTGGCATATAAATGGGTAATTGCATAGCAAAAGAGAAACGATAATTGATGAACGGGCTTTGCTCTTTTGGTATGTGGGGGGAAAACGCTCCTTAATTAAAGAAATGAATTCAACGATGTTGTTCAAATACCTCTGAAGGGGTTTCCAGGCATTACGAAGGGCGAAAACATAAGGAAAGCCAAAGAGTTCAAAAGAAAGAGAGGGACTCAAATTATTTGAAAAAGAAGATATTGCAATTATTAGCGCTTGAGACAGCTTGGTAAAGCCCTAGGTCATTCCTGTTTTACCTTTCTTCTCTTGTTATTAAAAGTCCTTTGATCAACCCTTTGGAGAATATGATCGCATGTTGAGTTGGCGTCCTTTACGCTCCTTTGTCGACGACGGCTATCCTGAACATAAATATAGATGGAAGTGCTTGCACACTTCACAAACAGAAATCATTTGGGGAGTTAAACGTGATGACGCGATAAGCTGCAACGCAAAGAGTAAAGACCACGTGAGAAGGGAACCGGCTACGCATAAGCTGCGCTCCAAAACATATGGTCCTCTGTGCATCCTGCGGGGCTATACCGTCGTGCTTCCACGCGCACAGTAGCCCCTGTTCCTATCCTAGTCATACATCCAGCCGCTTAAAATCGTTTGAAGTAGCTACTCGTAGGCAGCACGAAAGTGAGGTGGCGTACGACGCTTTCGAACACTTCCGCATACAGCCCCCACGTACGACGCTCGTACATATATTGCTTTTTTAGATGCGAAGCAGCTTATAGTCGAGGCCTGTTCCCTACAGCCCCACTACGCATGCCTGGCCAGGCACCGCTGATGATGATTGTGGCACGATGCCTGTAGGGACTGGCCAACCAATCAATCCATCACGAGATAGCTTCGCTTTCAACCAAAGTCGTTATCTTCCCGCAGGGGAACCCTAAGTAACCACACCCCCACTGCGCATGCCTGACCAAGCACCGCTAATGATGATTGTGGCGGGATGGTCCTAGGGATTGGCCCACCAAAAAATCCATCACGAGACAGCTTCACGTTCAACCACCGTTGTCATCTTCCCGTAGGGGAACCCTGAGTAGTATGCGAGGCGTTCCTCCTCTCCTCTCCGACGCTCCTCTCCTCTCCGGGATTGCCCAACGAATGGCAATACCTGCAGCTCCGCGCGCGATAATGCTAAGCAGCTTAGGGTTAGAAGACGTGACGGGTAGCCGCTGCATACTCCACTGGGGGCGCCCCTGTAGCTCACGGTATAAATGACGCCGCGCGCGCGCTCCGCTCCTCTCATTTTCCTCCCGCAACGCCGCGATTGAACTGAAATCTAAAAGAAACTTGAGTTGACCCCATGGCTGCTTCGCATACTACTCAGGGTTCCCCTATGGCAAGATAGTGAAATTTTTGTTTGTGGTGCGTAATAGCTGTGAGGCGGGCAGTGGGGGAAATCTCCGGATCAATTTTGACAACCTGGATATCTTTAACAGGGGCGCCCAAATCTCGCACGCGGGCGTTTTTGCGTTCCGCCTCTGTCAGAAAACCAGCCACCACGGCCGTGATGAAAGCAGCGTCCATGGCCGCAGCGACCCAACGCCTCAGCCCCTGAGGCACTGCGGCGTGTGACTCAATTAGTTGCCTATATGACACTGACTGAATAGTTTCAAACTCCGCCGGAACGACGTTGCGTAGCAGCACTTTTTTGTTAGCGCGCGGCAATATTTTGAAGACAGCATTTGGTGGTGATCCGTCTCGTTGTGGTCTCTGGTGATATTTTATTTTCTATTATGCTTCAACAACCAGACCATGCGTTCATGTTTGGTATTATCTTGCGCTGACAACTTCATTGACGTGCGTGGCATTAGACAAATGCAATTTTGTTAGGCGGAGTTGCGAGCGCACTCGCACTAGAAGGCAAACTGATGGGCGTACGGGGGACCCTATAGTCTTCGCTCCTAAACTGCGGGAATGTCGGGTTCTTTCATCTAACTTTTTGCGTTTTAATTATGTTTTGACACTGAAGAGAAAAGTTGAGTTGAGCATGGCTTTTAAAATTTGTACAAGTCAAAGTAAACCCATCAAAGTGCAAGCATCTTCTTGTTCAGAACAATGCGCCTTCATTGACGACACGATACACAGCAGCACGGGAGAATGACCCAAAAATGCCGAAACACTGACTATTAAATTTGGGCGCACTCTGCCACTTTCAAATCTTGGCGTGCCAATGGCACGAAACATTGTTCCTCAGAGCTCCTCGCTTACGCACGCAATAGCTTGAATGTCAGACTTCTTAAATTAAACCCTCGAAATACAATAATTTTGTTTTAAAATTAATGTAGACACCTCTTGTATAGATAAAAAAGGAACCCGATGTGTATCTCACCGTCGCCATCTAGTGGGCAAAATAACATCAAATATCCGGCACCACATTTCACGGCTTCGTAAAATATTTCAGCAAGAAATAAGTAAAAGGGGCTGCAGTTTAAAAGGAATACCATACTTACCTTGCCAAAGCCTATTGTTCCTGGCGTAAAAGCCCTTTGCGAGTTCAGAAACTTGTCTCAAGCATTTCGGGGGGTGAGGCTCATAACACGGAGTGGCAGCCATTTTGCCACGCCTATATGAAAACCAATTGTCGTTTGCCGTACTCCTCCTTATCAATAAAAAAAACAATGTAATAAACAAAATCAACAAGGCTATTTTAATCGGCTTTATCAAAGCATAACAAGATGTAGTGTTGGGCGAGTTGGTGATTCATTTTAAAAATAGCTACAGCGCAAATATAAGCCAAGGACAGCAGAAAGAAAGAAAGCGCTCGTCCCGTCGTCTTTCATGTGTCCTTGTTTATATTCCGTCCTGGGGCTATTTTCGAATGATTTACCAAGCAGGCAAGCGCCGAGCGCACTGAAGTTAGTCAAGAGGCGAGGGTGCCCGTTGGCTGCGCAGTGCGCTCGGATACGGCGGTACAACTTCTGGCAGGTAGTTACCGTTGGCGGAGCAGGAACGGTAGCCGTTACACTGTAGCACGGTACGCCAACACTCTTGTAATATCCTCCTCCAATACCGCCTCAAACCGTTCGCCTACACCCTCCTCCAATTTCCTCTTGCCTCTTCCTCCACTATCATACTGCCTTCTGTGTACGCTGCTCTCGGCTTTCCCACTCTTCCGCCTCCCCTTATTCAGAGGAATCGTTCGATCGGGAGAAAGAGACGGGAGCCTAAGAGCTGCGCTGTACGTTGGCCCGACATGTGACGAGCCAAAGAAACACTCAGGCGCTGCGCTTAACAAACCCACCTTGGGTAGGTGCTTCTCATGCCCTGCGCTTCCCCTTAGTTGGGATATAGAGATGTGCATGCGTACCCATTTGCCAATGTTGATTTTAGGAAATTTTGGGCGTTTCTTTCCAGCTAGGAGTATCCACCGGCATCAGAAAGTCGTAGGGAGCAAGGAAAGATCGACAACATTAAACACATGTCTAGTTTCAGATTCTTAAAATAAAAGAAGAATGAAACTGACATTGCCTTTGAAATAAACGCAAGCTACACTCAAACGATTCTTTGAGGGGAGAGCACTGTTTAGGGTGTACTGAACAAGTTTTAAAAGGGAGCGAAAGTATGTTTTTTTACAAGTATTACATGGTTTAGTTTATGCCTGTAAACAATTTCTCGGCATTTCTTTCCCGGAGGCGGTGGTATAATTCGATGCAATTGGCTCCACGGACCTCACAGTCATCAGGCCCGTAACGCCGGAAAAGCCAGTAACTTAAAGGTCGCGACCAGCAGTAACCACATATTCGGAAGACGGCCATCGACGGGCACCGCCGGTTCGCTGTTATTGAGTTTTCTGGGAGGCGTTTGAAATTAACCAGGTTCATATTCTAAAGTTTATAATTATTTGCTGCATTCACTTGTCTCCCCGTAGATTGCTTAGCCCTCTGGTAATATATTTACTATTCTCTAAAATAGGGGTCTCAAACACGCGGGCCCGCGGCCGCCCCTCTTATCAGTGTCTTGGTTCATTTATTTTTGTTTTTTAGGCAAATGCGTGTGTGCACGCCCTGCTTGTGTAGCCAAAGACGCAGATGACTGCTCGAAAAAACTTGGATATGGCTTGTGACTCGGAAGCCGAGGTACGTGCCTTATTACCACAAGTGTATCAGAGCCCACCAGGGCATACCAAGCCACCATGAATATTTGCATCCTGGAAAATAACATAAACCGTTGCCGGCATCCAGAGCAAAGCTAAGTTGCCTCTGCGTGTTCTGAAATTCTTTTCATTGGTGCACATTGCTACTACCTACCAAAATTACACTCACATTTTCACAGATGGATCAGTGATGGATACGTCATCTGCCATCGGAATATGGATCCCGTCAACCCGCGCAAAAATTACCGCTAAACTAGGTCACAAAACTTCGTTGATGGTTACTGAACTCATGGCCCTGCTTGCTGCATTGCAACACATTTTAACTGCTTCAGTTAAGGCATGGGCAATCTTTACCGACTCTCGAGCAGCCCTTCAGCACCTCATGGTGCTGCTACAAGAGCAGCTTGCTCAAGAAATTATTGGCCTGCACACGCAGGATATAAACAACCACCACGTCGTTGTTCTGCAGTGGCTTCCATCTCACTGCGGTGCTGCTGGCAACGACGAAGACGACAGAGCTGCTGTATCAGCGCATTACAGACCAATTATTACTCCAGTGCCTTTCACAAGGCGAGACGGAGCGACTCTGTCGTCATCGCTTGCCAAGCGTTCTCAGCGATTGTTGTGGACCGACCCAAATAAGACCTACGATCCGCTGCACACAATAGACCCAGAGTGTCGATTTTGGGATGCCAAGTGGTCTGTGCAAGCGAGATGAAGCTGTTCTACATCGAATACGACTGAATGTGGCTTACACAAAACATTCCCTTTTTAAACTACATTGAGTTTCCTCCCCTCTGTGCCCTACCTGTACAGTTCGCGAGGACCTGAAACACGTTCTCTGCGCATGTCCTCGCTACAAACTTGAGCGTACCATGGCACAGCTTTCTCTGGGCCTGCCCGCGTCCGCCCAGATCTCTTCGAGTCACCTCCTTGGGCCCTGGCTTACAACCGGCATGGCAAGTCGCACAACAAATGTGCTCTTGACGTTCCTTCCGGAGCACTAGACTTGTGAGTCAGCTATGAAGTCTCAGACAAATCATTATATCGCCTGAATGTGTGTGTGCTTTTTATGTGCGTCTGTGTGTTTGAGTATTCATGTGTAAGTGAGAGTTTTCATATATTTTCATTACACCTTCACCCCCATTTGGAGTACCAAGTCGGGTGCCCAGCCTGGCTGATTTCACTTGCCCAATAAAGATGTTCCTCTCTTTCTCGTCTTTCACGGGTTTGCGTTACCAGAGTGGACCCCCTCTTTTCCGGAGGCCCCTCTATTCGGGCGCGTTAAGTCGCGTGCACAATGATCGCAAGCAAGTGAGACTTGCGAATCGAGCACTCTACAGTGCGCACAGGGCTGGGCGAGCACAGGCCGCGGAAAACTCCCCGCGTCGTTTTATGACCCTGCAAACGGGGCTGTGTGCCGCTAATGAGTAGGCGGCGCCTTGACCAGAGTATTCCGGGTCTTCCGCGAAAGCGCGAAGGTTTCCGGGCGTTGTGTGGTGTTTGCGGATATTTGTTTTCCTGTTTGTCGTCATGTCAAACACTTTTACTTCACTGCAGATGTGGCAAAAAGGGCGTAGCCACACGTTAGATTCAGGGTTCGGGCTCCAAAATGCGCCCACGTGCGTTTAGGGGCGATCGCAGCGTTATTCATGGCTTGGGAGAGAGCGACATCGCGCTGCAGAGGAAAAGACTGCACATTGCACGTCGAAACTGTGTACTTCCAGACATCAAACGCCCCATACGAGACTCAAAACTAAGCGCCTATCCTCCGACTCGCAACCTGTTGACAGCACTGTGAAAGGTATCGCCCCAAGTCAATCACGATAGGGCGCACTACATAAACGTGCTTCTACGCGCCTTTCGCCTCCGCGAAATGTGACAGGTGTCTTTTTGACTTTTGTTTTTTTGGAAGACCTGAAAAGACGAAGGTTTCTGCTATGGAAGCCTAACGGGCCACAATGTCGTTGTCCAAGCAGTCTGCAAGAACGCAAGTGGAAGACGAAAAGAGGTGCTTTCAGTAGCGATGGGAACTTTCTTATTTCTCCACGGAATCAAGAGACAAGGTGTTGTGCTTAGTCTGACACCAGACTATTGCTGTGCCAAATGAGTATAATGTTCGAGGCCACTTCATGTCTTGCCATCACGAGAAGTATGGTGCTCTTACTGGCAACGTTCGCGAACACACCGTGACTCAACTGAAGGCGGCTTTGGGAAAGCAGCAAAACCTGTTCAAAAAGGCGGCCCCAGCAAGCGACGAAACGGTCAGGGCAAGCTTCGTCGTTTCTGAACTTATCGCCAAATCATCAAAGCCCTCCACTGAAGGCCTGTTCATGAAGCCGTGCCTGCTCGGAGCCACTGATGCTACATGTCCCAGCATGAAAATGACATTCGAGAAAATAAGCCTCTCCCCGAACACAGTCACCCAGAGAATAAACAAGATCATTGGAGACATCGAAAAAAGATTAATCAAACGCTGCCATGTGTTTAAGCATTCTCTATTGCAGTTAATAAAGGTAGTGACATCACAGACAACGCACAATGTGCTATTTTTGTATGGGGTGTCGACAAAAACCTGAATGTGACTGAGGAACTCCTGCACTTAATCCCAATTAAAGGCACGACCACTGGGGGCGGATATTCTTTCTGTTCTCGAGAGAGTGGTCAAACACGCTGGATTACGTTGGGAAAAGTTGGTTTGTTTGGCTACAGGACGGTGGCGCCACCAATGGGGGATGAAAGGTGGGCTTGTTGTCGATTGCGGAGGAACCTCGCTCCACTCGTAATCACCAATCAATTTGCCGCGGTTCATTGCATTTTGCACCAAGAAGCAATGTGCGACAAGTCTCTGCAAATGAAGAGCGTCACGAAAATCGGGCTGAGCGCAGTGAACTTCATCCGTTCAAGAGTTCTTAACCACCGCTAATTGTTATCTCTTTTAGAAGCGGTTGGCAGCGAATATGAGTGATAATTTGTACCTACAGAGGTGCGATGCTGAAGTCGTGGAAGCTTGCTGAAAACGATTTTTTTATCTCCGAGAGGAAATTGACGCCTTCATGAAGAACAAGAACAGGGTGATTGTTGAGCTGTCAGACAAACGTGGCTTCTCTCCCTGGTTCTTCACTGATATCACTGATCATTTGAGCTGTCTCCAACGTTAAACTTCAGTGAAAAAACAAACTGATCACAAAAATGCATGACGACGTTCAGGGCCTTTCCATTCCAATTGTAGCTTTGGGAGAGACAGTTGATAATTCAGAAGTTTGATCATTTTTCTTACCCTGAAGTCACTGGAGAACGTGGATAAACAATCCTTGATAGCTTCGCTGACCTCTTCCATAATCTCCACAGAGAATTCGAGGACGCTTGCAAAACAGCACCAGCCTCGCAGATGAATTCCTAATTTTTTCGTTTCCGTTTTCGGTGCCGGTGGATGACGCACCGCCCGAGCTACAGATGGAACTTCTTGAGCTGCAGGCTACACCACCCCCCGTTGAAGCAGACATTTCAGGACGGGCTGTACTAGACTTCTCCCAGGTGTTTCTGACGACGCAAGTTTCCCGGAGCTACGTCAACAGACTGCCAGGATCATTGCCATGTTCAGAAGCACCTACTTGTGCGAACACCTGTTTTTCTTCTGTTGAAGGTGAACAAGTCAGCTCTCCGGTCGAGGATGTCTGTTGAGAAACCTGCGATCGACCATGATGAATCATTTCTCTGGCAAGACGTTCATGCGGACACTGCTTCTCTAAGTCGCTAGCCACGCGTTCCAGGCATCAAGCCAGCATGTTTAGAACAATAGCAGCTATATTGTTCTTCTCAAGGAATAAGTTTTGTCACTTTCCTACTGATACTCGCAATATTTTCTCGTCTCTTATTATCAATAACGTTTCATCTCCAGTAAGATACTCAGACGCAACTGCCTTTAAGCCTTTTTTGCGAGGCACCCATGCGGTCACCGTGTTGTTGAAGCATAATTGTGGAACAAATATTTTATCTTTCAAAACCGGCGTCCTCATTTTAGTCATCCTGTAGATCGGTATCGATATGTGTCTCAAATTCTGACACCCAATTTCATTCAGGAATTTATTTGATTGATTATAGGTTTAACGCGCCGACGCAACCCAGGCGATGAGGCTCGGCGCAGTGCAGGTCTCCGGATTAATTTCGACCACCTGGGGATCTTTAACGTGTGCCGAAATCTCGTACACACGGGCGTCTTTGCTTTTTGCCTCCATCAGAAAAGCGGCCGCCGCGGCCGGGAATCGAACCCGCGTTTTCGAGCTCCATTCGGAATGACCAAGTATATGTGCAACATGTGGGAAAGACCTACTTGTTTCTTTCAAATGGCAGCGTTATCTCACATTTTGTTACCCCCCGCCCCCCCCTTCGTTTCAACCTTTTTGACTATCCGGCCCTTGCGGGACTAAAATTCGTGACTGCGGCCCGCTAGCTCATGTGAGTTTGAGACCCCTGCTCTAAAATAAGAATTATATACTAGAGATTTCCTGCTTGAGCGCTCGTGGCTACTGCAATATTTTCAAGGTATTCCAAGCTGGCCATGCCGTCAAGGGCTCTGCGCTACGCGGAGCGACGGGCTCAAACAAACACGGACGTAGTCCAAGTTCCTCGTTTATTGTTGGAGAGGGTTCGTAAATTTAGGGGAGCAGAACGATTTGAGTTCCCCAAACGTATAGCTTATTTTCCCGACACACAAGGTGGGCTGCGGCGTAGGTAGCTGAGTAGGTAGATATCGCGCGTCCCTACAAGAAACAACTGGAACAGGAAAGGGTTAAGGAATCGGGCGCGCGGAAATCTTGCTCGGTGCACGAAGCGGCACGGAATCGATGCAGGCTGTGGCCGAGATAACTTATCGAGCTATGTAGAATGACATTTTTATCAAAAAGAATGTTTCACATGCGAGAACGAAGATGATGCTGTGGGGAAAAATTGAGTAAGGATGGTCATTCCCTCTTCTACAGAAAGCGGCGATCAAATACCTGCCACACTTATGAGCCAACGTTCCCTATATATGATGGCCTACCATCTACCGACCGGCCACCAGCCCTAAAAAAACTTGCATTTCACAGCGGCCTCATTCCAAGGGGCGACTTACTGTACAAGCCGGGTCAAATTCCCAAGACTTGCAGTCCCAGAAAAGGGCCGAGTACCAGGCCAGGGAGTCGCTCGTTCCTATTTTACTGGAAAGCGCTCGTTTTCCACTAAGGCAAATGAATGGGCATGGTGACTTCCACTACCTCCGTGCAAGCTCAACTCCGTGACTTCCAGTGACAGCACATGTCGCAAGTCTATTTCAAACCCGCCATCGCGGTATTTTGAAAGGATGGAGGTCCCCCTCCTCCATCCCTCCCTCAGATATCGTCAATGGTCAGGGGCCCCTTTCAGGCATGAATTCCCCTTTCAAATGTACGCACTTGACAAGGGACGCCTGCACCCGTTGAAGAAACCGGTGGGTGCCAGTCGGAACGCGGATTCCAAACGGGTACGTCTCGCATACGAGGGGAGTGCTGTACCTCTGAGCAACCGATTTTATTCCTATTGCCGGGTTTGGGCATGAACAAAAAGGCACGTTCACCGGCAAAAGCGCTATCGCTGCGGTTGCTAGAGTAGCCAAATTAAAAACACGCAACTTCAATACTTTTTCCTCATCCGGAAGCCAGTCCGGTACACACGGCTTGGCCTTCTAGACTACTACGATTCTTCTGACCTCTGTGCCATCGCTGTGGTTCCCGAGACACGGCGACCTGCGGCAGAATCGCGGCTGCATGAGTGCATAAATCGACGCAGGCGGTGGCACGCAACTTGTTGCAACAACGCGAATGTAAAAGTAAATGACATAAATGGCGTGTTCGAAACTGCCCATAAGTTGTTACGAGCGCTGCTGGAAAAATGCGGTGATCCGATATTTAAGTTCTCTATAACAGCAGTTCCCCGCAAGCGAGCGCGTTGCCCAGGTCTCCCCGAGGCTCCTCTATTCTAAATAGAGGTTGTGCGGGTCTTCCATTCTCCAGCAGACTTCTTGGCTCTGGTGTGAGGTGTACACTGTTAGCTCTTCAGGCCGAGCGGCCAGCAAAGCGTGGGCACTTCCGAATATGTCGCCGTTGACCACCGGCCGGTCGCGAAAGGCAGCCTGAACAAACTTATTATACTATCGCCCTGTCAATTCGGCTTCCCTTCCGGATAATCCACTGACCTTGCGCTCATTTTTCTTACTGACCAATTAAAAGAGGCTATCGGCAGCGGTTACTATGCGGGCAGCGTTTTCATTGACTTAACTGTAGCCTTTCGCCACGTTCAATCACGACATTCTTTGCAATAAACTTGAAGCACTTGGTATAACTGGACCACCATTGCTATTAGTGCGTAGTTATCTCCGTAACCGTACACAGAAGGAGGTAATTTCTAACGCATATTCCTCAACCAAATTAACTAACATAGGCGTACCTCAGGGCTCCATTCTGGGGTCTATATTATTGATTTGGCGAATTGCCTCTCTTCCTCCAGTTGACACCACAATTTTTAACTCCTATAGTACTATTACGTCCTTAACTGAAAAACTAAATTCTGACAGGTCACAGCAGGCTCCGTGGTGCATAAATAATATGCCACAAATTAATGCGTCTAAGACAGAATTGTTTTTTTTTATCTTCAGTTTTTTTCTGTGAGATTACAAGCGCATATTGACACTTTCTTTTTTCAATTGCAATGCAATGAAGTTCTGTTTCTCTGCTATGTACACTAAAACTGTTCCCACTTCTACATTGTACAAGAGGTCCCCTTATAGTTTCTGGCTATGGGACCTTTTCCTGTATATCTTGCTATGTTATGTGTATGTCGTACAAATAAACCTTTTCTTATTTGATCTGATCTGATTTCATCAAGGCTCTGCTGGTGCCTACGGGAAAGATTCGTTGATTTTGGGAACAAAAGTTGTTTGCGTGAATTACAGACGTAGCAAACATGTTTTTTTATTCAGCGCGAACAACTGTACAAATAATTGGTAGCAACAACATTTTTATCAAACGCTTTTCAGTCGCCCTATAATTTATTTCGTGCCTAAAATGCAGACTGAAGTGCCGTCAAACTAACATACGGCATTGAAATGATTTCTTATTGTAGATTTTTGCTGACGTCAGCTTAAACAATGTAATTGGTCAGTAAAGAGCCTAGTACTGACTATAAAATAGAGCGTCCTGTACACCGAGTTCAGGGCCTTCGTGCAAACTAGTGAGAACTGCTATGGACGTTGCACGACGGAACATAACCTTTCCAGGAGCTACAGACACTGCGGAGATGCGAAGTGTTACCCCTTCGATTTGGAAATGAAAGCGTTGACCCCTTCTACCAGGTGGCGGACTGGGATCCTTGCGGTCGTCCTTATGCCCTGTTTCACGAGGGTTGTCGCCGCGAGTCGGTCTGCCGGATCGACTCGCGGCAGCCGATTGGAATGACGAGACCGACGCGACGGGACCGACAGCGATCAATAGCCCCCACGCATGTTTCTGATTATAAGCTTTTGATACTGAGTGACTTCCATGTCGTTTTATGCATACCGGAATTACGTTTCCTTTCTCGCGCAAGCAGTCCGTTACCTTGGAGGCTCGGTGAGGCTTGGCCTGCTGGACCTTAGTCTGGTCCACCCAGCCGAACGTATCGTACCAATAGAATTGGTTCCTTACTTTAGCGTATATTTGTCGGTACGTATTCATTTCACGCACTCCAGTGGAGGGTGTAATTGCGGTCGTATGCCTAGGAGAGTCCGGTTGGCGTTCAGGCGGAAGTATTAGCACTGCTACTTCGGCTTGCGAAGCAAGTCTTCGGGGATACAGGCTAAAGCGGCCGAGTTGATGTTCAGTCCCTTTTTAATATTGCAGTATGTGGCTTTATGATCCTTGGACAAGGAGGTACGTAAATGTTCGCTACGCCTCAAGCTTCTCGGTGGTCTCTGAAAAGTACAATGATCGAATACATTATCAATTTTTTCGGGCCATAAAATAACGGCGTCATCAATTTGACTTAGTGCCAACAGTTGTTTTCTTGGTTCCCTCTTTGTCGTGCAACATTTTTTGTAGTCTGTTGCAACGCTTCTTTCGCCTGCTATAGAACGAGAAATCGGCGCTTTCTCGCAGAAAAGGCAACTTCATGCATATGAAGCCTGAAAGAATCAATGGGCACGCTGGTGTTTAATAAAATAAGGCATGTAGATGCTACTCTCTTCGAAAGAGCAAAAGTAAAAAAAAATACGCAGCTGCACCCGAGAAAAATGGCTTCAGTGTGTGGTACTACGCAATTTGGTCGTTCCTGTCGTCGCCTGTGCTTGCAAAGCACCCGCCGCAGCTCGTTCGCGGAATGTCAGAGCACGTAGTATCCCGCGCAACGGCAATAAATTAACCTAATGCGACTACGCCTTCCGACAGTTTTGCCCATCTGGCCGACGCTGGTGCCGCCCTGGAACGGGGAAACTAAACACAACGAAACAATTTATTCGCGGTTGTCACCGCCTACGTGCTGACGGAATAAAGAGGATAGGACGTCTGGGCTACAGAGCACAAATAGAAAAGCAGAAATAGACTTTCTGAAAGTTGCTTGAGAAAAATGAGGAATTTGTCATTGGCAATGAACATTGCGCTAGGAAATGTTGTTTCGATGGTAATCTTCCGAATGAAATATGCGTATTCCTGAGGTTGCTTTTGCCGGATTCTCCTTACCAGCATTTACGCTAACGACGCTGGGAATGGGGGCAACTGTATGCATGGGGAACGAGGAGCCCAACAAGAGATAGGAAACTACTTTTACAGCTATTTTTTATGTACATGCGGCTGTGGTTTGTGGTGTAATAATGTCCTCTTCGTTGCTCTATTGCGCTGCAGGAACAAAATATGCAAACGCCCGAACGCTTCTTTCTGGACTCGTAGAATTGTGAGCCTGTTAATGTGGATCCCGAAAAGCGTTGCATTTCACGTTAAGTTTTATTCACGGCAGTACGATGAAAATGTGAATTTGCCTTCTGGTCGCGTATGCGACCAGAGCCGGTAGAGCCGGTAGAGAGCCTTCAGCTAGCCAACTGTATGAATACTCATTTTATTGATGCTGGTGCGCACCCAACACACACTGATAACGGCGGCCGCGGCGCGACTGGCATTCCACGATTGTCCAGCTCTATCTTTTTTGAACCTACGAACGATACCGAAGTACGGGACCTTATCGGAAAAATAAATAATTATGCAGCGGCAGGAGTTGACGGGTTTTATCGAGTGTGATTAAGCGCGTGGCACTAGAACTAAGTGACGTGTTAGCGTACATTATTAATCTATGTCTGTCCACCGGTGTTTTTCCTGAGGAACTTAAAGTTGCTAGAGTGACGCCGATTCATAAAGGGGGAGCACACGACAATGTATCAAATTACAGACCAATATCTGTCCTGACAGTTTTTTCCAAGGTATTTCAGGGAGTAATCTATAATAGACTATCGACTTTCTTTCTTAAACACAATGTAATTTCCAAGTATCAATATGGTTTCCAAAAATCTAAATCAACAGAGCAAGCATTACTGTACATTAAAGATAAAATAATTGCAAACATTGAAAACAGGCAGTTCACAATTGGACTGTTTTTAGACCTTAAGAAAGCATTTGATTCGATAGATCATAATATTTTGCTAAATAAATTGGAGAGGTATGGAATACGTGGCGTGGCAGGTAACCTTTTAAAAAGCTATTTGACTCAAAGAAAGCAGTTTGTTCAACTAAACTCCATTGCATCAGACATATTAGAGCTAAAACAAGGTGTCCCGCAAGGCTCCAAGTTAGGCCCGTTACTGTTTATAGTTTATGTAAATGACATCATAAATATAGAAGGTCCGCAAGAACTTGTAATGTATGCGGATGACACTAACGTTTTCTTCACATCTGATAATATAATTAAACTTCACTCAATGGTAAATGTTTACTTGGAACAATTATGAAATTGGTTATTAGATAATAAATTGCAACTTAACGCTACAAAGACAACTTACATGATATTTAGGCCGTACAATAAAAATGTCGAGAAAGAAATCCCCATTATATTCAACGGAACCAAGTTAAACCGAGTGACAGAACAGAAGTTCTTAGGTGTTTGGTTTCAAGAACAACTTTCGTGGAATACGCATATTGCTCACCTGTCCTCCGAACTCTCTAAAAGTATAGGTCTCATATATAGAATCGGCCATTTGATACCACTATAGTTGAAACAAAACTTATACAATGCTCTCATTTATTCGAAACTATGCTACGGGATTTTGGTGTGGGGGACCACAACTAAAACTAATTATAACAGGCTTATTGTATTGCAAAAAAAAATTTTGCGCATAGATTTAGATTATCATGGCTGTTACGCAGATTTGAGGAGAGTCCTTTATTTACTTAATATTAATGCTTCGAGCTGACCAAATCTATTACATGAAGGTTCTGCACACCATTTATAAGCAAAAGACTCATAATCAAGTTAACAATAAATCTTCTATACTCGGTGACAACTTAAACGGACACCGGAAGTTGCCGCTGTGCCTATCCCGTAGCCGGATGTTTCTCCGCGCCCAAGTAGGGCGTTACTGGAATATTTTGAACATGGCGTGAGCCGTTCCGTGATTTTTTGAAATATGCTTATAAACGACTCCAGTGACGACAAACAAACTGCGTGAGACAAGGCAGACGATATCACGCTTCATAGCAAACCCCTTTCAAAACGCGCGCACTGACGTCACGGGTCCGGCGCTTGGCGGATGATACACTACATGAGGTGGTGCCGTTCTTGAGTTGTAACCGAGTATAGCTACCATCTCAGGGTACATGGCACACTCCAAAAGTAGAACGAACTATGGTGAGCAATCTTTCCTGTACAGTCAACTGAAATATTAAATAAATTAGGAGAAAAATTAAACTTTGACGCAGTGAACTTACGTTTAAAAACAGGTCAAAGAAATGTTACGTAAGAAACGCTCGCAATACTGATATATAATTAAGGGTTCGAAGTATATGTCCACATGTTCCCTAGAGCTAGAAATTAAAAAATTACAACAAAAATATATTAATACGTAATTGTGACATAGTAGTGTAACTGATGGAAGTTCATGCGTGCGAATTACTGAGTTTATGTGTACATTGTGATCCCGTTGTTAATGTGAGACCTATGTTTTGGATAATACATAATAAATGTAGTAATGACTTTGCTTTGTGCTATTTCTCTATTACGATTGTGCAATCATGCTTAAATTTGTGAACAGACGTGTTGTTATGTACGCTGTAAATCGGGTGGCTGAGGCCTTTGTCAGGCCACGTTCGCCTTTAGTCTCAGCCTCCCCTTGGTTTTTGCGAAGAAATAAAAAAATCAAATAAAAACATTCGGGACACAACCACACGCACACAAAAATATACTATAACTAGTAGGAGGGACTGATCAGTGAGGGAGAAAATTATGTTAAGCCGCCATTTATTTTGTTTTCTGCGACAGAACGACAAGAATTTTATTGCCTTCTAAGCTAACCGAATAAAAAATACCATCACGTCTATTTCAAGCGAACAGAGATTAGCCAGCTTTTAATAACTACAAGGTCTCCCTTTTTACAACAAACGAGTAGAGACTGCCGACAGTATCGCGCTTTCGGAGCAGAGCTGTGTAGTAAACGCACCCTGAGAGCAGTGCGGCGAGGCTTCGGAGAAGTACCTCCGACACCCCCACCCTTCCATACAACGCTGTAGTGAAGTTAGGCTGTTTGGCGCGTAAGTTGCATTAGCAATACAAAAAAAGCGTTAGTTCTTGAAGGTCTGTCTAGTTCTGCTAACTATAAATTAGTGGGCTCAGCTTATAATTTTGACAAGCGGTAGCACCGTCGGTGCCTGGGTTGGCCACTATAAAAATCACACTAATGGGTATAACGCGTGTTCAGTTGTTTCTGTCTTGTCCTAACTAGGTAGCTAACGGTGAGGATGTTTATAATCAGGAGCTCCCGCCTACTGTTAATACATGGGGTCCATCAGGGTGCGTGTGGTAACCAGAAAAAGCTTGAAATCGCGTTTGATTGGAGCTCTCCCGAAATAAATTGCACCAAGATGGTTTGCTCAAGCGACTACTTGCCCACAGAAAGCGTTATCTCAGTAGGTATAAAGGATACTCATTAGTCCCACTTTTATGATAAATAACATGGTCTCCTATGTGAGGAGTTTGGTTGCAGAACGTCCCGACAGATGGCGAGCGCTATGCGAACGTGGGGAAGTTGTTCGGAATCGCGCGATCAGAACGGTGTAAGATAAAAAATCACGCTGGCTTCTTAACAGGAGTGTAGGACGAAATGCTTAAAATGTTGTTTGTACAACTGCATGGGCACTATTTTCAAGCAAAAAAGAAAGTTATCTATCAACGTGCTGCATTGTTATTGTTATTGTATTCCAAATGTTCCTAAATATATTGAATAAATTATCAAAACACAACTTCTATAACCGCACTTTTGACGCTTCTAGTTTAAGCAGAAGCAATGTCTTGTGGAAAAAGTAGAATGACCTTTTGAATAGAGGCACAAAACAAAATGTCACTGAAAGCCTTACATTTGATAACAGGGAAGTGAAGGGAACCGAACTTGCTAATCGTTTTAACGACTTCTTTGTTGAAGTAGGCGGCACTCATTCTTCTCCGGAAGCTGATATTTGTATTTCACCAGTACAACTATCTCTCTTCCTTGAACCTACATGTGTTATAGAAGTTTGTGAAATTTTCGACTGCCTAAACGCAGCCATCGCCGGATTGTGGATGGCCTTGAAAATCGGCCGATAAAATACGTAGTGGATGTGACCGCATTACGGACTGATGTCTTTCCTAATAGCATGCACGTTGCCAAAGTAAGAGTGATCTATAAGCATGGTGAGAAAAATATTATAGCAAATTAGACCCCAGTGCAAATATTGCCTATTTTTACAAGGGCCTCGAAAAAGTTATCCACTTTCGCATTCAGAAGTCTTCGCTATAACATAATGTTATATCTGACCATCAGTTCGGTTTCAAAAAAAGCCGGTCGACAGAAACAGCACTGCTAGTTCAGAAAGACAGCATACTGAAGAATTTTGAAAATGAATTATTGACACTAGCAACATATTTAGATTTCAATTACGCATTCGACCGCGTCAATCACTTAATCTTGCGGGAAAAGTTAGAAAAGTGCGGTTTCCGCGGACTATCAAACTCATTCGATCATATCCTTCAGGTAGATCTCAATTCACAGAGTTAAGCGAACATTCATCACGCCGCAGAAGCATTGAGTGTGGAGTTCCGCAAGGAAGTATTCTAGGCTCCACTGTTTTTCTCTTTTGTGTAAAAGATATAACCACAATAAATAGTTGCTGTAAATTAGTAATTTATGCTGATGACTGCCTGGTTTTTTTTGTGGAAGGGTGTGGCGGCTTTGTTGGTTAACCCAAGCTAGTTCTGTTTTAAACTGCAAGCATGTAGTGAACAGAATGGACTCATTTAAAATAATAAAAAAAATGCGTCGTGTTTCGTGTTCCGGGAGCCACAATCAGTGTTGCGGAAACAGATGTTCTTGGCTCTTATACTGTGTCAATTGAAAAATCCGTCAAAACACTCGGTGTTATTTTTTCTCAGCACATGTCATGGAAAGACCATGTGAAATAACTACAGTCAAAACTAAGCAGAACGGTTGGAATCATAAATCGGAGTAGCTATTTTTTGCCAACCACAATTAAAAAGCAATGATGCCATGGCCTAGTCAACTCTAGCTTGTGTTATTGCATGCTGGTGTGGGGTAACACTAGTAAAATAAATAAATACAACATGAGTGTATAACACAAAGCTGTGCGAATTATTGAAAATGTATATTGTCTAGAACAGATCGCTCCATTTTTTTAATAAACATCGAATTCTGAACGTGAATTATATGTATAATCACAGATTGATATGCAATTACCAAAGCGCCTTGAAGGGAAAATTAGATGTGTTTGTAAACTTAGCTTAGCTAAATCAAACCACGTACACATAGCCGTTCCGTCTACAGTCCCCATGGGAAGTTCCACTTTCCCGCACAAATTATGGGAAAGAAAGATTAGAGCACGCTTTGCCTACAAAATTAAATTATTTTCACTAAAATGAACTAGTCGACATTGTGAAACTGAACGGCAAGAAAACTATCGAGATGTTCATTTAAAAGGTGCTTGTGACTCTCTTTTGTTCTTAGCGTGTTTTATTTCAGTGCCATGTCATAATGCTTACGTAGGTTTTTAAATGTATGTTTTAATGTTTTAAAGTATGTTTGCTTCTGTGGCTGCATTGCGACCACTGCCAATGGGTGTCCGGAGCCCGTCAAGTCGCAACTGAGCGGCATTTTCTCCGGCCCCCCTTTTTCGCTGTACTTTTTGCAGCGAAAATAAAACTGATTGATTGATTCATTGAAAGAATCGGTACAAACACAGTTTTCTCGAAAACCATGATTGTCGCTATCACCTGGTTGTTATGGAAAAATCTTCTACAGCAGTGCTTCGATACCAGCATAAGTTACCTACGTCAACAAAAGCCAGTTCAATACTAAACAAACCTGCGATAAAAAATACATGTGTGAAAAATATTCGCAGTTTCTCACTGTCTTCTTTGTGTAATTTTTTTATTTTGCAGCAGTATTGAGCTCTTACAGCATAATCAGGATAAGGTCAGCAGTTTGCTAGGTGGTGAGATTCTCTATTAGGCCTTTTAGGCTCTTTCAGCGCTTCATTTAGAAAAATGTTTTTCTCTCTTTTACCGTCGTTGCCCGGCCAAGTCCTTAAAATTTGTTTTGTGTATTTGTATGAGTAATATGTCTTAGGAAAATAAAATGGATCAATCAGTGAGCAAAACATTTACTGGTGAACATTTAAAAACGCCCACTTTGTTCCGAAATGCGGAATCGGTAGAACAGTGTCAGTCACGACGAAACCGTAAAACATTTGAGACCTTTTTAAGGGCTACACATACGACCAAAGAGCACTTCGATATGTAAACTGTTGAAAGAAACAACCACGACTTCCCTAAAACAAAGTTTCCTCATTTTCGTATGTTAGCATTGAAATTTCCTAAAATCAAGAATTAGTGAACCCCTACGTCATTACAAAAATGTGCTCCCGAAATTTAAAGCCTCTCGGTCTTGCAGCTATGGCTGGGAGTTGATGAATCAGTGAGTGAGTTAGTCAGTTGGGCACTTCTCTTTATAGGTGTAGATAAGCACCTGGAGGAAGACCGATCTAACCGTTTTGCCGCAGCCAATTTCAACTGATCGCGGCGGTACGGATGCATAATGGGGCGGGAAGATAACTTGTAAGCACTGTTACGATTATTACATGAATGACCAGCGATACTGAGCGGTGTCGAATAAAATAGTTTATTATATGAAAAAAGAAATAAAATTGAGTTCCGCCTTCTGTGTTACTTTCAGCCTTTGTTTGTTCGCAGGATGCATTTAATTGCAGGACGTTTATTGACATAAACATACGGTCGGAACACAAAACCACATTTCTAACGTGGCCAATTTTGCTGATGGTGTTACTTTACGCTATCTCTTCCAGTTCTTCACCCCGCCCCCCTCCCCCCTCCCCCCAATAGCAGGCAAAGATTTCAGTGAGCCAGCACAGCCATAACCGACAACGTTCTTGTAAGCGGAGCTCAATTCTACAGTACGGAGAATCTGAAACCCTCATTCTGAAACCTTCATCTTAAACCATGAATATTTGTGCCCACTACTAAATGAACGTCGCTGTGACTAGGAGGGAGGTGGTGGGGGATGCTTCGACCGAACACTCGGTGTCACCAAAGTCAGGCTCCGGTGAAGGTATGCTGTTTTGCTCCCAAAAGTCGTTATTTTCTTGTTGCACATAGCTATGATTTTTATCCTTTCCTGTAAACTCCTCTTGTTTCTACTCTTGGACTGAGGGATATGTAAAACACAAGTACATGAGCAGCGGCCACGTAATCTGACGGTTTTGTCGCTGTCAAAAGGGAGTGGGACTTGTTTATTTTTAGGACTGCGCATGGCAAAACTGGCATGTCGGAGGCCAGTCACGAGCTTTATGAAATAAATTGCCTCTCTTTTTACTTAACTACACTTCTATAAAATTTAGGTTCATAAATCAAAACATTTTACTGCCAAGCCAGTGAATAGCACATGAACGTAAAGGCTACTGTCCCTCAGCAGGTGTATCCTGCAGGAAAACACATACTAAAGCTCTTAATGTCTGCTAAGCACAATGCATGTCCACTGACGTATACCAGCCATTGATTTACCCGACCGTTACCGCACAAAGAAGACTGCATACAGAGAAACAGACGATAGAGAACTATCAGCATCTGTACCGTCTGTCATCCTGTGTCCCGGTTTTCCTTGCGCTATTCAAAATGCGCCCTCACCACCATATGGGCCGACATTATTGAACACCTGCTTACACTCAGCAAGCTCTCCAACATTCCCAACATGGTAGGCAACAGCGTATCAAGGGATGTCACGCCAGACCTGACTATTGTTTGCAACGATACGGAATACACATGGTAATGCCATCCTGACACTTTTGGTAGCGATCACCACATCGTATAAATAACAATTCAAGCCATCGTCCCTTCTCGCATAGGCACAGCCCGACTCATGGACTGGAACGCCCTCCGCGAACATGTACCCGCGGAGGAAATTCATGACCTCAATAGATGGACGGCCTCTCTTTTGCATGTACTCAAAGCCCACTCAAAAGAATCCCCCTCACCACCGACTACCCAGCCGTCGAAGAACGCCTCAACGGCTTGTGGACAGCGACAAACAGTTTCATCAAGCATTGGAAGCACAACAAGACAAGTAGGAAATAGAAATTCCGCATTGCACATTTTACGCGGCGAGCTGAAGAATATGCGCAATTCTAAAGCGATCATATACCAACGCACTACACGCTCTAACCTCTACTAACGTACAATGACATACTCTCTCACTACCGAATAGCCCGTCACCTGTTTCCTGCCCCCATAAGCAACTCACAAAAGAGGAAAGAGTCATACTTCGCCAGGTCCAAACAAACACCTTCCCCAAAACACGCTCTGGCACAATATATTCCCCACCCAATGCTCACCGCAGTGCATCATCTTCCGCATATAAGTAACAGTATGCCACATAGTGTGGGCATGCCAACACCCCAGATCTCCCTCTCAATTCCAAGCCTTCCCTTTCACAGTGGGAGGTGACGGTTACCCGCTCCGACCCCGGCTCCCAGCTTCGGGTGGCGAACGAAAGGCCAGATACAGAACGAAAGGCCCGCTACAGCCAGGCAGTTCTGGACTGAGGACAGCCCTTACTGCTTCGGAGTTACCGTACTCAACGCATACGATAAACAATTTTTTTCTTCCTTCCTAACAACTAGCTCGGCTTTTCTTACTACTGCACCTACGCGTACCTACGTTAAGAATGTCCCGAAAGCTCTAAACACTAAAAGCTTATGTCCAGCTTTCTGAGTCGACAATTGCTCTTGAAGTACCCCTGGCTGCGACGCGTTCTATTGCAGTCTCCGCCTTGCTGCTTGCCCATGTCACTGTGCAAGGCAGTGTGTGCCGTACTGGGTGAAGTATCGAACATGCACACTTTCGGTGGCCGCAATCGGTGAAGTAGTTAAACCTAGCCCTTCACCCCTGTACACGACCGGTCATCATCATTTTCCTTTTGATGTCCACGACCACCTACCACTCTTGCCCTGGACAGAAGCCGATTCCTTGCACTTGAATTTATTTAATTCATTCTCAAAGGACTTTGCGGTCCGCCCCTATGTTTATACACCTTCCTTGGAACCCCCTTTCTGTTAAACTGGTGGTCGATCGTCTATCAATTCGTCTCACTACACTGCCAGCCCAAGCCTATTTCACCTTCATCGGTTGAACTATAATGTCTTCCACCTGTCTTCGCATCTTGATCAAGAGCGCTCGTTTCGTCTTGCTAAGAATGATTCCCACCATGCGTTGCTCCGTTGCTTGTTGGGCTGACCTAAATTATTAGATGCGAAGCATCTCATGCTCGGGGCTCTGTCCCTCCCTCCCTTGTTGTCGTTGTTGTCCGCCGTCCGTACTCTACTGCGCATGCGCGTCTCTTCAGCCCCGTCAGCGTCTGGCCTGACGTCAGAGCTGTCGACTATAAAAAGGAATAGGCGGCGTCCGGTTTGATCCCACGAGTCTCTGGCCACTATGGGAGGTACGTAGCGCTCTTCCCACTGCGCTACAAACAGAAACGGGAGCTTGTGCTACGAACGCGCCTTATGTCCTTCACTCATTCAAACTATGTCAAGGAGCTACTGATATAACTAAGGCACGCGACGCTTAACGTTAACCGAAACGACGAACTGATATCTTTAGAGGAGGATGTTGAATTTCCCGTGGGAAAGTTGTGACGGGAAGCGTCACGCGTCTTGCAGCTCAACGAAAGAAGAGGACGAAGAGTGCGGGCAGCGGGGTTGGAGCGTGAGCACGCAATAAAGAAAGACGAGAACCAGGAGGTGTTCGATCAGGTAACGCGGGTGTCGGTCTCTTCGCTGTCTCTACATTTTTCTACATTTTCTACATTTTCTGTCTCTACATGAGGGTTCACACTACGTTCACATTCGTACTCCGATAAATGAAACTACATAACCGCAACGCAATGGAGCCTACACGGAATCCCCATGATGCTTCGCATCCTCGTTATGGTTCCCCACGGGAAGATGGTGTAATTCTTTTTCAAGGCGCTTAGTAAGGCGTTAAGCTACTGCTACAGATGTGAAGATTTGCAGTACGAATTGGTTTTATACGGTCTTTCAAGTGATAGATGTACCGTATTTTTTATATGGGTGTGCTAGAAAACTGCATTCCAGCGAATACCCATTCTCCGCTAGATTTTCTGTGCTTGTCAAAGGTAGTTGTATTGCCGGTCAAAGGTAGTTTTATTACCTGACAAAACTACCTGTCAAAGGTAGCTTTATTTGCCTACTTGTTTGGCATTTTATTGTCTGAGCTAAACAGCATTTGTAAGTACAGTAGGTATCTCCCGCATACGAGGCTAGTGCCGTACCTCTGAGACATTGTAGCTACAGTAGTTCAGAATTTATATTTCTCTTCAACCCTACCTTCAAGCTTTCGCACTGTATCTCCTGAAGTACTTTTTGCAGGTGTTTTCAGGACACCCTGGACGCAACTATGCCATCTGCAAACCTCAAGTAGTTCATAGTCCTTGATATTTCTTAACCTGCTTTCCTGTCACAATACCCTATTAAAGCGTGATGTGAGAACTTCTGGCGTAATGGTTTTCCTAATGTGTTAGCACCAGTATGATAATGAACCGTTGGCTTTTCTTGTCGAATATTTTTACATTCTTTTGTCATCCAAGAGTCTCGGGTACGTCTGGTCAATTATCTGGTTTTTTGTTGCTTCCAGTACTGCTCTGGGGTCAACTGAATCAAAAACCTTCCGTAGTTTACAAATACCCTCCAAGGAAGTTTTTTACAGCCTAGAATTCTTGATTGAATAATGAAATGAACGTGAGTTATTGCTAAATATCCTTTTATATACTTATCATGGTCTATCTGTTGTTGGAATCACAGGCTGTCGCTTATGCCGTTGATTATGGTCTTCGGAAACAACTTTCATACCACCGAGGGTAGGCTGATCGGTGTGTAGATCTCAGTCAGTTTTACAGCTGCCTCTTTGGGGTTCTTGAACATTGTAACGTATAACGATGGAATTCTGTCTAGCGAGAGGTATTTACCTGTGTTACGTCATTTACAGGAGCTTTCGATCATAACCTGGAATAACGTCTGGATGAAGAGAGCTTAGAACAACAGGATAATCTTTAATGGAGCTGAGTAGGGGAAAAATTCGGGGCTACCGAAGACATCAAAAAAGAGGGCGCATGGGATTAGATTTCTGATATACACAGAGATAGCGGGGAACGCGGAGAAATTCCGCATAATAAACAAAATATTCGCAGTCATTGTGATCATGCTAAACAAGAATAAATGAATGAAACAAATCTTTATTAACAACAACAGGTGCAGTTGTTAGGCCACCCGCCCGTGAATGGGATCCATAGTCCGGGATCTCCTGGCTGCTGCTGGCGGTGCGGGTACTTTGCACAGGTCAAGCAGGAACGTAGGGTCCTTGCTGGTCAACCGCGCCGTCCACTGTTGTTTGGAGGGGTGGGTATTGTTTGCAGCTCTAGTGTTTTTTGGCAGTCCAACACCTGATGGTGTAGGGTACCGGGCGCTGGGCAGTAGTTGCAGGTGGCTGGATAGTCTGCCGGATAAATGGCATGTACAAGGGGTACAGTGTGGATACGTGTTAGCTTGAAGTCGTCTAAATGTTCTTGCTTTATCCCTTGGGAGTTTGTGGTGTGGAATGGGGAAAATTTGCCGTTTGTGTCGGTAGTCCGCCAAGATATCTGTGTAGCGCAAGAGAGGTTGCGGGTTAGGTGGAAGACGTGGTGACTGCCCCGTGAGAGAAACGGCCCGGTGTATGTAATCGCGGGCAGCGGCGTGAGCCGCCTCATTCCCCTCAAGGTATTCATGTCCTGGCACCCAAACTATATAAACTTCGGGAATGCTCTGTCTTGTTAAAAGAAGACGAAGTACCGTTTCAGTAATTGTACCTTGTAGGTAATTTCTGGACAAGATACAGTCAAAACGTGACCTAACGAAACCAGATCCTACGATTTTCCCGCTCTAACGAACAAATCTGGATTCCCCCGCAGGTGCCTATGCCGCGCCATTTTTTATAAACTCGAACTAACGAAATTGATTGAGCGCCATTTCTGATTTAACGAAATATTTCCAGGAACACACAAATTTACAAAAGGAGCAATTTCGAAAGTATATCTTCAGAACGCCACGAAGATTATTGCGCCACGTCAGAAAAAACACCGGGCACGTTGGTTCGTTTAAATAGAGGTCTACGAGATCACTTCGTCAGTTTGGGTTTTCAATCGGTGATACTGCTGAAACTGTCGAAGCTCCTGTATCCACTTCAGGTACAGGGTTAGACTCTGTTGACTTCCTCAGGCGCTTTGCTTGGGCCCATAAAGGAACCAGGGAATATTTGAGCGCGCATGTGTGCAACGAAAAGTATGTCCACCCAGTACTAACGAATCCCACGCAGGCGAATCACAGTGTCTTTTGCCAGACAATAAATTAGTTTCCCTAGAGCCCCTAGCGTTTTACTGTTAATATTTTTGCCGCGCACGTCTAGCGCATTGCGCAATTATCGGCCGGCGAGCACAACGGCCGCCACAATTACGATGTCATGGTAGCTTCTGGGGTTTTACATCGAATTTGTGGAATGAGAAGCTTGTAAAATGACAGTCCTGATTTTACGCAATTTTAATTTAACGAAGTATTTCGCTGTTCTTGGTGACTCTGTTAGATTGAGTTTAATTGTGTAAACGTAGTCCAAAGCTGAGTACCAACCTCTAGAGAGTTTCTACGAGGGTGTAGAAACCGCAATGCCGAGAAATCAGCCCATTTTACAACTTTTCTTTCCAGCTTTAACGCTTAAATTGGGAACAAGCAAGTGTAAGACCATTCCCAAACACCCTCTGAGTGAGGAAGCCAGGCGTTCAATGTATGTGCGCGTTTTCTTGCGACTTCGAAGTCAGTAGAGCAAATGAGTGGTGGTTGAATTGGAGCGAGCAGAATTCTGTTTCGGTTTTTATTACCATCATTCGTTGGTTACTTAGGGAAGGAAAGGAAAGCTACTAATATCAAATGTACCCAGTAACGAGTAACTTGACTCTGCAGGTTACTCCAAAGACGTTAACCACTGATAATTTGAAGAAGCAACGAGTACGTCACTAAACTACCGAAAACGAGTAACGTGATTCCCAGGGTAATGAGGATGTCCGAGCAATTAGCGAAGTAGTCAAAAAAATCTTGGAAAACGAGTTGCGAAGCGAAGTCGTTATCTACGTTTGCGTCTCGTTGACTGTTGCTAACAAGTGTTGTTAATATATTTTATCATGACAGTAACCTTCATCGAATGTGCGGTCCATAGGTTTGTGCTTCCACGTGTAGCCGCCTTACGTGTCTCTCTGAAACAGTTAGCTGTGTATAAATGCCAGACATGTCGGTCTAATGGCGAACACAGTTCCGCAACACAAGACGTTATTATGACCAACTATGCCTTCAAGAGAACCGGTTGCATGATTTGAAATAACTTCTAAATTTGTGCTCTCACGTAGTAGCAGTGTAAAGTGTCTGTCTGGAAATTTCGCAGAGTATTCTGCCGCGTTAAGAAGGCAACTGCAAATAAACAAAAGAATGTTCGTTTGTGTTCATGTATGTTGTGTAAGATTACAAGCGCACGGAAAATTATAAGGCTCGGACACGGCGTGGACATACAAATATCGGACTCTTTTCTGTTTGGAAAATCTTCGGGAAGTGGTATCAAATCCTCAGGGGTCACATCAAGCGGATTATTGGTGTTTTCGAGGCTCAAGGGGGCTTAAGCGTGAAGGCGCAATAGGTGGATGCATCCGCGCGACGTGAGGAGACAGCAGATGGCGGTAAACAGATTGCCGAGTGTCCTACATTTAGTGTTTCCTTTTACATTGTGTCGCAGTGGGCAACACTCAGCACATAGGAAGCGAGTTTTCTGAGATATACCTTCATATCCGTACTCCCGAGATCATGGAATTTGGCAGAGCAATATCAAAACACGTACACTGCTCTGAGCTCTCGTAATCCGAACATAACACCTTGTTTAAAGCCACATCAAAGGACCCGCCTGATGCATTCCTTCTCTTTATCTCTAAACCTTGGCTCTGTCACAGAACGTTCCTCGGTGCTTTCTCTCGGCTTCGCTGCGAGCACCTTTGTGTCGCAGTGCACTCAAGGAAGGGCATTGGTTACTCCCTAAGTCGGAAGTACGGTGCCTTGGCAGAATGATGGCACAAAATGGCAGAGGACACCAAGAGTATAAACTTGGCCGCTTATCTGCTCACTTCCATGCAACTATTTTCGGAAGGCGATAGTCGTGTGCAGCCTCTCCCCTGTAAACGCCCCGCTTTTCTTTCCCACCCAACGCTCTTCCCCTCATGTATGGCTCCTCCCGCAATAAACACGGTGGAGGTTTACTAATTACTAAAGTCAGTTTAATTTAGCCGCGTTCTCTGCTCGCACGCCTCCTACTGGTACGTTTCGTTACTGTTGGACCACTCGGAATGCTATAACGAAGAGCATACTCGTGCGCGAGGGTTTTTCAATGTCTTTGTCAAAACATTGCTTACGGCGTGTATGTCTTCTGCGTCATAACAATGTTTTCGACGTGCATGTTATTTTTTCTAACACAAAAATCAAATATGCCTGTATTTGTAAAGGAGAACACTGCAAATACCAGTCATATATTGGTGTTCTGCCTCAAATATGCCTAACGGTTTTTCCTGAAGAACATTGATAACTATTAGTTTGCTTTAAGATTTATTATTTCGACACTGCCCTGCGTTTTATAGTCCTCTGTCAATAATTCACTGACGTTTTGGCCTCGCCGATTAATAGAGGAAGAAACAAGCCTTATGCAGGCAGATGTACGAAAGTTTCGTTTTTATAACGTCAAGGAAGGACTATCGTCTTTCAAATAGATAAGAAAATGCTTGGTTTGAGCCCAGGTATCTCAGGGAAGATAGAAACAAAGCAACTCTGTTAAAACAAAAGTCGGGAAACGGTTTCCCTGGTTGCCAGGGGATCCGGCGTCTATGTAGTACGAGAGAAGCCTGCATCACCCACATTACCTCAGCATGGTTGACTGCCGCTGACTTAGATTGGAGATAAAGAAGGCCCGCTGGCCTGGGATTACGAAACGCGTCTGACGCATATACTGATACCTATATAAGTACATTTGCTATAATAAATAGTGTAACTATTCTAGTATAAACAAGTACAGCGCGATTACCAATAGTATGGAAACTCGTGCAGTCGTGGCGTGTGGCACTGCTGATGCTGCCGGGCAAGCACCGCTGATGATGATGCTGGCGCTCATGATGACGATGGCGATAGTGTCGCTACAGGGCTCCACCCTAGCGCGTAGCGCGTTATGAGAAATAGAGGACGGATGTTGGGCGAAACAAAAAAAACTATGTACAGGTAAACACAACACCGGGTGACCAGTAAGATTTGTCCGCGATCAATGTCCTTACACTGCACTAGTCGGTCCAAGGAAGGCATCCGATGTGTGCATTTCCCTCGGGGGGCCTTGCCTGGGAGTGGTGCAGTTGTCGCAGGTAAAAACTAGCGTCGTGCGGGGCGGAGGCCGCTAGAAGCGCGCAGAGGCGAGAGTGATGTCCCCGAAAGTTAGAGTGCACTGTCGGAGCCACAAAAGCTGCCAAGGAACCGGGATGACACGACGCACGAGAGTTGGGCGGTTTCGTTATGTTGACAGCTTTCTCGTTGCGCGGAGCTCGACCAGTTGTGCGGCGTAAGTGGCGCCGTCGCCGCCACGTTCGTCTAAGAATGAGCGACTGATGGGCCATTGACCGTCGTGGTGGTTTGAAGTGACGCTTCTTATGTTGTGTGCAGGCACGCGAGTAACGTCGAAGAATGGTGAATGGCCTCCGAACACGACCGAATCGTTGTCAATGGAGACGGTCGAAAAGCCGCCTTCACAGAGCTTGTGACGTCCGCACTGTCGTGGAAGAGTTGGATTAATGTGGAGCGACGAGTCTGGCGCACGGTGCAAGGAGTTTGTGCGTTCGCGTGTAGTTGCCCTGACTCGGACCAGAAGACACGGCGTCGTTTGGCGAAGGACCAGGTGCAAGTGCATGAGGTATATAGAAAGCAGGAGGAGGACGAATGGCATCTTCCAGGTTCCGAATTGGCGTTCCCGTCAAAAATGCGGGCACAAGTAGTTCAGGAATGTCCATCTCCGCTCGTTCAGAGGCTGCGGCCCTGCATGTGACCTGGTTGTCAAGCAGGTCGTCCCAAGGCACGGTGGTTGCATCCACAATGTTGTTGCAGCTGAGGACGTCTTTCTCAGAAGACTCATGCTGCTCCTTATCTTCCATCAAGACGGTGCATGCAATATCACGACGACAGATGGTGGGTGGGTCGATGTGTTTCTCATCGGTGGACCACAGCGCCTGCCGTGTATGCTGACATTGAATGGCAGCGTTGCGGTGGATAGGTCGTGGGGTGGTGTCTGAAAATGGCTTGCCGTGGGTATAGGTGGAGGTGGTGTTTACCGAGGTGGAATGAAGTTCGCTGCCTCGGTGTTCTGTGGCTCACCCGTGCTACCTCGCGGTATGTTAGCAGCGGACGAGGCAGGCTGTAGTTGGTGAGCGCACGCGATGCCGTCAGCTGCCAGTACCATAGGTAAAGGTGAAGCTGAAGCACTGAAGATGAAAACCGAGGTGTCGGCTTAGGTGAGAGGGGTCGGCGCCGTGCTGGGTGGCACGGAGGTTACCGTGTGCAACGGCGTAGCGTGTGCTAGCTGTGTGGGTACCTCGTGTGATGCAGGCGGCGGCGGGTCGTCTCGGTAGCCGTAGTGCTCGAGCACGGCAGCCCGAAAGTCATAGTAGAGTTAGGGTGAGGGCGGAGCTCTGCTGCGCTCTCGCCCTGCCACCGTTTAGCGAGACAGCGAGTAAGAGCGAGGGAGATAAAATGCGATCTTTATGGCTTGCAAAGCGTTTATTAGCGGGTGTGCAACGTCTTATTGTGCTAATTGGACTGATAAGTGGGTCATGGAAATGAGTAAAGTTCGGGATTAGCTTCCGGTCCCTGTCACGCCGTAAACAAGAAAAAATCGGGCCATCTCCACTAACGTAAAACCACCTGGGGAGTGGAGAAGCATGCAGTAAAAAGTGTATTCTTGGCACCTTGGCGTTTTTTCCCACGGACAAGAAACCGTTGGGGCGTAAAGGTATACAGCTTTTCTATAAAATTCTGGTGTCTTTTAAGCACAAAACGTTCTAGCGCGAGGGTTTGGAAAAAGAGTGTCCCGATGTGTTTTTTAGCACGCGTTTTTGCCCATGGAGATGAAACGTTCTGGCGCAAGGCGTTGGAAAGCCAGTGTATCGGTGCGTTGTTTTATTACGCATTGCATCCCCACGCGAGGCGTTGCAAAAAACAAATGTCCCGGTGTTTAGTTCCGTGACTACATGATACAACGACGTGCGACAGGAGACGACGACAGCCCCAGCCCCTAAGGGGCTTAGCCCCTAATAGCATAACGTAAACAGAGAGGTAATACTGGCTGCCCTACGCCGTTTCTTCTCACTGTTTGTAGTCACCAGGAGGACTGTTGGAGACATACGTAGCAGCAAAATGCTCAAGATGAACCGAATCGGTCAATATTCATAGCTTTTTTGGTTACAGATGAGGCAAACCTAATTCAAGCAACCGATTCGGAGCTGATTCCGGGGAATTGTGTTCCAGTGTTCACACCCATTCACGCTTGGGACCTTCTTCAAGACGCAGTTAACAGCTGGTATCGTGACGAAAGAAACATCCTCAGTTTAACTTAAACGAGAGCCGAAGTCGCCGCAAAAGGTTAGTTGAAATTCAGCCCTTCCACGGACAAAAGTTAACAACGTAATTAAAATGCCGCCGCATCGGTTTCAAGAACCTACTCTTCTTTTTAGACTGCACTTGTGGGTTTCACGTGGGCTCGCTTGGGTGCGTTTGATTAAGTGTTCGTGCAAACGGATGAAAAGTCGCCTTGGTTGACACGTGCGCCCAGGGTGGCAATATGTTTACAACAAGCATCGCCTTGTGGAAATCCCATCCCTTCTTTACTTGCGGCTGCACGCAGAGAGTTTTAAACAATTTTCTTAAAATCCTTGCTAACACGAAACCGCGAAACAGCCATTTGGGAATATGAAGTTGTGGAGTCAGTGTAATTCTTGGGGGGGCGAGCGCGTATTGGGAGCCAAAGAATCTAAATTGGAGAGGAGTGCAATCCTGCTTACTCTGCGGAATCCAGACTTTTCGGGTGAGCGGAGTTATTTGGTAGTTCTTGGTAACTGTCCGTCGGAATTCAAGTAAAATGCTCCCTCTGAGTAGTCTTAAAAACCTATTTTCGGATTTCGACTCAAATTCGCCTTGTTTTTTTGTGTGTGTGTAACTCCAGTATGCAATCATTACTTCATGGCAAGTTGCCTTATGTGACCGCCTTTGTATTTTAGGGTTTTGTAATCTCCGTGGAGCGACTGTCAAAACTACGTGGTTTCAAGTTATAATCCCGAACTTACTGAGTTGCTTTGGATTGATTTCGGCGGGGCAGTACAATCAATGATTCTGATCAGGGATTGATATTAAACTTGTAAAAATATCTTGTTGCTTAGCATTGCAGACACGGGCATCACCGGTAACGAGGGTGGTATGCACTATAATCAATATACATATTTTAATTAGTGTCACATTTTCGATGTCTGGGGGACACGGTCTGGCGACAGAGGAGAAAACTCCGGAGCCGGAAGGGGCGTTCACTCAGACTCTACGCTCTGTTTACAGGGATCCATAAAAATACATACATTTATCCGACGTGTCTCACACAGCGGGAACGATATCGTAAAAAAACTCCAATTGGACGCCTACAAACAGATACATTAAAATCACACATCGGAGCTTATTATATTCACATGTGTTCTAACTTCCTGCTATCTGACAACCTATTTTGAGTGTAATCAGTAGCTTTATCATCAGCCAAGGAAATACGGAAGGTACTTCTTCAGCAAATCTCTAAGGAAGGACGAGAAGACCACCACGCGGAGTTTACGGCATATCGTAATTGTGCAAAGCAAAAGTGCTTATAAAGGTTGAGTAAACGCAACGTATACAAAATAGCAGACGTAGGGTGCCTGATGCAGGCACTGTGAGTTTAAGTGCTCATTGTAGTGACACGTCATATTCTGTTACATGTACGTGTACCTGTTGGTTATCAGTGTGGGTCAAATTTTTTATAAGGTGTGGCATCGTCCCCTGAACTTTGTTTCTGCCTCATAATCTCTGCTGCTGTGTTCATTTTTTTGTGAATTCCTGTCGCGTAAATTGCGCTTCTGATTAAAGCAAGGCAAATCCTCAACGTTTTCTGTACCAGAGTGTTTATTCGGAAAAAAATAGTGAAGTTCATTGAGTTATGTAAAAAACATTACATTGGTAACTGCTGCCACTTAAAGTTGGCCTATTTATTGTAGGACTCAGTTCTGTCAGAACGCTGTGTATGTGCTCATACGTTAAGATGTTGGAAGAACACGAGCTACTGAGGAGGAGAACGCCATAGATATTGCAACGCATCTGAGGAAGCTGAAATGGTGATGGAGGCACCGCTATCTCGCTCCCTCCAGTCGGGGAGGGCGTCAAGATAAATTGTGTTTTGCAAGCGACCTCGCAAAGGGCGTCTTTCAAACGGGGGCTGCGTAAGAAAGGAGGCGGATGCCAAGCGGAACGGCGTGCCGCGTGTTTGGGAGCCAAATTACCGCTCTGGATGCCCTGAATAATGATGACGTGAAGAAAAATAGGCTCATTAGCTTATAAGATTACACGCAACGCCCAGCCTGGCTTTGCGCGACTTCTATGCAGTCGAGTGCAGGCCCAGAGTTTCCTAATTTGTCGCTTCCGCCGGTGGTAAGCAAGGCCACATAAAACCGCGGAAGATCGCACACAGTAAAAAAATGAATCTGATGATGTGGTACAATGCACTCATGTCGCCTTAACCGTAGTTTCTTCTTCCTCCCGCTTTCTTGAACTGTACTCACTTCAAATTTCAGTTTTAAATACAAAACCATTTTCAAGGCGCCTTTAGGTTGATTTTTATTTACTAGACCAAAAAAATCCAAAGCTTTGTAGGTATAAATGTGGAAGGGATTGGTCCATTCACGAATTGATGGCGTAAGAAGCAAAGAAGTCTAATACGCTGGTAGCCGTAATACGTTTTTCAGTGTTCCGCTTATTATTTATAAGCGTTTTTCTTTGATTTACTGATATTTGCGTAGAGTAAACGTAATACCTGTAAAGCCCCTCTAAACATCTTGGAATTAAATCCCTGCCTCAACTGAACCAAGCAAAGCAGTTTATTGAACACGGAAGGTGGGCTCACGGTAGGACTACTCGTTTAAAAATTGCGTTTAAATAAGCCGCGTTGGCAAACGAATCAGCCATACCCGCAATAATGGTGCTTGACAACTTCAGGTTAGATGTTGCCCAAGTTTAGTCTATCACCTAATGTGCCTAAATATTACTACCTAATTGTGCCTTGTCTCCAAATGAACATCACAAAGCTACATAGCGTTAGCCTTGAGACTTTTAGAATAGGGTAAGTGGTCTTGATGTTTGTCAAAACAAAAACCGGTTCTGAGAAACATTACGGAATTTTTCAGTTCGTAAGGTAAATTATTTTGATAAGCTGCAGAAATATCGTAAATTCCTGCAAATCCTGCTAAGAAATCAGCATTTAGTTCATCATCTTTGTATTGGAGTTTTTTTGTTTATGTTACTAAAATCCGCATTTAGCCTCTCTAGCATGCGCACAAATGAAGCTAAGAAAATGAAATCACATTTGGTCTCCCAGAAAAGGCAATGAGTAAACGCCTGCGAAAAGTAAAGCGTGTCGCCATTTGAACGTGTACTGCGCACGAACGTGTAAGTTTACAAACTTATCACTGTACTTTCGGGAGATCCAAGGTTTTTTCATGTGGAAAACCTCCTACATCGAAACACAACCTCACCTTTCCGGTTTGTTTTCATCTGAAATTTGGCATTCGGCGATACCTAAGGAAATCTGGAACTACGCTAGGAGAATGCGAAGGATTAAAAGCGTTCTAGGCACTTCAACATGGCCAGTGGTAATATTCAATTAGCAGTTTCGACGTCCCCACCATTACCACAAACTTGTGGATGGTTTGAGGAAGAAAGAATGTCTCTGTTCAGATTGTACGCCAGGCGTCCAGAAAAGAGATTTGGCTAAAGTGTTAATTGGTTATTAATTCGTATTTGGGGAAACTATATTGATTTAATCACATCTACTCTGCATGCGTTCAGGACGATGCAGAGAGGATTGGGGTTAAACATTGATTTTTATTGCAGTCTGTCTTGAATAATAACGTCTCACGGTTTCTGGCTATGCAAGCGGGTAGGTGTGCTCCATTCGGAAGCAGTCTTTGCCATGAAGGAGTTAAAACACAGATTCCTGCGGCATTTTGGCACCTCCTCTATAAATCGGTGATCATTGCGGGAAGAGATTTGGGGACTGTTAAAAAAGTGTATACTTGATATGGACGATGGTACATATTTTATTCCAGAGACACACTCCGGACTTTTTCCGATTGAAGGATCTGAAATGGTAAGGCTTGCTTGCATAGATGATGCGCTTATTGCGAGTGAGTAATTCGCAACAATGAAAGCGCTCCCTGATGCGGTATGTCAATAAGGGAAGTGCAAACAACAGATTATTGAGAGCCCCAGAGCGGTGTAGAATATTCAAAGTCGGGTAGGATTAGTGTTTTTGAATAATTAGCTTTAGCGAGGAAAGTTATCACAAAAGTTTGGGGCCTAAAGAAGAATCACCGACGCTTAGCATGTTTAATTACTTAAGCAACGTGCGTTCGCCAGGAAAGATGGTTATTGACACCCTCATGAATGTATTTATACATGTTATGAGTTGCAAAGGTAGTAATTTCCAGGCATATAAGGGTAATTATTACAATTATATTATAATGGCATATTTTATTTAGCTTCTATCTGGTTGTACGATGCTTTAATCAGCTTCCAGTATTTTTGTTAGGTTTCATTACGAATTGGTTATGCGGAGATGAAATATTCAAAAGGTCAGATCGAAGGAGCAAGAATTTCTGTAGAATAGTTATTCCTCCGTCGATGGCGCATTCGTCTCCAACAAACCTAATTAGAACAGAGATGTTCCTTCAAAGATCTGCGTCGAGATAGAAAAGCTGAGAGACCCATAACTGGGCGTTGTGGCAAATCGAACGAGGCGTAATAGGTGTGCAAACAGCAGCCTTCAGCATAGAGCTACTGTGTTCCACTGAGCATTAAATATTCTTTCCAGTTGAGTATGTCAGTGGGGAAGTTTCAGTTACTCCATTTAATATAGGAAGCTCATGAGAAATAGTTTACAACGCCTTTTGAAAGTCTAAAATTATACAGTGTATGAAAGCGCTATTGTCTGAGATAGAAAAAAAATGATTAATAAAAAACATTTGTGTCTCGCTTGAGGTATGCTTTCTAAAACGTTGTAAATCAAGTTAAAAAATGATTTGTGTTATGGAGAAAAATTAGATTTCAGCAAGTGCGTGCTGAAGTCAACTGCAGGAGATGCGGGCGAATGTTGTTCTGTGTAGGTAAACGATTGAGCGTTTGTGCCTTGCTTTGGAATGGACACCCCCCTCTCTGCCTTCCACAGTACTACTACTGCTACTGGTAGTGGTAGTAGCACTGCTGGTGTAGTATTGCGGGTTCGAGAAGTGTGTTCGTGTGGAGCTCTAAGAGTGACGCCTCCTCCCTTTTCGTGAATGAGGGGTTAGGGGCCGGGTATCTCCTGTTAATTCAGTCCTCGAGCAGTATCTGTCCCGTAGGCTGCCCGCAACGTGGGGGACTGGGGTTGGGAAAGCATGCGATAGGCTGTTTACCCTGTTCCGAGGAAAAACCAGCGCGGGGGAGGGAGGGAAGGAAATTGGCCAAGATAAAGAATCATGAGTAAATCGTGCCTGGCGCGTTACCACGGCATGTCAGTGATGACACGAGGAAACCATTTTATCTGTGACCCTCCAGGCAGAAGGTTCCTTATTATGCGAAATGACTGGTTGAATGCCCCTGGCTCTCTTAAAATTTTCAGGCACTTTCCTTGGGGATCTGTGTCTCCTATTACCCCAGGATGGACCTGGATGGGCAAGGTGATGCCCCAGCATTTCTCGCGAGACGGGTCACTGGTTTTGACAGGATGCATATCGGTATTGGCCTTACATCACACCAGCAGGCTGCTGCTTGGGTTACACTAATTCTGGGCTGCAGCATCCACGTACATTGTAGGAGGGAGGGTGTCCCGAGGTATTGTGCTCGAAGTGTTCTGTGTGCTTACTCGTGTTCCAGATGCATATATTCCCGGGAGAGTGGACGGACGTGAAGGCGTCGTGCTTCTTTCTCGAGGAAAGTCGCGGCGACCTTCTAGCGTGGTCGAGGGAGTTATTTCTAGTCTTAGCAAGGCTCTGCGTATTTTTGTAATTTTTCGCGCATTTCTTTGCACGAGTGTCAGCGCATCTACGAGCTCCCTCGTGGATTGTGGATTCCCAGCGACCTCACACTCTTGTTGTACCTAGACGCTACGATCGATTATATGGATGCGACAGAATCGCATCGCATTTCCTACAGAATCTGGCTGAAGCGAATCTCCGGGGGTTTCACCCTATGCACGTTTGAGACCACATTTGTGGGATGCACCTTTCTAGCGCATTGGTGTGCACCATTCATGTAAATGGGCCTATTGGTATATCCAAGGATAGCCACCTCTGCCACTGTCGCGTTGAAGCTGGCGCTACGGAATACATTGTAGTATAAAACGCCTCCTCGTATGGGAGGCTGTTAAGAAGCAATTCATCTGCATCCGCCGCTGGGGACTGCGGTTTTTTTTTTTTTTTTTGATGAATTGGGCTATAGATTTAGCCGTGGATGCGGCACCTAGGAAATTTTTAGCGCTTATCTACGCGATGCTCGGTGGCGGCAATCTACTTTTTTATTAAACAGATTATTACAAAACAACTTCTTGTACCGCACCAATTACAACCACGATATCCCGACAACCACAACCCACCTTGTGCTACCGAATAAGCCGACATTGTAACCACCCAATCATCACCTATTTCTTACTCTTCTTTTTCACAAACAAAGCAAATATTGAGCAACCCAAACCTTGAGCAATGGAAACAGCATTCACCCAATCATCATTGGGGAGACAGCAAACCGCCACGTTTTTTCGTGGAAGCAGCCCGGGCGTGTCGTTTCCTGGAAAGAGGTTGCTGACCTCACCTCCTACTTTCGATTTCTTGTCATTAAATGTTTATTAGTACTACTCCTGTAGCAACAAAGTATAACGGGTCCAAAAATTCGTCGGCACTTCCAGAAGGTGGAAAAATAAAAGCACCGAAGATATCCACTCTTCACGGCCAAGAAACGGGTCTTCGTTGGTCGGCCGACACGACAGTCATGATCATGGACAGACGCAGTCGCCAATTGCGGCTTTCCGCCGCCAGTGCGCCTATTTCTCCTTTCAGTACCATTATTGTCCTACAAAAACACTTATTGCTCTGCCGTGCCCACGATACGTGTCTGTATTTTAGAACATTCAAAAACAACTGCCTATAAGGTCGCTCGGCGACACTGGCATCACAAAACAGACATTGTACGATACATGCCTGTACGTTTGTTACTGTCTTTACACGAATATGGTTGCTGCACGCCCCCTTGTGGTAGCCAACAAGCGAAGTGGCGAGAACCCTCTGTCATTATTGACCCCGCTCGACAAGCGCGCAAGGATGAACAATGGGCATTCATCATAAGCCCTGTTCAATCTATAAAACTAGACCATTTTGGTTTAACTCTGGCGACGAACATTTCCCCATGTCTGCGTGACGGTGTACCCGCACGGCCGCAGAACATTGGACGGGATCGCCCTATACAGCTTTGTTACGCGAGAATGTAATCTGACAATATCGATTTTGAAGGTGATATTAACAAGAGAATTCTCAAAAAGCAACAGTGTTCTTTTTTATATTAAAACTCACTTTGTGTTATGTAAAATATTCGCATAACAGCATCGAGATCTATAGATGTCTTGCACTGACATAAATGTGTCTGTCATGTTCGTGACTAAAAAAGGGACGGCGAAAGGCTGCACAATTATCCGGCCCTGTCATATCTTTCGCAGCTTTACAAAGCTGTTCGGCAGTCACAAGAAATGGTTGTGAATACTTCGAGTTATGAAGGCGCCATGTGCAAGCTACGTATACTGGGAACCACCAATTAGACGTTTCATAATGTGTACACGTTGCCTATACTTGGGGACAACTTTCTGTGGCCATGGTGAAAAAGCTACGGAAAGGGGAAGCTTACTGCTTTGTGTTTACTGCGCCGAAGTAGTTCCCGATAAACAGGTTTCGGTTTAAGTTTTGCCGTGACCCACGCGCATCTGCTGCACGTCATTATTTCATGAGCTCAGCGGTTGAATTCTCCAAGCTACGATGTCAGGGCATGGGGACATAACGGCGCCTTCTTCGCCACGTTTTATTTTTAAAGACGTGCCAACGCTTTGACTAGAGAAGACACACCGATTGATAAAATTAAACCGTGGACGATACCGCTCAACTATGTATCGTCCCCACATGACACATTTTGTCATCGCTGCAGTTTTTAGCTCATGCACTAATATATGAAGTCTTTTGATCTGAATACTGGGCAGAACCACCGAGATGTATAGCGTGCATATGCAGCGCTTCCGCGGTATACCGAAAGAGCAGCACACACACACTACGGCGTGAAGTAAAATCCTATTTCGATCGTGTTGAATGAGTTTAAGCGCGAAACAACCGTACGGCATCATTCTTGTCTTTCAAGTAATTTAAGTAGTCTTCTAGTGACCAAACTAAGAATTTTAAGATTTCGGGGCTTATAGGTACAACTTGGAACATCTGGCTTGGGCGGTGCGGCAGTATGCTTGCAAAAGACGGCCAGCCGGCTGATTTAAAGATGTTCGGATACGACAGCCGCTACCGGTTCCGCCTGTGTCAAATTAACGTACACGTTGCCGACTACTTCCTCCGTTTGTTTTCACATCTTTGAATTCTCATTCTTCCTGAATTTAAGCGCCGGATTGAGTGGTGAGGTACTGGAGGGAAAGAAGCGGCCACATTTTTTCCCAAGAGAACTTGTGGTGACACCAGTACCGAGCGCCCCAACCAAAAAATGGTTCACTATTACAATACTCGCTAATATAATATTTGGCCTCAGTCGCCGAAACGCAATCTTCTTGTTCAAGGCCCATAGCTGTTGTATCTCAGGAAGTTCTCGCGTGATGAGCAAACACATGGTGGCGCGCGCTACTGTGCCTTTATCTCGCATTCTTCGGCACTGCCGAGCATATTGTTGTAAATCGGCTTTGAACCTCAGGCGCAAATGTCAGGAAGTTCCGATTAGACACGCAACATAGATGATGACGAATGACCCGAAGAGCCAATGATCGTGCAGCACGCAGAGCATGCTGGTCTTCGGTCACTTTTTGTGAACTTGAGAGACCAGGACGCTTGCTTTCATGGATGCCTGGTTTTGCGTTTCCTTTCTCGCACGCCAGCAGATGCCGAGAGCGGCAATAAGCACGTGTGCGGAACGCGCTGGGCATGCTGTTCTCCCCGTCACACTTTCAGAGGCGCGTTTAGCAGCACCTCGGCAAACCGTCCTACTCCTCACAATTTCTCCACACTCTTCTTCTCTTTTTTCTTAACTGTTCAGTGTTTCTATCGTTCGCTCGATTACGCGGCAGGCGAGGACGCCAAACCACAGTATCGGGCGCCAAAGTGCAGTGCAATAAAAACTCAAAACTTTTAAGATAATACTCTTTCACACATGCTGGCTGATAATATAGGGACATTGTAAAACCGAGGCACCAAACTAAGAACTATCCGTTAGTCCAGCTTGGTGTAAAGGAACTTGCCGGCTGGGCAGACAAGAATGGTTTTAAATTGAATCCTGTAAAAAGCTCCTGCGTTGTGTTCTCCAGGAGGCGCGGGGTCCATCCGTACCCAGACATTACTCTTATTGGCGTGTCGCTTCCTGTGAACAAGAGTTCTTAGGTGTTGTTTGACCACAAACTCACATTCATTCCCCACATCAAGGAACTTAAAATTAAATGTCTCAAAACAATGAATATACTTAAGGTTCTCTCCCACCAATCGTATGGTTCCGACAAAGAACTCCTACTACGGCTCTATACTGCTTTGGTTGGGTCTTGTTTAGACTATGGCAGTGCGGTATATGAGTCGGCGACTAAAACAGAGTTGCGAATGCTTGACCCAGTGCTACACTTGGGGCTACGGCTTGCGTCGGGTGCTTTGCGCACTAGCCCTATCGAGAGTCTGTATGTCGAATGTAAAAAGTGGAGCCTTGAGAACAAGCGACACTTGGGACGGTACACAGCTGATGCATACAACAGACCTACGGAAGTCGCCTTGGGTAGGCTGCGGATAGGGCACACCCATGCGACGCACTCGTATCTGCTGACGGGATCTTCTAGACCCCAGTGCAGCAGGTGCGGAGAGGCCCTATCCGTGGTGCACATACTAATCACATACAAGGCACTTCACACAACACGACACAAACACTTCAGAGAACTCTACAGACAACATATTCCCCTACATTCATCGTTTTTTCTAGGTGACGATGCCATTGTTTCTGTGAAACCTATGTTTGAGTATTTGTCAGACGTCAAGTTTTTAAACCTCATTTCCTATCACGCATCATGAAATCTGGCCCTACACACCAGCCATCCTTATTGTCGTTTCGTGATTTCACTTTTGTTTTTGCTGACTTTACTTAGTGTTTAAGGTTTCACCTCTCATATGTGACTATTGTTTTGGCGCTCTTTGCCCCAGTTGGCCTTGCGCCAAAAACATTCAACCATCATCAAGAACTATCCGTTCTCGAATTTGTCAGGTTATCCCCCAGAAAATTATTTTCATTCAACTACATCTAGCTGCGCAGCGAAACGGCCTGGTTTGGCTCTGTAGCCTTGGCTTCATTGTCAAAGAAATTTGTACCCGAGTATAGATTGTGGACTTTGGTTCCCACTGCCTGGCGTTTTACACCTTATCAGCCGAAGCACACAAAAATGCAACTTTGAATATTGGGGCGCCTTAGTTTCTTCACTCGTTGACCCCGAGGAAGCAAACTGTAGTGTTGTGAATAGTGTGAGACGGAGAAGTGAGTTGGTACTTACTATGTTGATGCTACGGGAGAGACGAAGGCCTCAGTTGACATTGACCATAGGTCATCAGCAATCCATGGCTGAGCCATTTCACATGGCTGAGCCATTTCACTTTTTAGCGGTACCGTTGCCGCTCGGGTTAAGCTTAGTGAAAAAATCACGGTTCGGGTTCGGTTCAGTTTCGGAAATACTGGTACTGTTCCGCTTTAGGATGCGGGTTCGGATCCGGTTCGAGTCCCTCATCTTGCTTAAAATAGCCCCAAATAAGGAGAACTGGGCCATGAACGAGATAGCAGCATTGCTGGAGACGACGAAGCATCATTCTGAGGCTTACTGCCTCAGCCTCGTGGCGCGAACGACCAGTTCTCCCATAGACTTCGAGCACTCCGCCAAGTATCGCAACCGCTAGTACGAGAGCGGCTACGTGCCACATGTGGGTCGTCACTTTCGCTGCGTGGTGTTGCCACAAAAGCCCCGGCATTGATCCACCACCCTATAAACAAGCACATTGTTCTTAGTCAAATTAAAGAAAACAGGAGTAAAGAGACACGGTTTTCTTTCTTTTCATACGGGTTCTGTTTACTTGCTTACAGTTTCTTTATCTTTCCTCATTCAAGCACTGCATTCGTTAGCATTGTGGCGATGCACTCAAGGGAAGAACAAAATGCCACAAGTGTTCTCCCCAAACACTTGCCCCACTACCCGAAAAATGGGCCAGAGAAGACGACAACGCCGAAGTGCTAGCTGGGCAGGTTTTTTCGATGCTTGGCTCTCACCGACACTTCAGGTGTCGTTTGTACTCGTGCCTCGTTCAGTAAACACCATTTTTCTGCGTTTCACTCGTGACAATAATAAAAGAGTAGGATATATCTTGCACCTTTGTTCTGCCCTGCTTCGGGGGAGGCAATAAACGTCGTTTGGTGCAGATTCCAGATAACACAAGCGTATTCTGATGTGGGTCTTACTCGAATCCCATGTATGCAGTTAAACGTAAAGTTGTTTGAACCCTGTAACTATAAAAAGACATTTGAAACGTCATCACAGCGGTCCCTCCCAACGAACTTTGAAAGCCCCTTGTCCTGATAGAGGCGGCCTTATAACCATGGTCTTTGTTACTTACTTTTTACAGAATATGCATAAAACCCAATGGCGACGGCTTAGAAAAAATGGGGAGGCAGAATGCACGTAGTTAAGCCTCCCCCATTTTAATGAGAAAATCTTAGGTGCGTTAATCTGCGAAAAAGCGACGTTCTCCTTATCGTTGTTCCTGTTGTTCTTCTTGTTGTAGTTGTTTGCCACAAAAATGGCCACACAATAAAAAATACATCAATCACAAACGCGTGTACTATCCAATGGGACTTCAACCCGCGTCTCCAGAGTAGCAGACCAGTCCTCTACCAACTGTGCTGTGGTAGCTGCTTCCTAATTTTAAGCATATGGCCATGTGGGGAATTGGCCAGGAAACGGGATAGATTTTAGGGGTAAAACGTCCACCTCGTTCGAGTATTATAAAGTCACCCTTTAGATTTGAAGTGTTGAAATAAACAATAAAACTGAGAAAGAATTACAAGATAATGTTATTATTAGGAGAATATGAGAAAGGACAATTTTTTAACAGGTTAAAAGAAAAGGTATCTAGTCTCTTGAAATTTATGGGTGAATGGCCGCAACCACCCCCCTGTAACAGAAACCCAAGGTTGTAGCCCCGAACGAAATGAGGACTAGCATCGGTAGCGTAAGGTTAAGGAGCTGAGCTTGTGCGGCTAGGTAACGTTTCCTATTGAAAGAAGAAAGCGCGGCAATATATAGAAAATTACTATTTACCTCACTTTCACCGCAAACACCACAAATACCGGCGGGATTGTGACTGTGCTATTGTCACACGTTGTCAATGCACAACAAACGTTTTTTCTTTGGGCCACATATCCACTTCCGGAGTGGTCAGGACTCTGGTACTTTGGGGGCAAGTTCTCCTCGCAATACAAAATTCGCAAGGTTAATAATGGGGAACGTAAAAAATAGCGAAAAGTGCTTGCTGAACGCCATGGCATGTGAGTAGAATAGGTGTACACCATCCCCGTAGAAATTTGAGTCCAGGGAAGCTGTGACGTGGGGGGGGGGGCTGCTTGCTGTCGTGAATCAGCAGTTGGACAGAAAAAGGAAAAGAAAGGAAGATGAGCGCATACAAGTGATTCGCAGAAGCAATTCGAAGAAAGAGGCTCACACAAGAGTAATTCGAAGCAGGCCGACTTTTTCCGTGCCAAGGGACCAAGAAACAAATGCACAGACACAATTTTTGGGAAAACGATGTAGTAGTAAGCAAGTTGTCCATAAGTATGGCTAAACGTCGGCCTTCAAACCGCGTTACCGCACTTGAGCTTTCCGTCGAATCTTTCTAGGCTCGTCATTTCTTCTCTGTTTGCACATCATGAAACACTACCGACTTGCTTAATTCTAGGTACTTTCCCACAGTAAACCCTGCGCAACCCGCACGAGGAAAAAACACGGGCATGCCAAAGTGAGCATGACTTGAAGTAGTCGCTTGCAGACATGATGGACGATTCCCAGCGTGATACATGCAAAACAATTGTAAATTGCAAAGAATAAGTTGGGCTTGATTAATACATAGGCGGTCTACCTAGGATCCTTGCTAGACACCCCAATATAAGAGTCCCGGATTTAATGGAGGCAACCGAGATCGCCAAGCTGTGAGATCACTGAGTAAGCTGCCCATCCATAGCATTATCAGAAAAAGAACCGAAGTTTCCACCGGGACCCTGGACGCGTGCGTAATTATCTTCGCTAAGGCTAAGAGGTGACTAAGGGTCGCCAGGTGTTGTGATCGTTGGTTTTTTTCCTATATAATATGCATTTTTCCGTGCAATAAATGTTGAAAGTCAGCGCCTGCGGAGTAACGCTCTTCTTCGTTCTTCACGTGACAGTGCTGTAAACATTCATTTGGATTGGAAGATCATTATATATATATATATATATATATATATATATATATATATATCTATATATATATATATATATTGTGAGCACTGTCTTTGCACTGATTGCTTGGTCATTCTCTCTCTTGTGTCTGAACACACTATCATCAGCATCGTCTCACCCACGCACAGTTTGGTGTCATCATCGTATCCCTGGCCTCGCGAAATCCTAATCATCATGCGAGTACGTTGGTTCTGCTGCCTGCTTGGTAAAGACCGCCGGAATAAACGCCGCCCTGCTTTAGGTCTGCTGCCCTGCTTTCCTCTCTCAAGTGGTGGAGTTGCTTGCCGGCGCCGTCCTCTGCCGCTCCCAGCTACACCCCTGGAGCTCCGTTCCGGTCGACGTCTCCCGCTACGCGAGCCAACGATGCGAAGAGAAAACGCGTCGGAACGCAGTGCTCCACCGCCGTGGGCATGGGTGATCACCGGCAACCAGCGCGGCCATCCCTCCTTCGCTGGTCTTTTGGGTGAAGATGTCGAAGATTGGCTGGAGCAGTATAATCGCGTCAGCCAATTTAACCGGTGGGATGATGCTTTTAAACAGCGCGATGTTTCATTCCACCTAGACCTGGTCGCAAAGACATGGTAATTCAACAACGAGGCAACCATCGAGAACTGGACCGATTTTACTGAGTGCCTGCGCAAAGCATTCGGCACCCCGTCAGCTCGCGTCGATGGTGCCAAGAAAAATCTTGGTTCTCGCGTCCAACGTCCCGACGAAACATATGCGGCTTACATCGAGGACGTCCTCGCCCTCTGCCGCCGGGTGGACGAAAGCATGCCAGAGGCAGATAAGGTGCGGCACATCCTGAAGGGCATTGCTTCATTTGCATTTACCGCCTCTCCATCCAGAATCCCCTGACAGTCAGCGATGTGTGGGAGAACCGCCAACGCTTCGATCAGTTGCAGTCTGTTCGCCTTAAAGGGGTCCTGAAATGCCCTCCGCCGATGCATGGATGTACATGTAACCAAATAAAGCAATGTATTAGCAATCTCCTCCTGCAAGAATTTTGTTAAAGCGATCAGTATTAGCTGAGAAATCGTAAATCAAAAACCGCGAATTATCGTCGCGCCGTATTTCCTCCTCCTTTCAACTGTTTCTTCGCTGTTGGCCTCCCCTCCCATGATGCTCCGCTCCTCAGCGGTGACGTACTTCCGCTATTGCGCTCCCACAGACTGCCGTCTGCTACGGGCCAGCTCTTTCGGCTTTTTCATCTCTGTAGACACCATGGACACAGGCTGGAAAAGCGAACGAATGACCTGGCCGCATGTGTGCGGCCTGGCCTCGCCCTTTCGCGGTGTACGTAGCTGCAGTTGGTATCGGCGGCGAACTCGCAGCCGCGTGGGGAGAATCGTGCGCTCGTTCCCTTTGGTGCACCGCGCACTGTTTATCCAAAAAGCGCGGTCTCAGATGTGGCCCCGCTGGTGCCGGGTGTTATTTTGCGGTGGTTGTAATTCCTACTACCGGCGGCATGTGAAAAAAGACATTTTCAACCGACACAGAACCCGTGCACAAAACGCGCCGGATCGGATCGTTTTATCAGCGGCGATGAACGTGAAGGCGAAGAGCAAACCAACGCTGCACTCGATCAGCGAGAACCCGTGTTCTGGCAAGCTGCACCCATGTGTTGCATTCAACACTGACGGGAAAGCGTTTGTTTGCACTTGTTTGGATAGTCGTAAAATGTCCAAACACTCCGGCACTCCGCTAGCAGATCAGCCGGCGAGACATTTCGGAAAACATTTGACAGATGGCGCCGTATGCATTAGTGTGTCGCTACGCAAAACTGATGACACGCTCTACTAAAACTCCCATCGCGGTGTCACGTAGCGGGACGCAAAAATTTAGCGTTTAGCGTATGCAAAGGCCACAAACGCTGTACTAAAACTCTATTAGCAGCAAAATAGCGTGCGTATGTGAAACCGCTTGCGTTTACAAAGCTGCACGCCGAGCGCGTACGTTTCAAACCTAGTGACATCGTTTAAATACACTGGCAAGCACAGTGTAACGTAGTCAGATATCAACCGTATGCTCAGGCGACAAGCAAGAGCTTGTTTTATGTGGGGCGGAGATTGCGCATAAAGGCCCGTTCGCACTTGCGACGAAAGAGAGTGAGAGCGGCAGGAATTCCGTCGCTTTGTCGCGCGGCGATCGTTTTTGTCGAATGGTCGGGACAAATTTTGGTTGCGCGACAGAATTCCCGTCGCTTCGCTCGCTTTCGTCGCAAGCGGGAATGGAAAGTTCTGCCGCTGCCGTCTGCTACGCAGCTCGGAGGTAACCGCGCGATCTGCTCGGGCCGGATGAACGCGCACACTCCCGCACGGCAGCGCCCCAAGCGGCAGACGGCCGCGTACATCGCTCCCGGCGCCCGCCTGGAGCCCGCCCTCGGCACACTAGCCAGTATATTTCAGGCACTATAATGGAGGAAAAATTTTTTGCTTCCGATGAGCCTAGTTCTTTCCCCCTGTGTTTTTAAATACGTGAAGTGGCTAGCACGTCGTCCTCACGCAGCTCTGTATCGTCGTAGCATCGCTGATTGTCCGAACGAAGCTTGCAGCTAAGCCAATGCAGCGACCGAAGCTGTGTGTGTGTGTGTGCATCGCCTCCTGTGTGTTGTGGACGCGTTCGTTTCGCGATGAAATGCGACATTGTACTTCTGCGGGTGGATAGTGCTTCCCATGGTCTGGATTATCTTTCTCGAACGACGTACCACTCAACCTCGCATGGGGTATGTGCAGTGTGCCTGGCAAAAGCCTTCTCGCTTGCGCGCCAGAGTTGTGACTTGCTGCTCGTCCCCGCAAACCGGGTGTGAGGTGAGTGCCGAATTTACGACGGGCAGGAGGAGGCAACTCATCGTCTGTCAATCGCGGTTCAGACTTGCAACGCATGTTGTGACGTTGCGCTCGTTCGAAACGCATCTCTGGATTGTTTTGAAGTCGAATAAAATGTACGCGTCAAACCGGGCATTCGGCTCAGGGCGTTCTCTGCGATTGCACCAAAGAAGTGCCACGGGACTTTCTTTATGGTACGTACTCACGTAAGATAAAATCCACGCCGTGTTATGGCCGTGTTGCATTAAATACAAACGGTTAAGCGTTTGTTTACACTTGTTTCGTTTGTCGTAAAATGTCAAAGCACTCCGGCACTCCGCTGGCAGATCAGCCGCGAGCCGACGCTGAGCAGACGACTCATCTCTTTGCCGGAAGTGCGTGAAAAAGCCGCCCAATAGCAGGATGTCTAGCTCATGACGAACATCTGGGAATCGATGATGTAGACATGTGAAGATGGGGGCGTCCAAAACACGAAGGAAAGGGTGAGAAAAAAGCGACAAACTTTGCAACAAAAGGTATCTTTTCCCCTGCGAGCATGACTTGAAGTAGTCGCTTGCAGACATGATGGACGATTCCCAGCGTGATACATGCAAAACAATTGTAAATTGCAAAGAATAAGTTGGGCTTGATTAATACATAGGCGGTCTACCTAGGATCCTTGCTAGACACCCCAATATAAGAGTCCCGGATTTAATCGAGGCAACCGAGATCGCCAAGCTGCGAGATCACTGAGTAAGTTGCCAATCCATAGCATTATCAGAAAAAGAACCGAAGTTTCCACCGGGACCCTGGACGCGTGCGTAATTATCTTCGCTAAGGCTAAGAGGTGACTAAGGGTCGCCAGGTGTTGTGATCGTTGGTTTTTTTCCTATATAATATGCATTTTTCCGTGGAATAAATGTTGAAAGTCAGCGCCTGCGGAGTAACGCTCTTCTTCGTTCTTCACGTGACAGTGCTGTAAACATTCATTTGGATTGGAAGATCATTATATATATATATATATATATATATATATATATATATATATATATATATATATATATATCGTGAGCACTGTCTTTGCACTGATTGCTTGGTCATTCTCTCTATTGTGTCTGAACACACTATCATCAGCATCGTCTCACCCACGCACAGTTTGGTGTCATCATCGTATCCCTGGCCTCGCGAAATCCTAATCATCATCGGAGTACGTTGGTTCTGCTGCCTGCTTGGGAAAGACCACCGAAATAAACGCCGCCCTGCTTTAGGTCTGCTGCCCTGCTTTCCTCTCTCAAGTGGTGGAGTTGCTTGTCGGCGCCGTCCTCTGCCGCTCCCAGCTACACCCCTGGAGCTCCGTTCCGGTCGACGTCTCCCGCTACGCGAGCCAACGATGCAAAGAGAAAACGCGTCGGAACGCAGTGCTCCACCGCCGTCGGCATGGGTGATCACCGGCCACCAGCGCGGCCCTCCCTCCTTCGCTGGTCTTTGGGGTGAAGATGTCGAAGATTGGCTGGAGCAGCATAATCGCAGCAGCCGATTTAACCGGTGGGATGATGCTTTGAATATACGCGATGTTCCATTCCACCTAGACTTGGTCGCAAAGACATGGTACTTCAACAACGAGGCAACCATCGAGAACTGGACCGATTTTACTGAGTGTCTGCGCAAAGCATTCGGCACCCCGTCAGCTCGCGTCGATGGTGCCAAGAAAAATCTGGGTTCTCGCGTCCAACGTCCCGACGAAACATATGCGGCTTACATCGAGGACGTCCTCGCCCTCTGCCGCCGGGTGGACGAAAGCATGCCAGAGGCAGATAAGGTGCGGCACATCTTGAAGGGCATTGCTTCATTTGCATTTACCGCCTCTCTATCCAGAATCCCCTGACAGTCAGCGATGTGTGGGAGAACCGCCAACGCTTCGATCAGTTGCAGTCTGTTCGCCTTAAGCCAGAGCCGGCTCGTCTGGATGGGAACACAGATCTGCGTACTCTGATACGCGCAATCATTCGTGAGGAGCTAGGCAACCGTAACTCATCGTGTCTCCCACAGGATCCCTGCCGCCCTAGCCCATCTCCGGTACGGGATCTAATCAAGGAAGAACTGGCATCCATGACGGCGTATCCACCGGCAAATTCGACTCCTCCTGCCTCTTACGTGACGAGATACGCAGAGGCCGCTTCAAAACACCCCTTGTTCGTCGAATCATCTCCGTTTTCGACTGCTCCAGGACATTTGACGGCCATTGCCCCCTCTCGGGGTGCCCAGGCGTACTACGCGCACGTGTGCCCCGACTGCCAACTTTTCCCTCGGGACCACCCGGTTTGCTACTACTGTGGAATTCGAGGCCACATTTCCCGCCTTTGCCGAAGACGCCAGCAGGATGAACGCCGAGGGTACGCTCCTGACGAGCAGGATAACGCCCGCTTTGCTTATGGCACTCGTAGAAGCACATACGTCCCTTCTATTAGCCGTTCTTCCCCGCCTCGCGATTCTCCTGAGTTTTCTCAGCGTGATACTCCAACACGACGCAGATGGCCTTCGCCCTACCGCCACTCGGTGTCCCCTCTTTGTCCTGCCTCACTTTCCAATAACCGCTCTTCGGAAAACTAGCGTCTGCAGTTTTTAGAGGGGAAACTTCATTGCTCGAAGACATCAGAACTCCTCCTGAACGTTCGTGGAACTTATTATTGGTGGAAGTGGAAGGTTGGCGTGTTGAGGCGTTGTTGATACTGGGGCCAGTGTGTCAGTTATTAGTGCACAGTTATGTTCACGTCTGAAAAAGGTGAGAACTCCTTACGCCGGGCCGTCCTTGTGTGGGGCTAATGGTGATGCTAATCGGCCTTCTGGATATTGTACAGTGCGGGTTAGCATAGCCGGCCTCTTACATTACATTCAGTGTGCCGTGCTGACTCTGTGATCTCATGAAATTATTTTGAGCTGGGACTTTTTATCAGCGTCGTCTGCGGTAATTTGCTGCCGCCAGCCAGCGATTCACCTCACCGAGAGAGAAATGGCCTGTGCGTCAGATGCTCCCGTACCGCGGGTGGTCTCTGCCGAAGGTTGTGTCTTGTGTCCCGGCCAAGAAACGGTGTTTTCCGTAACGTGTCACAGTATAGCCGATGGAGATTTGTTTGCCATACCAGCTGGGAACTTCGCTTGCAAAGAAGTTATATTACCGCCCTGCGTCGTTCGCTTTTCACCGGGATCAGCTTTCATCGCCGCACTAAACATTGCCTTTGAGCGGATTCTGCTTCCTAAAGGCACGACGGTTGCTTCTATTCTAAACGAGGAAGTTGGCCATCTTGCGCTTTTCCCGATAGCATAACTCCAGCATGCCTGTGGGCAAGCGATTACGTCTTCGAACCTTACATCGACCATCAGCACTGAGCTAAGCGAGGAAAATCAAAAATCACTACTCGCCCTTCTTAACAAGCACAAGGCGTTGTTTGACATTCATTCCCTCACTCTTGGACGAACATCAGCAACGACGCATCGCATAGAAACCGATGGCTCTTGTATCGTCCGCCGTCGTCCCTATCGCGTTTCATCCGCAGAACGCAAAATCATTCAAGAAAATGTGGACGACATGCTTCAGCGGGACATTGTTCGCCCTTCGGGCAGTCCCTCGTCTTCGCCGGTTGTTCTGGTCCGGAAGAAAGATGGCTCAGTGCGCTTTTGCGTGGACTACCGAGTGCTTAACAAAATAACCCGGAAAGACGTCTATCCTATGCCCCGAATTGACGATGCTCTCGACACGTTACATGGCGCAGAATACTTTTCGAGTCTCGATCTTCGGTCAGGATATTGGGAGATCCCCATGGCCGCAGCCGATAAAGAAAAAACAGCCTTCGCCACACCAGACGGCCTCTACGAGTTTAACGTGATGCCGTTTGGACTTTGCAATGCTCCCGCCACCTTTGAGCGCATGATCGATACTGTACTTCGTGGCTTGAAGAGGAAGACTTGCCTATGCTACTTAGACGATATCGTCATTTTTTTCGTCCACTTACGCTGAACACCTTTAACGTGTGAATGAAGTCCTCACCTGTCTTGGCAATGCTGGTTTACAGCTGAACACCAAGAAATGTCGCTTTGCCAGTACCTCAATCAAAGTGTTGGGCCACGTTGTAAGCAAGGAAGGTATACGCACGGATCCAGACAAGATCAATGCGGTCCTCAATTTTTCACGGCCTCTTCGTCAAAAAGAGCTACGAAGTTTCCTGGGCTAGGCTTTCTATTTTCGCAGCTTCATCCGAAATTTTGCAGCAATAGCCTCACCCTTTCACAAATTACTCACATCCGGATCTCCCTTCGTCTTTGCTCAAGACTGCGAAAAAGCTTTCCAAACCCTGAAACAAGCCTTAATTTCGGGACCAGTGCTCTGCCACTTCCATGAGTCGGCCGCCACTATTCTTCACACCGATGCCAGTGGACACGGTCTTGGTGCTGTCCTTCCTCAGCGTACGGATTCCTCGTCGGAGCGAGTAGTTGCCTATGTAAGCCGCAATTTGACTCCCGCTGAGAAGAACTACACTATAACTGAGAAAGAGTGCCTCGCCGTTGTTTGGGCCGTGCAAACATTTTGTCCTTATTTGCATGGCCGCCATTTCTCAATGGTAACAGACCATCACGCCCTGTGTTGGTTACCCTCCCTCAAAAACCTCTCAGGGCAGCTTGGCCGTTGGGCACTCCGTCTACACGAATATGACTTCACTGTGACTTACAAGTCGGGGAGAAAGCACAACGATGCCGACGCTCTTTCCCGTTGCCCACAGCCGACCGCCCACTGCCCACAGCCATCGTCCCAAAGTAACGCATCGCTCTCTATGACTTCTTCGCTCGCCTTGCCCATGGCCCCTTTGCAAACCGCCGGTCAAGATATTCTACCAAACCTTGTTTCTCTCCAAGGAGCCGACCCGTACTGCCGACGACTACTGGACCTTCTTGACGGTTCAACATCCTCACCTAACAGCCGAACGTGTCACCAAATAAGTAAATTTCGCCTTCTGCATGGTGGAGCCCTTTACTGCCACAATTATCACCCTGCCGGAGACAGATGGGCTCCAGTCGTCCCTCGCTGTCTTCGAGCCCACATCTTAGAAGTTTTCCACGATGACGCCACACCTGTCCATCTTGCTTTTTTCAAGACCTGCGACCGCATCAAAAGCAGTTTCTTCTGGCCAGACCTTTCCTCAAGCGTCGCTAAATATGTTGCATGCTGCCCTTCATGCCAGCGTCGTAAACGCTCGACCTCAGCCCCTGCCGGTATGCTACAGCCGCTGCCTTGTCCTTCTGCCCCATCCGAAGTTGTGGGCATCGATTTGTATGGACCATTGCCTTTCACTTCGACCGGTCATCGATGGATTGTTACCGCTGTCGATCACTTGACGCGGTATGCTGAAACTGCCCCTCTACGTACCGGCTGCGCTTCTGAGGTCGCAGATTTCTTTCTGCAAGCCATCTTCTTACGGCATGGACCACCTCGTACTCTTTTAACTGATCGTGGCCGAACCTTTCTGTCAGCAGTCCTTGAGAAAGTTCTCCAAGCTGCTGGTACTGCCCACAAAACCACGTCGAGCTATCACCCACAGACAAATGGCCTAACAGAACGGTTCCATCGTACACTTTCGGATATGATTTCTTTTTATATCAACCCCGACCACAGGAACTGGAACGTCACACTTCCCTTTGTCACATACGCCTAAAATACCGCGTTCAAAGCACCACTGGATTTTCACCGTTCTTTCTCGTCTACGGCCGCCACCCACCGTCCATTCTAGACGCATCTTTCTTTCCCTGTCCCGTGGATACCACAACCAACGTCACCGACCAATTTGTTTCTCGACTAGCGCATTGCCGGAACCTCGCACGATCGCACGAACACCGAGCCCTGCCAAATTGACCGCAACTCTCGCTATGACGCAGACCTCCGGGAAGTTATATTCAACCCTGGGGATGCGGTACTGCTTTCGACGCCGCTCCGCGCGCCAGGACTCTGAAAAGTTTATGCCGCGCTTAATTGGTCCCTATACCGTACTGCAGCGAACATCTACCGTCAACTACGTCGTTGCTCCCACTTGTGGAGTCGCTTCACCGACGGTGCCGTGGCATCGAAACTGTTCATGTTTCGCGCCTAAAGCCCTTTCGGCGCAGATAATCCTCCCTTTGACGGCCAGGATGGCCGCTTCAGCCGCCGGGGAAGCTAGTGTGAGCAGTCTTTGCACTGATTGCTTGAGTGGTCATTCTCTCTATTGTGTCCGAACACACTATCATAAGCATCGTCTCACCCACGCACAGTTTGGTGTCATCATCGTATCCCTGGCCTCCCACAATCCTAATCATCATCGGAGTACGTTGGTTCTGCTGCCTGCTTGGGAAAGACCACCGGAATAAACGCCGCCCTGCCTAAGGTCTGCTGGCCTGCTTTCCTCTCTCAATATATATATATATATATATATATTTTATTATATATATATATATATATATATATATATATTTATATATATATAAGACAGAAATAAGGGTTGACAGTCAAGAAAACCTCGGAAAGCAAAGGGGGGTTATGGTAGGTTATAGAAACAGATAAAAAATTCACAAAAAAAAGAAAGTGGAGAAAAAAATTCCCGCCAGGTGGGATCCCAACCCACGACCTCCAGAATACCGGTCTGGTGCGATAACCACTACGCTACCGGCAGGGCTATTTTCCTCTCCACTTTGTGGGGTATTTATGTCAATGTAATTTTTTCCTGTGCTTGGGGGTGGTAGCCAGACCGGTATTCTGGAGGTCGTGGGTTCGGATAACACCTGGCGGGCATTTTTTCTCTACTTTCTTTCTTTCTAAATTCTTTATCTGTTCTAGGACCTACCATATCCACCCCTTTGCTTTCCGAGGTTTTCTTGACTGCCAACCCTTATTTCTGTATTATTTTCGTATTTTCAACGAGCCCCTCCTTTCCTATTCTGATTCGCTATATATATATATATATATATATATATATATATATATATATATATATATATATATATATATATATATTTGCCACTAAACATTGTAGGGTTAGTCAGGCTCGGCAGTTTTCACTGCAATAAAAACATTGTTACTTTTTGAACTGAACATGTGTACTTCTTGCAGTGTACGACTTTCCCAGTTCTGTTACTACAATGAGACTCTCAAAGATTGTAATTGTAAATCTGCTTTTTATTTTTCTGCTGTGTTTCTTTGCCGGAACGAACTTGCGCCCCTACGATGCGTTGCTGGTGACATACTAAGCTCTCGATTTTCTAAGCTTTCTAAAGGGAATAAGTGCTGACAGGTACATTTTGATGCATAGTAAACTTTTCCATAGTTCATACCTTGGACGACTTTTGTTTTTACGTTGCATCTTGGAGCGCCAGCCTTCATGGGTCTGAAAAAAATGCACAAAAGTTTTAATTCGCTGTACAGGTATTTCTTCCGAGGTAGGCAAGGCTGCGAACTCTGTGCATACCTCCGAGAATTAATGTAATGCTCTGACAGTTTGGAAGGCACCTCTGAACACGTGATGTTGTGTGCAGTAAGCCCAATAGTTCTGGCCCCTTGTTCACCTGTGTTTGATTGGGCAATTCGTCTTGACGCGGTCCTCATGGAATTCGTGTCAAACATTCGAGAAAAAGGTTCTAAGCGCACCTTGGACTGAAAACTTGTTTTTTTAACAGGCGAGTGCTCTTCTTCAAAACGCCCTCCTTTTGTTTTTGTTACAATTTTGGAAGCTTCAAAATTACTCACTTTGAACTCGGACAGCTGTGTTTGCTACCTATGCTTTTGTTTGGTATGCCTGGCTCTTTCTCTGTTTTAAAACTGCCAGAACGCATAATGATTCTTTTCGTACAGTAGGACGTTCTGACAAAAACGCGTATCTTCTGATGATGCCTTTTTATTGCACGTGATATTTCCTGCTTTTTTTAGGATTAACATTCTTTATAGCTGTCTCGAAATTGCATCGTAGTGGGGTCGATTTTGTGACTTTGGCATATTTATATACCTAGCTTCAGGCTTAACCTCCGGCTGGAACAAGTTACAGTGGTCCTTGAATCCCACTGCATTCTGGGCAACCATGAATATTTATTTTATTACATTTCACATTACCCCTGAAGGCCCCCAATGGAGGGTATTACGTAGGGGAGGGGGGGGGGCATAGACACACTGAAAACAGAGATGTTGAAAGCAGTATTAGAAAAAAAGAAAAATGAGAAAAAAGATAGAAAAGGACAAAAAAATAAAATTTATGTACTACGAAATATGGCAGGAATCAAATGTGTTTTAGGAAGAAATAATTTGAACAAATAAACGGATTGCGCCTGCGCAAGAAGGCACTTGCAGATAACACAGAAATGACTCTACGGAACTAGTTAATACAATTAAATATCGAAAATCGATGAAGGGTGAAAAAGAGAACAGCGGTGGGTTCATAATAATGCATTTCGGGGAACAGTACAATTCAAATCATCACAATTGGTGAAGCAACTTTTGAAATTGATTTATGTCAGTTTGACTTGCGATATGGGAGAGTAAATCGTTCCAGTCAGATATTGTGCGGGGCAGGAATGAGTGTGCGTAGAAGGACGAGTGACATAGTGGGCGTTTAACTTTGTTAAGATGATCCCTGCGTCGAAAAATGGCTGATGGAGGCTGAAAGAAATCGCTGTGAAGTGTTGGGTGGAAGTACATTTTATGGGAAAGGGAGAGGCGAGCATATGCGCGTTGAACGCATGTCTTATCCAGTTCAGCACACTGTTTTAGCGCTGTGAGGCTTGAAAATGTAGAATAATCAGAAAAGATGAAGCGAGCAGCACGGTTCTGTAATGACTCGAGGTTATTTGTGAGATATGCTTTATGAGGATCCCAGATTGCCCAGGAATATTCTATTTTTGGACGAATAAGGGTTACGTATGCACGTTTGTTTACATCAGATGGGGCTTGTTTTAGATTACGCCTGAGTAGTCGTAAAGAGCGGTTTGCTGAGACAAGAATGGCGTTATTGTTGTGGTGCCATTTCACTAAATTCTGAAATGAAGATCAAGATATTTGTACGTGTTCTTTACCTATATTTCATTGTGACTTATAGTATAAGAAGTTGCAAAATGGGGATTCAAACTAAAAAGGACATTTGCTTTGTTTTGGATAATTTAAGGGACATCAACCATCTTAAGCCCCAAGATGTAATAGTGTCTACGTCAGATCGGAGACTGATATGGTCGGTATCAGAGGAAATGGTACGGTAAATTTCAAGGTCAACAGCAGATAGGCGAACTCAGGATGACACACACGAGGGAAGGTAATTAAAGTAGACTGGAAAAAGTAATGGGCCTATTGCGCTATCTTGGGGGACCCCTGACGTTACTTGAGCGAAAACAGTTGCGGGATTGTTGACAAATGGCAACTGAAGTCTAGAATTGAAAACATCTTTAATCCAAGCCAAAACTTCGGTATGTAGGTTAAATTTAGATAGCTTGAGGAGTAGTCTATGGGGAGGAACGCGATCGAAGGCTTTAGAGAAAACTAAGAAGACTGCACTGACTTGCAACCCGGAGTCAACTGAAGTATATAAATCTTTAGTAAATCTGGCCAATTTGGTCTCGCATGCGTAAACTTTGCGGAAACAGATTTCTTTAAAGCCTAAACATCCAAATTACCGAACGTTTCGCCAAAATTGTTTAAACCTTGAAAAACGTATACCTATGCTGCAAATGTCTGATGAAAAGCCGTTAGATTTTTATATATTTTAGCATATCGTGCTCCCCTCATTTGCTGCTTCCTTCGCAAAACTTGATGCAGCAGTTCGAATTTGTGCGCCGTTATAGTGGAATTATTGTCTGGTTCGTAAAAGTTAGCTGATATTTGAAAGAATGAGGCACATTTCAAGAAGAGTTTGTAACACACCCCTGTTCTCCGACTGTGCCACATCGTGTATTACAAGTGCTCCGACAAGCCAGCCATTTATTTATTTATTTATTTGGAATACCCTCAAGGCAATTGCATTGAAGAGGGGAGTGGGTGATTACATAACAAGAAATAAGAAAAATGCAGTACAACGAACACATTGCGAGTACATATCACCTCTAAAACAAACGTAAAACAGTAAATAAGGTTGTAATCATTCTTTTACAACGTGAGAAACGTGCTAAGGTATACATGTTGTAAGTAGTAATACAGGAGGTCAGTTGCAATTTCGTGTCAGTTCTGGCGTTCCTGGCAAGACTCATAAAAAAAATAAAACAATAGAAGCAAAACAGCAAAACAAGTGGGATTGGCAGGAACCATTGTATCGCTACAGACAATAGACAAATCTAAGTGATGATGTTGCACACAGCGGAATGAAACAAGTCTGGGTTGCTAATCGTAGCGACATCAGAAGGAAGATGATTCCAGTCCCTAGAGGTACGTGGAATGAAAGAGTGAGAAAAGGTTTTAGTGTTGCAAGTAGGAATACCAACTTTGTAAGCATGGTCTAAACGAGAAGATACGAATGAAGGGGGACTAAGTAGTGCGTTGTGAAGCATGCCGTGTGAATATATTTTACGGAATAAGCACAAACGTGCAATTTTTCGTCGTGACGTCAGAGATGGGAGATTCAAGTTAGTTTTCATTCTGGAGACACTGGCTGCTCGCTGGTAGTTAGAAAGAATAAATCGTGCGGCGTTATTCTGAATCATTTCTAGCTGGTAATCAGTACTTCAGTAGATGGGTCCCATATAGATGAAGCATAGTCAAGTTGTGAACGGACAAGGGATTGGAAAAGGAGCAGTTTTACAGAAGAAGGAGCGGAATGAAAATTACGTCTTACATAGCCAAGCATTCGATTGGCTTTATTAGTGATATAGTCAATATGAAGATTCCAAGATAGGTCAGCAGTGATATGAACGCCCAAGTATTTATATGAAGTAACAGCTTCGAGGATTTTCCCATTAAGTAAGTACGGGTGCGGGTTAGTAGCGATACGGGAAATTCGCATTGATTTGCATTTATTAGTATTTAATGTCATTTGCCATGTACTGCACCATTAGAAACAAGTATAAAAGTAAAACTAAACATCTTAACCAAGCACTTTTCAATAAAGGTGTACATATGCAATCGAACCTATCATTCACGAACCCCACCTTAGTGTGTGCAGCAAGCATGTTTTTTTTGGCAAGCAACCAGGTTTGGACAAGCGAGACGCACTGTACTAAAGGAAAGAATCCCAAACTCGAATCTTGCATCACGATATAGCCACATCACAAGGCCTCGTGATCTCGCCTAGGCACGCACACAATCGCCCGAAAATTTCATTGTAAATAACTCAGAACGTGAGCCGTGATGTGCATGGCTTCTCCTTCAGCAACAAAGATTTCAAACTCTCAACTAAAGGCCAATGTCCTTCGGATTAGCGCACACTAGCCAACCCAAACATACCTTCCAGCAAGCACCAACGGTCGCCTACCTCTAAAATGGTAATCTATTAGATACTCATGGTGGGACATGTGTCTTTCGCTACACTTCCGCCCGCACCTAGGACTTCTTATCCGTCTAAACGCGTAAGACCGACAAATATTGCAAATGCGTGTGGTGTGAAAGGCGAAAATGCGAATGACATCCTATGAAGTTATTCAAGCTTCACGTGCATTTTCCAACACCACTCCGGAAATTCTGGAAAGCTGCTTCTCTAACAAACCGAACATTTGGACGGAAGTGAAAATATAATCTGGTGCTTAATGGCACCGAGGCAGTAACTTAATACATTCTCTGTAGACCCATCAAACTTGTTGTGGCGCGTGATACCAAAAAGCTCTGCTGTCTCTAAGCTGTCGTTTTCAGCAAATGTGTAAACAGGCCTTATAGTGTGGGTCAGGCGACTTCGAAGCAGAATACGCTTCTCAGTTATAAGATTTCGTTGCCTATCGGTATTTCGTGGGCTGCCGCTAAAAAAACTATTACCGGGATAATATTGGAGGCAGCCCTGACCATTAAAACCATTATGTAGAACATTTAAAAATGCAAGCACGTGACGGCGCGGACGCCAGCGCACAAAAGTCACAAACTACAACCACAGTAAAGACCATCTGTAAATAACATGCTCGGTAGGCTCTGAAAATCTATGTTCGTACGTTAGTACACATATCTCGATAGGACAGACAAATGCTTCTCTTATATTCTCGCAACGCGCGCAAAGCAGCGACAGCATTACTGAGGTGCTTCAAAAATTTTAAAGTTTTACTGATGCCTTTCGATTACTGGCACAAAAGCAATTGCTCGCATCTGAAGCGCGCAGGCACTTAATGTTTTTTTCACCACAAACGTGTGCTTTCACATATTTACCTCCTCTCCCACCAACACTCGCTCACTCGCTCAACTCTCTCCGGCACTCACTGGAGTGCGCAGAGAAAGTTTTGTTCTTGGGAGCTTGGCGTTTTTATATACCAGTTGTTTTCCCTTTATCAACCTTTAGGTGCACCTGCCTGCCAACACGATCAATAAATCTTTTCTTTTATAATCTCGTACTTCGTCACGATCAGCCTTGAAAGTTTTGAGCTAAGGAAAGTGTGAGTGCCCCACTAAGAAGGGAAGCCAAAGGCTCGAGCTCCGAGAAGAAAGCATCAGCCAATTACGCGATATCTCGATGTTCTTTTCCCCTCATAAGGGCAATGTTTGATTCAGTGCCTCGCGACAAAAAAGTAATCATAAGAAATAAAATATCTGGGTAATGAAAGGAGACCCGTGGAAGGAACGCAATGAAAGTTTCAAAGCTAACGAGGCTAGGGAATGGGATGGATACGAAAGACAGCCTTCGGTACAGAGCGGGGCTCGCTCATGCTCGCATGTCTTCCTTGTTCCGTTCTTTGTATGAAACAACTATGCTGCCGTGAAAGGGCAGTTGTTCCCTAGGGCGCCGAACACAACAATGTCCTCAGCTCACCTGGCTCTCTTGATCCTACATCTTCCGTTTTGTGACCTTCCTTTATACTACGTGTGTTCCCATTTATCCCCTGTTTGACGGCCCTTTGTACGCTACCTTTTGTCGAGGGCCTGGAGCTGCTTCCGCGTTCTTTGGTGCTTCGTTGTCTGTGCTATTATTTCCCAATACCCGGCATCGCTGATCATTTTTTGCTTCTTGTCCCAACATTGGTTGTACCCCGGGTCAGGCGTTTGAACAGGTAATTCACGTTTCTGTGTTCGCCAGGCCATTGTCGATGAGCCCTTTGTAGGGGTCTTAAGCAGATGGTATTGAGACAGCTATTCGTAGTCTTCTGAAATTCTGCTCCTTCTGTTTTGCTGATAGAATCAGTGTTATCATTCCTGCTATTTTCTGTGCCCTGTACAGACGCTCACTTCATACAGAGCCAAAAAGTAATGAAAACGGCATAACTGCCTCGAATTCTATCTTGATATAAATAAAATGGAAGACACCACAACATTACTGGTAGACGCAACGAGACTTACAAACAGAGTATATGAGAGTAATTGGATCAAATATTTGAAACCTACTGCAATAGTCATATTGATTTGGTAATGCAACTACATATCACTTCTATATTCATTGTAAAGATTGTTAGGATATTACCATCCGCAGGGATTAGTCAATGATATATTCCTTGAATTACGATATGGGGTTTGATTTTACAAATTTGATGAATAAATAACGAACTTTTAAGCTCATTAGAAATGCCTGCAATCTTTTTTTGCTCTGCAAGTGTTCATAGGCCTTCCGAAAGTTAGGGAGGTATATTTCTTGTAAATCCAATACTCTGCACAATGCAAGTGAAAGAATCAGCGAGAAAGAAGGACTGAAAAAGGGAGCTAGCGAATTGGCCGCCCAGGGAGAAAATCATGGAGTCAGGGCTGGTTTCTTACCTGCTTGCGCTTTAGGTTGTAAGAATAAATTAGGCAACGCACCAAACCCGCAATAAAGGGGTGGTATTTCTTCCTGTTTTTTTTGGCGGATTTCTCCGAGCTATATAGCCAGACAAAAGGGACTTTTGGTGGTAGCATCGCCAATCTTTTACACACAATGGTACAAAAACCTGTGCCACATTTTGTTAACTCAGTGTTGTCTAGCCGCCTCCTACAACACGCGTAATTTAGAATGGATCGCATTGCCGAGCCTCGCGACAGTTTTGAACGCAAACATCCAAGCAACACTTCAACGCTAGCATATTCCAAGAAGCTGGCAGCCTAATAATTACGAACATTTAGTGCCTCTTCCCACCAAAACCTTTTATTGCGCGCAACAAAACGAAGCTTGAAACAGTGCGGTAGGTTTGTCTACATTTTACGTCTATAGCACGTTTGATATACAAGGATGTTTCTGGAGGAGTAAAAAGCAAGAAAGCAACTACATGTTTACCTGGCCACTTCTTTAAGTAACCCAGATTGAGAAGGCTACAAGGCTGGAGAAAAAACGAAGACATATACCAACTAATGAATATTAAACTAACTTTTGTTTTAGCTTCCTTCCCATATGTCGTCGCGGAGCATACCACGCAGCGGCAGAATTAACCTTCTGCCTGAAATTGCGTAATTTCGTAGTGGGTACCGTCGGCTGCCGGACAAGGGATGAAGAGTCTGTAAAACACCAAACTTTTGAATAAAACAAAGTTGTGTTTTGTCTTGGGGACCCTTAAATGTCTTTGTGGCGTCTAGTTAGTTGCTGATCTCTCGCCTGGTCGTCGACCCATTGCCTTCAATGCGTGAAGTACTCGCTCGAAGACAGCGAATGTGCTCTGGCTATTTAAACAAGATTGTCATTACATAATTATGCTTTCACGTTCTAACCGCCCTGTCTACCCGCTGTTATAAAGGTACGATGAGAAAAGCAATTTGAAAGGGAAATAGGAGAAAAAACTACATCCAACTTCGCACTGACGTGCCGTCACAGGACAGAAGCAAATAGGCTGTGTTATGTTTGGAAACTTTGCCCCACGGCAGCAATGAACAAGCACGAATACGCATGGAAGCTAATATTGGACGTTGGGTGAGTTTGGTACACCTTACTTGAAAAAACAGCGCCGCGACTAGGGTTAAAGAAGAGGCGAATGCGAGTGCTTCCTATCAACTGTAGAAACTTTTAATGCAAGGCAATAAATAGATAATAAACTCAAGACGTAAGTCAAAGTCGCTGCGGGAAACGAATACGCTTTAGAAATGCGTACGAAGCTTATGTCGGGTCCATAAAATAAGCTTACAGAGTTCTAAACTATTTCACATAGGCTATCGTGGGAGATGCATAAATGAGTGCCTTCTCGCGAATGTTTAAAGCGTGCACACAGGAAAAGGCAGCAAACCTAAGCACGAAATTGTCAGATGTGGTGTATGAAATTATTTTATGCGGACGAGTTGAGGTAGTCCAGTGTGGTAGACGCAAAAAAGGGTATCGTTGGGAGCATACTTACAACACCTGCAATCACGCTATGCAATTCAATAAATAAAACTGATGCACAAAGGTTAAAAAAGCATGCGTTTTAAAACACTGTCAAGACACCCGCTTCCTGCGGGTATTCTTAAGAAGCCTATGAAATTCACTGTGAATGTTGTGTGATCCATCTGTAGCACTTATACAACACAAGATTGCTTATCGATCTGTGAAAGGTTTGCGTTGCTCAGGATAGTAGGAAAATCATTCTTTTTCATGTCATGATGTGCAAGCTTTGTTCATTTATCTGACAGTGATCCCTTTCCAGCAAAGACGTATGCTTTCAACCTGTGCTTATTGGCCTATTGAGTTTGTTTACGTTAAGGCTTCACCCAGATGTGTCAGTGCTCGTATTTGTCACTTTTTCTGCCATAGTCCCCGCACTGCCTCTTAAGAAATCCAGCATATAGACATATTAAACGTCGTGCAAGACGACAAAAACGTGTTTCATGTGAGGATACAGGAAGGTACTATTGCGTAATTAATAATTTTGTACCATTCTAGAATGCAAATGTTTACAGCGCGTTAACGAACGTAAAAGCTGATGAATGTGCGCCAAGCTTCATCTCCGAAAGGGGAGAAACCATGAATTCATGAAAACTTCGTCGCATATTGTCGTAATTCTTCATGACATATCGCCCTCAATGCATGATAGTCATGTGTACAACATAAAATTGGAATGAAACAAGAATGCAGCCGCTACCTTATTCCAAGTTACCTGATGCGGGTTTACGTGTGCATGTTTTGGTATACTTGACGAAACCATCTAATATATCCTACACAAAACGAATTGAATAATAATGTTCAGATGGTGGGAGGGAAAGGCGACATCAAGTAAGATTTGAAGCCCTTCGCCCTTTCTAAACTGAGCTTGCTATCTCCTGCTCCGCTTCAAATTTGTGTTTGCGTTGGTAAGGTCAACACACCGAACTAGAGTTATCGGTTAGGGTGGCAAATGCCCGTCCTGCCTTTTTTGTGGAGATATTCTGCGCTGAGAACAGGGACCATAGTTACAATAACCTCGTGTCGCGGTGTCATACAGCTTTTTCGCAGAAACCACAGCACTAAGGAAAGAACTATCAGGAGCTCGGGTTTGTGTGGATGTCGCAACCTAGTCGAGTGTCTGAAGCCCTTGAAATAACTGAAGATACCAGCTGCAGTGGCTCAATGGCTGAGGTGTTGTTTTGCTGAGCCCAAGAAAGCTGATTCGATGACGGTCACAGCGGCCTCAAACAATAAACAGCAGGTGACAGCAATCACTCATGACGAGTGGGCGAAGCACTGGCGACCGTTCTTGCCGTAAATCACCCGTGAAATTGCCCACTCGCGCACGTGGAATGAGTGACAACACGTGTGTACAGTATATACTCCGTGGTAGCTTGTTGTCGGCGTTGCCCTTGAGCCGCTGCTTCCCGAGCCCTCAACTCCGGGTCCGCTTGGCGTTTTTGCCGTTTTGCCGCCGCTTCCCGAGCTCTCGCCTCAGGGGTAGCTTGTTGTCTGCGTAGACGGTGAGCCGACGCATGCCACGCCTTACGTTCGTTTTCATCCATTGCAGAAAGAGAATGTGTGGTCTGTGACGCGCTTTGCACCGCAGCTCAATCTCTCTCTCTCTCTCAATCTCTAACGTTTTGTGAACGTTTTCTTTTGTTCTTGTTAACGTTTTGTGAATTCTTTGGTCGCAGATATTTCGATTTACACGGTGCTGGGCCGTGAGCACGGACGCCGGAGGGATGCCGGACGGACCAGCCTCGGCCCTAAGGTGCTTCGCCCCTAAAAGGCAGGATGTTGGAAATTTCGGCGCACGTGAATCATCCTCAGGTGGTAAAAATTTATCCGGAGTGCTGTGGTAGGGCATGCTTCATAGCTTAGTTGCAGCTTTGGTGCGGAATATCCTGTTAATTACCGTTTATAGACTATCTTTTCTATCTCTTTTCCATATTATACAGTGTCGCATTCTTCGAAGTAACTGGAAATTTAGAAAAGTTATACCTCTACACATACCTCGTGATTAACAACAAATTATGTGCTATTGACCAATTTCCTTAACCTGTATTCTATGTAAAATTCTGGAACATTTATTATCTCAAAATGCCGAACACGTAGACGGTCATTCAATATTTACACCCCCCAAGATGACTTCCAAAAATATTATTCGTGTGAAACTCGTCGGGCACGAAGTTGCTCTTACACGTTGCAGTTTAGAAGGTTACGTTTACTTATAGCTGACGTACAAAAGTATACTGCGGGTGCTTGGATAAAGGCAATAGTGCTGACGGGGATCCACGTCCCTCTGCACTTCACAGCAGTTGAAGGTGTTTATAATCGAAGCTACGGGACCAGGCATGGGATTAAATACACTTTACACCAATGCAGAGAAAAAAGTGTATCCAAAGCAATTTTATACTGACGCAAATTCACTCATTGTGTAAGAAGGTGTTGCACAACAATTTTTCTTCCTATTATCTGGGAAGAAATACACTGATATACATAAAAGTCCTTCTAATTATCTCTGCCTCACGGTTTGGATGGGGGGTCACAACTTCGTCTAAGCAGATATATTTACTACTTCCACTGCCTCGCCACCCATCTCAAAACCGCTGTGTTTCTCCCGAGGTTATTGATCATTAGTTTGGTTTTCTGCATATTATATTTCAGGCTCACGGCTCTACTCCCTTTGTCCGATGCGTTACGCATGCTTTGCATTTTGTCCCCTGGGTTACTTAGCAAGGAGTGCATTCTTAGCATCAGGTTGAGTGCATTCGGCAGACATTCTCAGATAACGAATGGCAGCCTACCATTCTCTCTGAAGAAGAAAGTGCATGACAGCTGCATCTTAGCGGTACTCACCTACAGGGCAGAAACGTGGAGGCTAACTAAGAGGGTTGAACTGAAATTGAGGACGACTCAGCGAGCAATGAAACGGAAGGTGATAAGTATAACATTAAGGAACAAGAAGAGAACGGAGTGGCTCAGGGAACCAACGCGTGTCAAGGACGTATTAGTAGAAATTACGAAGAAGTGGACGTGGGCACGGCGTGTAATGCGAAGGCAACATAACCGTTGCTCAATGATGGAAAGACAGGGGATCCCTAGAGAAGGCATGCGTGGCAGGGGGCGGCAGAATGTTAGATGGGCAGATGAGATCAAGAAGTTTGCGGGGATAAATTGGTCGCAGTTAGCGAAAGTCTGGGATAATTAGAGATTATTGGGAGAGGCCTGTGCCTTGCAGTGGGCGTAGATAGGTTGGTGGTGATGATGATGATGATATGATGATGATCTATGAAAGGTTCAAGGTGTGGGTAAGAAGTACTGAAAATGTGTGACATTGGTGTGCTCACACGAAGGTAGTAAATTACATAAATAAGTGCAATACTTCTTGTTTCTCGGAGTAAGAGAATGTACCCAAATAGTTTTCCATATTATTGCAGGTACTCTTACTGCTTTTCAAGTAATGTTTTTTTTATTGGCAACATATTCTTGAGAACGTAGGATATTCTTTACTCATTCCTTTTACACCAATGTTTACGGTGCGGTGGTAGGCGGTATATTTCTTGATTTAGCAAAGAGGCCGACAATGTCTTACGTCAACTCTTCCTATTGAATTTAGTGAGCTAAAATTTAATACGAATGTACTCCCCTGGTAGCGTTGTTTCGAAATAGCCGTTTATAATTCATAACGGTAGGTCATTTAGGCTCGTCCTTGTCTACAGTCATTTCGGGAGTTCCTCAGTGGTCTCTTTTGGGTCTGCTTCTCCTTCGTAAATATTTTACTGACCTTTGTTCCCGATTTGATTGTTCAGTTAGCATTTTCGCTGGTCACTGTGCAGTTTATTGCAAAATAATGAGCACTACCGACTCAGTAGGCCTCCAATCAGGCATCAAGGGAGTACTTCATAGTGCACCAAATGTGTGGTCACGAATATTAGTAACAAGTGCAAATAATGTATGCATTACGCAACAAGGCCCCCTTTTCAACACTACCCTTTAAATAATCCTTTGCTTGACACTAGAATCTCTTAGAAGTATTTAGGTATTTATATCTTTATTAATCAGTCTTGTTGTCAACATGTCAGATAAAGTCTTTGTCAAAACTTTCTAGACCAACAAGTAAGTTCTCAAGCCACAAAAAATTTAATGTACGAGCTTATGCCCCGAGCGAGGATAAAACATTCAATGCCTCTCTTTCTGACGTTTCTTTCTAGCTGTCATAAAATATATTGCCATATTTGAAGTTAAATCTCATGCGTTGAATTCTTTGGGGCCCAGTAGGCTTGAGTTAGGCCTAGAAAATTTTGTCGATACGGCGCAGTTGCCTTGAAGGGAAAAAAGTTGATTGGAGCGAACTTGTGCTCCCATAACAACTCAAGAATACACAGGCGGCGAAGCAGCAGTCAACAAAGTGACGTGCCCAGGCGAGCGCCGGCGAGTCGAATACCGCGGCGTCTGCTCTGCAGGCTTTTATCCTTCGCCGCAAGTGTTTCTCGAACCGTCAATTTACATCAAGAATATTGTATATCAAAGAAAGTTATTCCGGCTGTTGGCGTTAGTTCGAAACGCTCTCCGTACAAAACAGATAACACGTGTGGCATAAAATGAAGAATGGAACACGGGCTTCACTTGTCACAAGGATAACACAGATAACCCAAACCGGCACCGCCGGTCGGCAAAAACCCAATGCATGGTTCGCGGCATTACCCCCCTCTAAAAGTGCATCGAAGAAACAATGCCAAACTAAAAGACTGTCCGAACAAACAACAAAAAAGTATGTCATTTTGCGTAGTAAGGTTTCTGGCGAACCACGTGGATGACTTCGGGCCGCGTGCGTCGTCGACGTGTTCCGGAATCACCATTGAGGATCACTTCGTAGGTAAGCTGGCCAACACGTCGTAGAATCTGGTATGGTCCAAAATACTGTCACAGAAGCTCCCATCGCCGTTGGACTCCCGTCGTCGAAAGGGAGTCTAAACCCACACACGAACCTCTGTCTGGTACTCCGGGTCTCGGCGTCGGAGGTTTAGCGCCCGGCATCCACCAGCTGCTGGTTCATTGTACGAATTTGAGCAAGCTGGCGGGCCTCCTCCGCAGGCTGAAGGTATCATTGGGCGTCGGGGTTGAGTTCATCGTCTTCTACATGCGGAAGCATGCGCCAAGCATCGCAGTCGGTGGTCTTCCGTAGACAAGCGCGAACGGCGTCATCTGCGTAGTTTCCTGGATAGCCGTGTTGTACGCAAGCGTGACATACGGGAGCACTTCGTCCCGAGTCTTAAGTTCAATGTCGACGTACATTGACAACACATCCGCGATTTTCCTGTTCATACGTACCGTTAGTCCGTTAATTTGGGGGTGGTACGCCGTCATTCTTCGGTGAGCCGTGTTGCTGTAGCGTAATATTCCTTGCATCAGCTCCGCCGTAAAGGCCGTTCTACAGTCCGTGATTAGAACTCCGGGGGCTCCACGTCGCAGCACAACTTGGTTTAAGAACTCGACTTCTGTGCAGTCCCCCTGAAGAGCGTGGTCTCTGAATAGCGCGTCAGTAGTCTGTCGCTACGACAATCCATTGTTCTCGGATCATGGTGTGAGACGGGCCAAAGGTCATTCCAAGCTGTGGAAGGTCTCGAGGGGACGGCGATTGGCTGCAGAAGTCCGGCGAGTCTTGTGAGCGTTTTTTCGTCGCTGCCAGTGATGGCAGCTCCGACGTAGGGTATCATGGTTGTAGAGACGGGCCAATAAGTACTTTGCCTTGAATTTCAAGTGTGGGCGGTTCGATCCCGGCGGACGGCGTTGGCTCGAGCGGCGAAAGCTCCGTGTGTAGGAGATTTTCGCGTTAAAGTCCCAGTGGTCATATCGGAGCCCTCCACTACAGCGTGCCTATCGTGCGTTGCGCGGGCGTTAACCCGTAACATCCATTGATTTTTCCAATACGCGTGTGTGCCGAGATGTCCGGACGACGGGTCGTCATTTATTTATTTATCTATATGATACCCACAGCGCCAGTTTGGCATTACAGTGGGGAGGAGAAGTACATATATATCATAGACAAAAAAGGCAGTTATAACTGAACAAATAAAATTAACAATTACAGTTCAGAACAAATCGCTGACACAAACCAAGAGCAAGAACCGTTATTGAATGCGCAACAACAACGACAACAAGAGATGAGCAAGACAATCGTACATGTGTGAAGCAAAACATGGTTCTGGTGGCGCAAGAAGAAAAGCACTGAAAGGAAGTGAAAACCAAAACGCGAAAATGCACATCACACGGCTGAAGCAAATGCATCACTTGAAGACAGCGATACGACATCACTAGCCAACCTGTTCCACTCACTGACCGTCTTAGGGAAAAAAGACATTTTAAAAAGTTCTGTTCTACAACTATATTCTTTAATCTTCAGTGGTTGATAGCGCCTTGCAGATAGTGTACTCTGGTGCCTTTGTATAGCTCTCATGATTGAGGTCCGCTGCTAATATAATATATACTGTGCAAAAGAGTTTAATCGGAATGCCTTGCTACGGTTTTTTAAGGGAGATTCCAGCCTAAGTTTTCTTTTTTAGGGGATGCGCTAAAATACCGATTATAATTTTGAACCACGAAATGGGCTGGTAAGCCTTTGTACCCTTTCTAGTTTCATAATGTCGGTCACAGTCTAAGGGTCCCAGATGGTACAAGCATATTCCAGTATTGCCTATGTTAGTCTTGTAAAGTAAATTTCTTGTTTCTAAGGAAAGCAACTTCGCATTTCTACGCAACATACCAAGAAGTCTACACGCCTTAGCAATTATATAGTCAACATGACGGTGCCAGCATAGTTTTTGGGTCAAGTAAAACACAATGTATTTATATTCACACACTGATGCAAGATTTGTCCCGTTAATGCTTACGTATATAGCATGTGGCGACCTTTGTCTAGTGAAGCACATCTGCACCAGTTTGTCAAGATTTATACCCATGCCCCATTTATCACACCACTCTGCAACCTTGTCTAAATCTTCTGTACTTCATATAATCATCGGACCTTTTATAACACAATACAAAACGCAGTCATCAGCAAACAATTCTGATACAAGATCATAAGCCGAATGGAAGTATCATTCATGTATAAAAAAACAAGAGCGGACCCAAAACTTAACCTTGAGGCACCTCCGATGACATCATCAACACCGTGCGACTCTTCATCGCCAACGAATACACGTTGCGTCCTACAACTTAAGTATTCTTTTATCCAACTCCACAACCATTTTATTTATGTTGTACCACGACAATTTTTCAAGCAGCAAATATGAGGAACTACTGTCAAAAGCCTTCCTTAAATCTTAAAAAATGCAATTCGCACAACCCCCTTTGTCAAGGGTTGATGCTACATCGTGTGTTAATTCTGAAAATTGAGTAACACAAGAATAACCACTTCGAAATTCATGTTGCTGAGGAATCAATAAGGAAGACCTGTTCAAATGGCTCATGTTGTTGCTATAAAGTACAAGCTCAAATATCTTGCAGAGGACACTAGTTAAGGACACAGGCCATATTTTAACACAAATTTTCGAGGCCCCCGATTCGGAATAGGAACAACATTGGAAATTTTACAGTCTGCAGGCAATAAACCACTTGTCAAGGACTTACTAAAAAGCACACACAGGTATTTAGGGAACGGGCGTGCACAAGTGGAGAGCAGAAAGTTCGGCAAGTCATTGGGCCCACTCGCACTAGTGGTACTTAAACGCTCAAGTTGCAGTTGAATGCCCCTCCTGTCAAAGACGATGTCATTCAGGGGTTCCCCTCCGATAAGCCCATAGTGAAACATTGTATCCGTGTTAGTGTCGCGCGCAGAAGAAAACAGAGTTCAAGAAAGAGCTAAAACATTCTGCTTATCGAAGCTTTCATGAACAAGAGAACCATTGTGTTCGAGCACAGTAATCGACACTTCGTCTGTTCTATTCCTCTTGATAAATTGCCAGAAATTCCTAGGGTTAGATTTTAACCTAGAATGAAAAGAAGTATAAAAACACCGTTCGCGTGTGGTATTGCGGACTTCGCGTAATTTGAAACGTGCTTCAATTGTTGCTTTTTCTGGGAGTGTCGGGCTCTTTCTGTACGCAGTGTATACAAGATTCCTTTTTCCATGTGCCCTACGAAACTTCATTCGAGAACCACGGCTTTACACTTCTATCACTGCCTTGACCGTTCATTATCCACGGTGAGACGATTGGTCACGCACTCAAAACCTTATTTTGAAGTAAACTCCATACTTCTTCGATGTGGAGCGACTCTGACAATGTTACAAATACGTCGTAATACGAGTCAAGTGCCCAGCGAATTTTTTGACTCGAGCCTTTCGTTAACGGTATATTCGTCCTGCCTGTACCATAGTGTACTCCGATTTCACCAAAACAATATTATGGTCACTTATGCCTGGTAAAATGAGCACAGGTGCTGTATCCACAGGCAAAATTAGTAAAAAAAAAAGTCTAACACATCACTTTCACGTGTAGGTTGGCACACTAATTGCGATAGGCAAATGAGTTGCTTAATTTCATCAATTTCTTTTGCAGACGCACTAGACACGTTAGGCATTGTGGCATTTGGCATCCAATTTTCGGGTAAATTGAAATCGCCACAGATCACTAAGGAATCGAAATTTCTCATCTCTAAGTCTTCCACTAGCTTAGTTACAACCTGTGCCCTACTGCCAGGAGGCCTGTAAAAGGAGCAAACCGCCAGCGATTTTTTTATTTTTGAAACCAAGCAGCGCCCATGGCACGTTTCCAAAATTTCGTCGCGAAGGTCTGCAGGAATTACAAGAAGGTAAATTGTCCTCGTTCCGGGGTTGTACTTTTTCTTCACGATGACGGATTTTTTGAGGCTGAATGCTGGTAAGTTGCGTTTGAAGGCCCTAGGTACGGCGGCACTGCGTCCTTCGAGGTAGCTTGATCATGACGCGTAACTCGGGGTCGGCACGCTGCTTGGGTGGCTAGGTCGCTTTCCGTCGCGACCTCAAAGAATGCGCTGTCTTCGTCGGAATGTTGGGGTGGTGGATCGATGTGGTCGTGGCACAGGCAGTCGGCGTCGGAGTGTTTCCTGCCGGATTTATAGACTATTGTGACGTCGTATTTTTGTAGGTGCAAGCTCCATCGCCCAAGACGGCCAGTCGGGTCCTTCCATTGATGAGCCAAAACGGCGCATGGTGGTCTGTCACAACCTTGAACGGTCTACCATACACGTATAGGCGAAATTTTATAATGACCCTTATGATAGAAAGAACCTCTTTTTCCCAGTCGGAGTAGTTTTGCTCCTCCTTCGACAGACGACGGCTGGCATAGGCGATTACCTTTTCACAACCGCTTTGCTTTTGGACGAGGACGCCCCGAAGCCTATTTTACAGGCGATCGTATGCATTTCCGTTTCGGCGTTTTATCGAAATGAGCGAGCACAGGCGGGCTTTGCAGGCGTTGTTGCACCTCGCAGAATGCTTCCTCTTGGGCGCTTTCCCAGCTAAAAGGGGTGTTATCTTTCGTCAAGCGCGTGAGTTACCCTGCAATGCGTGCGAAGGTGGCGACGAAGCATTAGTAGTATGCGCACAATCCGAGAAATCTTCGCAGGCCCTTCTTGTCTTTGGGTCTTGGAAAGTTCGCTAAGGCTCAAGTTTTCGCCGTGTCAGGCAGGACTACCGTGACGTTGACGACGTGGCCCGTAAACCTGGGCTCCTCGTACGCGAAGCGGCACTTTTCAGGCTTCAGCGTTAACCCCGACTTACGAATGGCCTCGAGTAAAGACTCCAACCTACCAAGGTGTTGGTCCAAAGTCGGGGAGAATACCACAACGTCGTCGAGGTGTACGAGGAATTGGGCCACTTCAGGCTAGCTAGCACACTGTACATGAATCTTTAAAACGTTCCTGGCGTCGTGCATAGCCCAAACGGTATCACCTTGAACTCGTATAGGCCATCCAGGGTTGTGAATGCAGTCTTCTCTCGATCTCTCTCGTGCACTTCAATTTGATGTAGCCTGTCTTCAGATCGTCGATGAGAAGTACTTCACGTGGAAGATGGGGTCGAGGGTTTCGTCAATTCGTGGCAAAGCGTAAACGTACTTTCTCGTGATTTATTTCAGTCACCGGTTTTCAATGCAGAGCCTTGATGTGCCATCCTTTTACTTTACGAGTACGACCAGTGCAGCCCAGGGGCTTTTCGATGGCTGTATAATGTCGTCCCTGAGCATGTCTTCGACTTGTGTACGGATGGTTTCCCGCTCATGTGAAGACACGCGGTACGGTGACTGTCGGGTAGTCGGGCTCCATTTTCGGTTATCATTCGGTATTTTGACGGGAGCGTCTGACGTAATTTTGAGTTCGACGAAAAACACTCGCCGTAGCGACGCAGCAGATCCAGTAATTGGTCCCGTTTTTCTTGCGGCAGCACCGGGTTAACCTCAAAAGCACCGGGTTAACCTCGCGTTTCTTCGAGGAATGCCATTGCAGCGGCCTTGTTTAGATGGTGGTACTCCTCGGTAAAATTAGTGACCAAAATGTGGGATTTTCATTGCTTAAAGCACGCAATGCGTCTTGCGACGGAGACACCACGGTAGAGAATCAAACCTTGGTCACTCTCTATGATAGCGTCAACGTCAGGAGCAGCATCCTCACAGTAGACGGTGATCATCAAGCTTTCGCGGGGTAGCAGGGTGACGTGATTGTGGGCGATCCTTACAGAAGCACTGTGTTTGGGGTTCGGTTCCGGCGTCATGAAGTGATTGGAGCAAACAGTTCTCAACATTGTCTGCAGATCAATTATTGCACCGTAGTCCGTCAAAAAGTCCATTCCAAGAATTACGTCGCGGCAGCAGTTAAGCAAAATGACGAACGCCGCAGGGAACGTCTATGGTGACGCGCTATGTCCACGTTCCACCAGGCGTTATGAGATGGCCTCCTGCTTTGCGTATGTGTGGACCGTCTCACCTTGTAAAAACTTTCTTTAGCTTAGACGCGAATGACAGGCTCATGACTGAGTAGTCGGCTCCGTGTCGATGAGGGCGACCATATCGAAGCCGTCGATGGACAACTGGACGTCGGAACTCGCCTTCCTCGAGTTCCGGGTGCATCGGGGCTTCGTATCTCGGCTTGTGTATGTTGATGGTTGGACATTATGAGTCGTAATTGTCGTCGTCTTCTCAGCGGCAGGCTTGGTCATGTCGGGTACGCGTCGCGCTGAGTCGTTGTCGTCGTGTTCGGGAGTCACGTCCGGGTGAGATCGGGTCGTCCGGCTGAGGGCATATCGTGAATCATGGTCTTCGGCGAGTCGTTGCATCGTTGCAGGGTTTCATTTTTCCGCCGTCGTGCAACTTTACCTCCTGAAGTTGCTCCTTTTATTTCCCCTACATTGGCTGGGGGACCTTCCACGTGTGAAGTCAGCAATTCTGCGGTGGCTGTGCGATTTTTATTTGTAGAGCGATGGCGTATGGTTTAAAGGGGCTGGGCCACGGCTGCTTTGAGATAGGAAGTCCTTGATCTCACGTGGCCATTTCCCATGGACAGGGCGAGGTGCGTCGATGGAGAAACCATTCAGTCAGCGTCTCTTGTGTGGGCAGCGATGATAGATGTGATCGGCCTCTCCGTAGCGGTAGCACAGCGGACGCTTATCGGCTTGTTGCCAAACGTAGGTCTTCATCGGCGTCTGGTTTTTGGCTGTGGACGGTGGTAGGGTGGACAGCGGCGACAGTGGACGGCTGTACGGCGGAGCTTCTTGACGACGAGTTGGAGCAGGGCGGGGTTGACGAACAGCCGCCGAGTAGGTCTTAGCCTGTGGCTCGCGGGTTGCTTCAGACGGAATAGAAGTTCCCAAAGCATTTTGGACTGCTTCCTGGATCATGTCAGTCAGGGAAGCGACTTGAGGTTGTGGCGTCGTTGGGAAAAGTTTCCGTAGCTCCTCCCTCACCACTACCCAGATGGTGTCGCGTATTGTGTCGGAGTTAATAACGCTGGCACCAATCGTCTCCGAAACTAGCATTGGGCGTTCGTACTGCTCGTTCGTATTTCAAGCATCTTCTCCAAGGCGGCCGCCTCAGACGTAAATTAGGACACAGTTTTCAGGGGCTTGCGAAGAAGGCATGCAAAAAGCTCTTGCTTAACCCCTCGCATCAGAAACCTCAGTTTCTTTTCTTCGCTCATTGCTGGGTCCGCATGGCGAAAAAGTCACTTAAAGGGGCACTGACGCAAAAATTTTGCATCTTGTTTTTTTTTTTTTGGTTGCGATAAGTAGCTAGTGACCTACTTATAACCTGTAGAAACCTCATTTGCTTCCGCGTGCGACGGTTGTTTAATTAGAGGGTTTTTCAATGCGGCCAGTCGCAGTTTCGGTTTCAGCGAGTGCCGCGAAACGATGGATTCTGTGGATTTTGTGTGAACAAAGCTGACCACGTGACCATCGGAGGGATATCACACAGCAGATCCGCCGTAGCACTGTCGAATCCGCATCGACGGCAGTTTCTGCGAATGCCCCCACGTACTGATCTCGTAAGGCACTTAATTAAAAAGCTACCGTGGTTGTGACGCAGGCGCTGCGAGTGCAAATGCTACCGCGGCTAAAGATCGACGCGCGACGCTCGAGACGGGGGTGGCAAGACGCACGCTGGGTAGCATGCCGGCCGGTCTGCCTACAGGTCCGCCTACAGATGTGTTCGGCTTAGCACTGCGGCGGATATTCGAGTGCCGCTCTCGTAAGCGGTGCAGATGACAATTTGTAATGCAAGCCGCCATCGCATCATTAACTCCTTTTTCATGTAAGCCACCATGGTCGGGACTTGGGGACAATTTCGTGCAGCGGTAACAAGCTATCACTCGAGCTACCTGCGCCGGCTAGGGCCACTTCGCGGCCGTGGCCGCCGCCTGCACAGCGACCGTGCGGCTAGCTCAGTGGGCTTTTCGTGCCTCCGGCGCGTTTTCGCATCCAATGGTAATAAACAGTAATAGAAACAGAGTGCCTGGAATCGCTGTAGAACTTTGGTCGGGGCCAGCTGCCCGATGAGCTGACGAAACCACGGCCCTCCGCCGCCAACGATCGGGTCGTTCGTTCTCGAGAGCAGAAGCTCCGCCCTCCGGCCCTCCGATTGGAGCGGCGAGGCGGGCGAGCCGGCGAAAAACGCCGGCAGTGCGGAAGCGGCAAACACAAACTCGTGACGTGTTGGATGTTGTTTATTTACACAATATCCTCGGGATGTCGATTGCGCGTGGTCCTCTGCTGGCTGCTCGGTTGCGTTTCGCACACTTTAAAATTGATTTTAAATATGTTCTAGGCTGTATTCGCCGCTGATATTTTGCAGGTGATGTATATGTGTTCCCACCAATCTATCTCCGAAGTTATCTCGCCTTCAAAATTTTGTGTCAGTGCCCCTTTAAGCTCATCAAGAAACACGAGCACACTTCTATTGGGTTGCTGCGTGCGTGTCTGTAGCAGCTGCTCGTCCCGTTCCTTGCGTAACGCAGTCGTGAACGTTTTCGAAAGCTTGGTCTTGAATAACCCCCAGGTTGTCAGCGTACGTTCGTGGTTCTCGAACCAAATCTGTGCGGAGTCTTCAAGTTAGAAAAACACTTGCCTGGGTGTTTCGTCGCCATCCCGTTGGTTAAACGTCCGAACACTCTCAAGATTCTGAAGCCAATCCTGGGGATCTTCCGTAGGTGACCCATGAAATGATGGTGGTTCCTGGGGTTGCTGCAGAACGGCAGGAGTTCTCAATGCGTTCGTGGACATGGATGCGCTGTACATGGCACCGGTCGTGATGTCTTCCGCCTTCAATTTATCTGGCAGTAGTCCAAACTTGGGATTTCGGCCTTGCTGTCTGCGGCTGGCACGAGTTGGGCTTGGTTGACTACTTGAAGATGGTTTAGGGTGCAGATACGCAGCACCTTCACCAGGTGTCCCGAAGCCAGATACTACGCAGTTTTCTTGGAGGAAAACAAGTTTATTGGAGTGAACTTGTGCTCCCCTAATAACTCAAGAATACACAAGCGGCGAAGCAGCAGCCAAGAAAGTGAGTTGCCCAGGTGAGCGTAAACGGATAGAATTCCGCGGCGTGTTCTCTGCAGGCGTTTATCTTCCACGCAAGTGTTTCTCGAACCGTCGATGTACATCCAGATCATTGCAGATTAAAGAAGGTTATTCTAAGCTGTTGACGTTGGCTCGGCACGCTCTCTCTATCAAAGCAGATAAAAATAAAGAATGGAACACGGGCTTCACTTGGCAAAAAGATAACACAGATAACCCAGCGCGGCACAGCTGGTTGGCCTAAACAACATAAACAAACCCAATGCATGGTTCGCGGTAATAAAACAAACAATGCTGAACCCCTTCTGAGATATTTGAAACGCAAATTTTTGATCCCTTCTTGTGTTAGCTTACAACTTCAAAATTTACAAAACGCTTATCAGTACGAAACTGAAGTATGCCGTTTCAATACAGGATATAAAATAAGAGGAAAGACGAAGAGCCAAGACGTGATTGATTGATTGGAGGGTTTAACGCACCGACGCAACGCAGGCAATGAGGCGCGCCTTAGTGGAGGGCTCCGGATCAATTTCGACCACCTGGGGATCTACACGTGTGCCAAAATCTCGTATACTCGGGCGCTTTTGCTTTTCGCCTCCATCGGAAGAGCGGCCGCCGCGGCTGGGAATTGAACCCGCGACCTCGTGCTCAGCAGCGCAAAAAGGCCGAGACGTCCTAGTGATGCGATGGTCCTTCTATTTACAAAGATGGTGACAAGACGAAGGCGACGCAGGTCAAGCAAAAGCTGCTCACGCGAATACGGGCACCGGTGATGATCGCATCGGTGCAGTGATGACGATCTCTAAAGTTTTAACATCTTTCCCACCCACAAACAAGCCGTGTTATGTCCGCATCCAGGAGCGACCTTAAGTTTATTTGCTCTTTTCGGGCACTCTGAGGCAATCGGTAGGCGAAGCTGCAGGAGGGGCCGTCTTTGGAGTACAGGCCGGTAGAGTCGGTACTTGGATGCAGGCTTTTGTACTTGGATGCAGGCTATTAAGCTTTCTTCACTGTGGTCTCAAAACACTGTCTTGAGGGCTGCTGATCTTTTCTTATTCTCTGTAGTTTCGTTGTTCGATAGTTGCCAGATGCCTTGTCCTTTGAACGCTGTCTGCCATGTACTGATTTCTCTAGAATATGTTGGATTCGCACAGTGGCAATCTTCTTAGGATATCTCTAAAAAAATGTAGGTATCCCGATTTCAGTATCGTGCGCCTTTGTCTGCTTATTACAAATATTTCTCTTTTTATTGCAGTTTCCCTTTCTGAGGAAAAGTGTCCATGGATTTATTCTGCACACCTACGGCATACGGTAATGTGCCACTGCTACGGCACTAGGTGAACAGACTGTCTCAATCGGGGTCCTTTCCGGGAACTCTTGAGGAGAACACAAAAGCTGGTATCTTTTGACTGAAGGTCACGTGCCGCCAAAGAGCTGGTCATCTTCTCGCTGTCTGCTTGGGGTAGGACGTGTGACAGAACGGAGTTCCTGTCGTCGAAGCTTCATCATCAGGGTTTTTCAAATCATGTTGGCCATAGCACCATTCAGTAAGTTTAATAACATCCGCAAACTTTGCCTATGAATGCACTTTCTCAATTATTTCGCACTGTTCTGTAGTGTCAAATTTCTTGATTTTCAGTTAATGGTATAATCCGATTATGGCAAAAGTAATTTTATCTTCAATGTTGGTGGCATATTCCCCATAAAGGGAGTCAGTGTCGATTAACGGTTCCATTTCCTCGTTTAGCGATCTCAAGTCATTTTCTGTTTTTGGTAACCGGCGCATGAAAATCTTCAACCCATCGTAAACATCGTTGGTCGTTGCGTGCAACCGTATTGCCGCTTCTGCGTCTCTGCGTAGTTCTCGCGCAATGAACTGTACCTCTTCCCTTTTTGGTTTCAGTTCATCGAGACGGATCGTACACGCAGAAATACTTTGTGCGAGTAATGCATCTTTCATGGCGCAATGAGAGTTACCGTGTACCTCACCTTTCAATTTATTTTCTGGGCCAATCGGGCAGTCGTGTGAGGTTAGGTTGCATCGTCGTGTCATCTGCCCATCACGTCGATCGTCTTTCGGTTACACCACCGTGGCTATTTCCATCATAACGGTCTGTTTGCGGCATCGAATTGTCTTCCTCTTTCTGACAGGCCAAAGGTCAGATAACTCTGATCCGCAGAAGGGCCTTCATCCCATGTTTGTCGGCACCATCAAAAATAAGAGGAAATACCTAGCAGCGAGACTTCCCGGTGATGCGATGTTGCTTCTATTTACAAAGATGGCGACTAGACGAAGTCGAAGAAGCTCGAGCAAGAGCTAATCATGCGAATACGGACACCGATGATGACCTCATCGGTGCAGCGATGATTATGATCTCTTAAATTTTAACACAGGGCCATGTCCACAATTTTGAGTTGCCGGGGCAGAAGAAATTCTGAACCGGTCATCTCATTTTATTCAAGCTATCTTGAAATAGGCAGTTTGTATATTACAAACTCCAACGATGTTTTTCCATAACATATCCTTGCGCCGCAACTCCTGCCGATTGTTTGTTCAATAAAACTTTCTTTCGTCCGCATTTTCAGGAGTTATCTGTAAAACCCAATCTTTGACGTGACCCCGCGTAGATCACCGTTACAAAGTTGCACCGCGCTTCAGCCAAACAAACACATTTTTGTAATTAGTCGTTACGTGGAACAGTAAAAAATGAAATCGCCTTTCCGAACCATTGGTAACAATTCAGAATAAGACGTCATTCAAAGCTACTTTTATTGCACCGTTTTTCTGATTAATCATGGGCCAGGTCTTGCAGAGCACTTGTCTTCTAAATTTAGAGCCCCGTATATTGGCTTGATTGTTTCCCTTCTACGACGGTTTTCTGTATATATCCAATGATGTGCATTTCCCATTCGTTTCCCTCACTCTTCTCTGTAACCCCCTTAAGCGACTTAGATGGCATTCAAAATAAATATAGAAAAGGAAATAAATTATAAACTGAAGCAGATGAAGGCCTCAATTTTATCCCTGAATGCTGACCTTACTTTAGGACGAAAACAGTTAGGATAAATTCTTGCTTGTGCCGAACAACGTGGGAACGTTTGTTTAGTTTTTGATAGACCCATTGCAAAACAAACCTGCTTAAGACGAACAGCCTTGCACGTACCAACCTTGCGCGCACCAGAACAGCCTTGCATTGCGACAGATTAAAAAAATTACGCCCACCTCCCCTCGCGGGAACCCTGGTGTGATGCGACGCTGAGGGGGTTCAAGCGCTAGCGGAGAGCAACCATCGACCGAAAGGCCGCCGGAGAGCGGCACACCGGTTATATGCGCAGCATGACCGAAGGAGAGGAGACCGCAGAAAGAGAGAGAGTACTGCACATGCGCAGCACAGCACGCAGCGCCGCCCACCGACGGAGTAAGAGCGCTGGGCCGCACACGCTCTCACCTGGGCACGCGCCGGCGCCAGTGCGTCTGCCGCGGCTGTGACGCAACATAATCCATCACAATCCACTTTTCTTCAATACAATCCAAATCCGATCCAATCCAATCCAAGTCAAGCCAAGCCAAGCCAAGCCCATCTAAGCTTGGCCGGGGGAGACCGGGGGAGTGGCTGCGGACAACAACGGACGCACGCGGACAACAACGGACGCACGCGGAGAACAACGGACGCACGCAGGAAGGACAGGGCCGCCGACAAGAGATGCCCTCAGCGCCGCATCTAAAAAACATGGCACTCATTGTGTCGGTTAGAGCTACAACCTTGGATGTCTTGCTTCTGTACGTCCTTTCTATAAAAGTCGCCTGACCAACACTTCATTGCTGACTAATAATGGTCAATAATGCTAATTGCTTTTAGGCAAATACAGTTTCAGTGGTATCAGGACCTTCAAGAATACTGAAAAATTATAATTCTTGACGCTGTTGCGCTCCGCTCTTCCCAAAGTCAGCTACGCTCCCGGCAGTCCACTCAGCGTGACCGCAGCGTCACCAGCAGAAACACTTTTAGCTAAGAGATAACCGTACCTCCCTCGACGGATAAACGCGCTACTGGTCATGTACTCTGAGTCTGTAAACTGGAAACCAAACCTCCATACAATAGGAAATGTAAAAATTGCTGTTTTGGCAACCCGAATAAAAAAATACTCTGTTGATTGCCTTATTCCTCTTTTCCATAATATTTATGCGCTTACAGAGTACACTGGTGATATTAAAAAGAAGCTGTTCACCTTTCGAACTGCAAAATCAAGGCTGCCATTGCAGGAGCCGCACAAAAGTAGGCCCTCGCTACCGGGACGGTTCTCGCTTGCGTTGAAATCCTCGTTGATGTGTGGGATGCCTTTGGCTATTCGGAAGCCCATTCGCGGTTTAATCGCTCTTTCAACCGAAGAAATGGATGTCACTATCGCCCCAATGGAAGGTGTCAGCTACCTTGAATTCCTCGCCACCGTCCCCTCATCGAGCCAAGCGGGCGAAGCGGGCCGTCACGGGAGCCCTGCTCCGGTAATGCCGCTCGAGGGCTGCGTGTTAGAAATTCTGAATGGTGCTACCACTGGACATCTAAATGGAGAGGCCTGTCAAAAACGGTCGGCCAAAACTTTTAAATGCAGAGCATTTCAGTAACTCACGATGTCACCCGCGTTGACGTCCGTAGTCCGCACCGCACCCCTCCCTACTATATAAAAAAATACTATCCGGCGCCGGTTTCGATCTCTCGAACCTGCGGGCGGAATGCAATGTACATGGTGCTCTACCCACTGCGCCACAAAGCCAACACAGCTGGGACGCTACGAACGCGCCTTATATCGTTGACTCATTCAAATTACTGCTGACGAGCGCTCTCTCGTCAGCAGTTGCCACAAGTGCAACAACATTAACGTAACGCAAACTACTTAACGTCGTGCGCCCCCGGAAATGCTCTGCATTTGATCGTGCCCCTCGCGAGAGGGATGTTTCACTGCGTCTTCTCTCGGTCGCGGGACCCGTGGCGCCATTTGGCGAGGCGCGGCACAACTCGTAGCACTTTCTTTGAAAAAGCGCCTCGAACGTTTCTGAATATTGTCTGTGTGTATGTCTGTTGGTATGTCTGTCTGTATTTGGCTCGACTCAGCTACCCGGCCTACGTAAAATGTACACTGCGCAAAAGTCTTATATACTCAGCCAAATGTAAACGTCTAAGCGCGGTTTATATGTTCATACTTGTCAAATTTGTTGCACAAGAAGAAGATATTACGCAAATATAAGACATTAAATTCGTACGTTAGGAAAATGTACTGTGTTCCTTCATTAAAAAAATTATGCATGCTTGGTTTTTCGACAGCAACTGATATTTTGCATCTATTGCAGAAAACCGCCGCCTGCTGTTTTCCCCCTCGCCTCCGCCGATGCCCCTTTGGCAAGTTGCGCAGTCGGCAGCTCACGGCGGCAGTGCGGTTATCAGATGATTACGAAAAAAAACAGAAGCGTGGATGGGCGTAAAAAATGCACTGACGATTTCTACAGTCCCTAATATAAAATTTGTGCGCAGCGCGAGATGCACTCTAATAGGTCACGGCGCATTTCTGCTGCTTCTCTAGAAGTGTTCACGTGATCGAGGACCCTACGGTGGCATGCGCTACTCTGCTGCTACCTCGCAGTGCGCCACCGCCGCCCGCCAGCATGTTTCAAATCGTGCTTAAACTTCCCGGGGAAATGCCACGTGGTTCTGATTAGCCCTGCTCAAGGGAGCAGCGAGCATGTTTCTGCATATCGTATTTCAACCTCCCGAGCGAATGTCAGGTGATTTGGATTAGCGGAGAATGCAACGGCGTCTGGTGAAAGTGTCAGGGGGAGGGCACTCCTTGGTGGCGACGTATCAGACATGTGTGAAGAAAGGCAGTGAGAGAGATGACGCCATTGCCGCACGTGTGGTACTCCACTTCATCGTCCACTAGATGCTCCTGTCCGTTTTCTTTTTTTCGTCGCGGCTGCGATCACTCAGTCGGTTACGCGGCCATAAACAGACGCCGCTCCCACGAAGCCAAGGCAAAGGCTGCCAAAAGGCTGCCCCCTAAAACAACCGCAAACCGCCGTCACCCTTGCCACTCAAATTCACTTCGCCAAGTAATTGCGAATCCCTGCCAGCAGGAAAGAAACTTCCCCAGTTGAAATGCCGGCTTGAGCTCATATTTTTTATTAAATATACTGTAATTTATAGTTGTTAATATACTCAAAATTAGTTTTTACTAGCAAACATTTGGATGCAGGGAGAAACAAAGCGCAACACCGAATACAGGTGGCATCCTTGTGTCAACACGTACAATTTTAGGGTTGATTCGGTGAATTTGTTTAATGGGCGACATATATTTGACCCTCGAGTGCTATGTGGTGAAAGCGAATACGAGCTTCAGAGTGAACGTGCGGTTGGAGTTTTATTATTGCCTGGGATCTCTTGACGATAAAACTGACATTTTCTGATGGGCCTGCTATTTTGTTATTTGAAGAAAATGCTAGAAATGGTTATCTTTCCGACACTTTAATGCAGTTTATTTCCAACGATAGGATATAAATAACCTTACCAACACACAACTGCACCGTAAACGACCAGTGGTGCTGGGCTACTGCTTTCCCTAAACGTCTTTGTATCATCGCATACTGGCAGTTACCGCGAAGCTGTGTAGAATTTCCAGGAGCCCGATTTGATAAAAGAGCTACTATGCTGCGGAACCTACGACCAAATTGGTGGGTCAGCGTGACTTAAACTGGATTTGTCGCTTAGAATTGCGGTGAAGGGAGAACTCGGCACAATTCCGGGAGAGCCAACGGTCCCTCGAGGGGCAGCAGTGTCGTCCTTTCCAAAGTTTAAAGCGGTCGCTTGTTCCAAGTGGTCATTAATTAAACGACCATTCGGCCAAGTCAAGTCCATTGGCGTTGCGTCCACTTCGCCGTCTGCGCTCAGTGTTCGCGTTTTGGGGGCCCGCCTTTCCGAAGAAAGATGGAACTCTGAACAGCACCGCTATAATGTCTAAATGTCGTTCGGCGTTTCTGGAACCATTATTTTACGGCTTTAGCAAATACCACTTCGAGTGTGCTTTGACTAGGCTGATGCAAGTTTTACTTTTTTATTATTTTTTTTGCACAAGATGGCGCTTTTAAAGGTTTCCTTTTTGTTGTGCAGGTTATTGGTCCACTAAAAGTTACGTCGATGCGGCGCCTGTGTCTTGTTTCGCCTTAGTTTTATGTTCAGCCAGGTTGTATATGATAGGTTTGTGTACTTTCTGCTTTACCGTTACATGTCTTTACATTGCTGAATGTTTTTTATTGCATGTTATTTTAGTTGCCCGGTAGAAATTTGCTTTTTTCGAGTATGTTGCCCTTGAAAGAGGGTTACCTAAGTACTTCTCCCATTCGTCCCTGCTTGAAGCAATTTCGAATACACAGCCACTGCAACGCAGAATTGTGGGACTGAAATAAATGACCCCTATCAGCACATCAGTGAAGAATCGGTTTCACCCCCAAAAACCGACCCACAACAAATGGACGCCACAATTTCAGAGTGAGCATGCTCATTCATTGACCCACACCAGGCCACTAATTGGCCTTCGCGACGAACCAAACCTAGGTGGGTTCAAAATGGTCACGTGACACACCTGTCTCACTCTCATACCGATACCAGGAGGTGTTCCGCAAAAACAAATAAGACGAATAAAAACAAATCAACTAAAAGCAAACGTAACGACGGCGATTGGCTCTAGGGCGGCTCGTCTAAAAGTATTGTCCGTACCGTGCCCGCCTATAATCGTTCCCCGCGAGGCCAAAATTAATTTTCTTTGTACGCACGTCGAGTGTATAAGAAAGCCTGGTCGCTTACCCAATGACGCATCCCAGCCACAAGGTCGCCAGGGTCAGACGTGGAACGAACGGAAACTTCGCCCAGTAGTTTTGACCAGAGTAACCGTGGTAGAGAGAACGTTTGATGACCTCTTCCTACCTTTGATCTTTGACTGACCTCGCGCTCCCGTTCCCTTCGGGCACTCTCATGGCGGTAATCTCCTCCCGGTCATTAAGAAATAAATGGCTCCTCTCCTCCTGTTTTCTAAATTAACGAAAGGAAATCCTCTGAAAATGCCAGAATCGCTTTAAACTATTTTGGAGTGACTGGCGCATTTGTATACGCCCTCACCGGACTTGCCCGTTGGGTGAATACAAAAGCACGGCGAACAAAAAGAAAGCGCCTCGGTATCTTCTCATGCTTTTGCGCCAAAGTCGGCTCGTCCGGCGTGAGAAACAAACACAATACAGGTGAACACGCTATACCCAACAAACAATATCTCGTTGCCGGGCCGTTTCAACTTATTAAGTGAGCGGCCTGAACTTAACACCCTGCTTAAGGAATGTTGCTTTCCGCGCTGCGATAACATTTGAACCAACATTTTCAGCTAAGTGCTAATATCAGGTTAACTATATACCTTGGAATTTGCTGAAAAGCGAATTTTAATCGAACACAATAAAAAGAGAACATGTTGCATCGTCGAAAGTTTACATAATACTTATTATTAAACCACGATTTCGTGTAATATATTTGATTTTTATTAATATATCTATTACGGCAGCACCCAAATATTACAGTATGAAGCGCTTCTCCCTTGCTGCGACAACAGGAAGACGTATGAACGATGTTTAAAGAGACCCTAGAACGATTTTTCTAACTTTTTCGAAATCCTAAATGGTTGCAGAAATTAGTTGAAAACACATCCACTACTTAGATTAGGGGGTCGCAAGGTACTGCTTCTTTATCTTGCAGCAATGAACACATTCGATGGCCACTTTAAAAAGAATTCCATAAAAGCAAAGCAGAAACGGAAGGCGTACCTGCTGGCACGTGCAAATCCCGCAGGTCCGCTCCGTGTTGGCGATAACTATAGCTTTCACAGTGCGTCCAGCCGCGAAGGAGAGAGGGAGAGTGATTATCGGAAGTGTTGCAGAGGCCCGCACTGTCTGATGTTACGTAGTTTAGTCGAACGATATAAAGCGATTTGCCATCGTGATCACTAGATCAAGTGTGTTATCGCACGCACCAAAAAATTGTGTGTAGGCTCGAAGCGGAATACTAACTAAATGCATCATTCGCTCGGCAGAATCTCAACTTACTAATTTTTTCATTCAAATAACGCGCTGAGTCCACTTCTTGGCTACAGGCAGCGCCGTCGAAAAGGCTAGATGATGATTTAGACCACCTGGAGCTCTTGAAGGTGTGCCGCCAGGATTTGGTGCATGAGTTTTCGTTCTTAGGCCAGCACAGCGCCTCATTCTGCGCAGACAGGGACGACGGTCATTTGTATAGCTGACTGCAGGCGGTTTGAAATTGGCAGACATCATGTGCTGGTGTTTAATGTGTGTTGGCTTTTTCTGTTCGCTAGCCTTGCATCCCTATTCTACGTAGGCTTTCTGGCTACGAAGCCATCCAATACGTATCAGTGTTCAGGTGTTCACACAAACTATTCTGCCGAGTTATAGAACTCTCTTGATTTTCTATTCTGTGTGCTGGTAAGAATAGTTTCTTTTTGAGCAGCATGTGAAGACAAAATGTCCATTTGCTGTGTGTTCTTCACAGCGAACGTTCTTGAAGACCATTTGTACTGTCATTAAATTAACTTCATCGCACATGTCTCTTTCTGTATCAGCATTTTATTCGGCGCCTTTGTTTAGTTTTGTTTTTAACTCGTTTTTTTGAAAGAGCACGTCCCGTCAGACGTTTTTTTTATTTAATAATATTGATTCGGCTCTGAGTAAGGAAAGTTATTTAAGCGGAACGTCTCTGCTATGTCCTTCAGATTACGTTATAACCAGACTATTTCGACACACATCGTGTCGTTCACAAGCCTCGTTCATAAAATAGGAATATCAGAGGGAAGCATTGGTATGCTCCTTTGTCTACGTTATTTGTGTGCAAACTTCGTTGCGTTAAAAGCCATTCATTTTGTTGACGATTGTGTAGAAAACCTACTACACCCTCTTATTGCAACTCTTAAAAGCAGTATTTGCACACGACCTAGCTTTGACAGCTATGTAACTCAGAACAAATGTTTCCACACTGCTCTACTTTGGCTGCTCTGGCAAGCTGTCGCTGCAGTTGTGTATCTTTCAGGGCAAAGGTCGTGGAAAGCGGGTGTTTTTTTATGCACCATACATCTTTTATCTCAAATAGTGCCCTGGGGGGCGGGGGGGGCGTAGAAAAGTCATGTTGCTTCGGGCATACAACAAGTGTGTGGTCAAGACAGCAAGCACTGCTTGTTTTATAATGCATTGAAAAAAAAAGCACGAAGCTGCTGTAAGGAATTACCGAATTGCTACTGGTTGCACGCTATCAGTCTTAAACAAAGCCTGCGTAAGAATTGTTCCGGAATGGCGTTGTTTTTCTCCAGGTGAATGACGAAATGCATAGACAGGCTTAGAAATGCAAAGAAATTGTTTCGCGTAAAAAAAAGCAGCAGCACACTTTTCAATGCGAATATGCAGCCTTGTCTTACTTATTCCTCTTTCGCGGTTGTCCTCAGGAAGCGCGCGGAATTCAAATTCCGGTTCACTGTTTCAAAAACAGACAAATATGCTGAGCGAATGTTTTTTCTTTACCCCAAACATACCGCCAGAGCTGCGGATATTTATGGGCACCGCTTATTTTCTCGGAACAGCAGTTACTTTGACTACGGAGATGCACAAGTGAGAACGTGCGACGCGTTCTGTGGCGAAACTGAATCGCTAAATAAGAGCTAGACGCTAGAAGCCGCGAGACCATTAGGAGAGCGTTGAATTTCGCATCAAACGACGACGTTCCTTGCTCGGCTTAAGCGAAACTGTCGTTTTTCACGGTACGGGATGTGTAGCCAGCCCACGAACGAGCATTTCGAACTGCATACAAATTGTCTGAGCTGCGTCTGCATCCTCTTGGTTCCAACTCTCTCTCTCTGCATTGTATCGTATTGGGCGCGCAGAGGGAGCAGCACATTTCGAGGAAGACATTAGGCTGAAAGAAGACGCTTGTAGTGCCCGTTCCCCGCCCCTTCGAAAATGCTTTAAAAACAAGCCGAATTCAGCGGGGAGCAGTTTAGAAATGGCGGTTGTAGCGCCGTTCATACCGCACCCATGAATGTATCATCACGGTGCACTAGCAAGTGTCCCCTCTGGACACTGATTATACATTCTTTACAAGGTAGAATTTTAGGTTGGAGAACTGGACCTTTTCGTTTTTACTGAAATGGGTGAAAAATGGGCTACGTTGGCCATTACACGTTACGCAAGGGAACTGTGGCGACGACGTCAAATAGCGCCTCGACTTTTGCGCTCAATTTGTGTCAGAAGGCTACCAAGCCTAGAATATCGTGGCACCAAACTGTCGTTAACATGTTGTTGAAGTAGTCAAGCTTGGAACGTTGTGGACGAAAATGCACAAGAATTCATGCATTTATATGCAGTCAGCGCTCGTGAATTCTGTTTTCTCTGCTGTGTCAGATCAAAGCTGCCCTGTTTCGCCACAATTTACCATCACCAACTCTACCCACGGCCCACTCTTGCGCGCCTCAGGATGAATTTGGCCCCTTTGATTTAAAGAAGTACATTTCCCACATTTGAGTTCAACCGTAGTGGATCCCTGAATCAATATCTAATTGAACGAGCTCAAGAAAGCTTGAACTCGATTGGTACTAATTGGTTGGGGTCGGCTGATCTCAAAATGTAGATTTCGCTCACTTTATGGCGCTCTGAAACGATATGTTGAGCTCAAATTTTTATGACGACGTAAATAATTCGACTAGTTGTCTTGTTCTCATTCGTACTAAATGCCACTGAGTTTTCTGTTTCTTTTGTCGCATTTATTTTTTCTCGCCTCACTGTGCCT
>CM023451.1:12706430-12796430 GCA_013339765.2 Haemaphysalis longicornis
GCTACCTCGCGGTATGTTAGCAGCGGACGAGGCAGGCTGTAGTTGGTGAGCGCACGCGATGCCGTCAGCTGCCAGTACCGTCGGTAAAGGTGAAGCTGAAGCACTGAAGATGGAAACCGAGGTGTCGGCTTAGGTGAGAGGGGACGGCGCCGTGCTGGGTGGCACGGAGGGTACCGTGTGCAGCGGCGTAGCGTGTGCTAGCTGTGCGGGTACCTCGTGTACTGCAGGCGGGGGCGGGTCGTCTCGGTAGCCGTAGTGCTCGAGTACGGCAGCCCGAAAGTCATAGTAGAGTTAGGGTGAGGGCGGAGCTCTGCTGCGCTCTCGCCCTGCCACCGTTTAGCGAGACAGCGAGTAAGAGCGAGGGATATAAAATGCGATCTTTATGGCTTGCAAAGCGTTTATTAGCGGGTGTGCAACGTCTTATGTGCTAATGGACTGATAAGTGGGTCATGGAAATGTAGTAAAGTTCGGGATTAGCTTCCGGTCCCTGTCACGCCGTAAACAAGAAAAATGGGCCATCTCCCACTAACGTAAAACCACCTGGGAGTGGAGAAGCATGCAGTAAAAAGTGTATTCTTGGCCACCTTGGCGTTTTTCCACGGACAAGAAAACCGTTGGGGCGTAAAGGTATACAGCTTTTCTATAAAATTCTGGTGTCTTTTAAGCACAAAACGTTTCTAGCGCGAGGGTTTTGGAAAAGAGTGTCCCCGATGTGTTTTTTAGCACGCGTTTTTGCTCCATGGAGATGAAACGTTCTGGCGCAAGGCGTGTGGAAAGCCCGTGTATCGGTGCGTTGTTTATTCGCATTGCATCCCCACTGCGAGGCGTTGCAAAAAACAAATGTCCCGGTGTTTAGGTTCCCGTGACTACATGATACAACGACTGCGAACAGGAGACGACGACAGCCCCAGCCCCTAAGGGGACTAGCCCCTAATAGCATAACGTAAACAGAGAGGTAATACTGGCTGCCCTACGCCGTTTCTTCTCACTGTTTGTAGTCACCAGGAGGACTGTTGGAGACATACGTAGCAGCAAAATGCTCAAGATGAACCGAATCGGTCAATATTCATAGCTTTTTTGGTTACAGATGAGGCCAAACCTAATTCAAGCAACCGATTCGGAGCTGATTCCGGGGAATTGTGTTCCAGTGTTCCACACCCATTCACGCTTGGGACCTTCTTCAAGGACGCAGTTAACAGCTGGTATCGTGACGAAAGAAACATCCTCAGTTTAACTTAAACGAGAGCTGAAGTCACCAAAAAATGTTAGTTGAAAGTCAGCCCTTCCACGGACAAAAGTTAACAACGTAATTAAAATGCCGCCGCATCGGTTTCAAGAACCTACTCTTCTTTTTAGACTGCACTTGTGGGTTTCACGTGGGCTCGCTTGGGTGCGTTTGATTAAGTGTTCGTGCAAACGGATGAAAAGTCACCTTGGTTGACACGTGCGCCCAGGGTGGCAATATGTTTACAACAAGCATCGCCTTGTGGAAATCCCATCCCTTCTTTACTTGCGGCTGCACGCAGAGAGTTTTAAACAAGTTTCCGAAAATTCCTTGCTAACACGAAACGCGAAACAGCCATTTGGAATATGAAGTTGTGGAGTCAGTGTAATTCTTGGGGGGCGAGCGGCGTATTGGGAGCCAAAGAATCTAAATTGGAGAGGAGTGCAATCCTGCTTACTCTGCGGAATCCAGACTTATCGGGTGAGCGGAGTTATTTGGTAGTTCTTGGGAACTGTCCGTTGTAATTCAAGTAAAATGCTCCCTCTGAGTAGTCTTAAAAACCTATTTCGGGCTTACGACTCAAATTCGCCTTGTTTGTTTTTTTTGTGTGTAACTCCAGTCTGCAATCATTACTTCATGGCAAAGTTGCCTTATGTGACCGCCTTTGTATTTTAGGGTTTTGTATATCTCCGTGGAGCGACTGTCAAAAACTACGTGGTTTCAAGTTATATCCCGAACTTACTGAGTGCTTGGATTGATTTCGTCGGGGACAGTACAACCAATGATTCTGATCCCAGGGATTGATATTAAACTTGTAAAAATATCTTGTTGCTTAGCATTGCAGACACGGGCATCACCGGTAACGAGGGTGGTATGCACTATAATCAATATACATATTTTAATTAGTGTCACATTTTCGATGTCTGGGGGACACGGTCTGGCGACAGAGGAGAAAACTCCGGAGCCGGAAGGGGCGTTCACTCAGACTCTACGCTCTGTTTACAGGGATCCATAAAAATACATACATTTATCCGACGTGTCTCACACAGCGGGAACGATATCGTAAAAAAACTCCAATTGGACGCCTACAAACAGATACATTAAAATCACACATCGGAGCTTATTATATTCACATGTGGTTTCTAAACTTCCTGCTATCTGACAACCTATTTCGAGGGTAATCAGTAGCTTTATCATCAGCCAAGGAAATACGGAAAGTACTTCTCAGCAAATCTCTAAGGAAGGACGAGAGACCACCACGCGGAGTTTACGGCATATCGTAATTGTGCAAAGCAAAAGTGCTTATAAAGGTTGAGAAAACGCAACGTAGACAAAATAACAGACGTGGGGTGCCTGATGCAGGCATTGTGAGTTTAACTGCTCATTGTAGTCACACGTCATATTCTGTTATATGTACGTGTACCTGTTGGTTATCAGTGTGGGTCAAATTTTTTATAAGGTGTGGCATCGTCCCCTGAACTTTGTGGCTGCCTCATAATCTCTGCTGCTGTGTTAATTTTTTTGTGAATTCCTGTGGCGTAAATTGCGCTTCTGATTAAAGCAAGGCAAAGCCTCAACGTTTTCTGTACCACAGTGTTTATTCAGAAAAAAATTGTCAAGTTCATTGAGTTATTTAAAAAACATTACATTGGTAACTGCTGCCACTTAAAGTTGGGCTATTTATTGTAGGACTCAGTTCTATCAAAATGCTGTGTATGTGCTCATACGTTAAGATGTTGGAAGAACCCGAGCTACTGAGGAGGAGAACGCCATAGATATTGCAACGCATCTGAGGAAGCTGAAATGGTAATGGAGGCACCGCTATCTCTCTCCCTCCAGTCGGGGAGGGCGTCAAGATAAATTGTGTTTTGCAAGCGACCTCGCAAAGGGCGTCTTTCAAACGGGGCTGCGTAAGAAAGGAGCGGATGCCAAGCGGAACGGCGTGCCGCGTGTTTGGGAGCCAAATTACCGCTCGGATGCCCTGAATAATGAGGACGTGAAGAAAAATAGGCTCATTTAGCTTATAAGATTACACGCAACGCCCAGCCCTGGCTTTGCGCGACTTCTATGCAGTCGAGTGCAGGCCAGAGTTTCCTAATTTGTCGCTTCCGCCGGTGGTAAGCAAGGCCACATAAAACCGCGGAAGATCGCACACAGTAAAAAAATGAATCTTGATGATGTGGTACAATGCACTCAGTCGCCTTAACCGTAGTTTTCTTCCTCCCGCTTTCTTGAACGTACTCACTTCAAATTTCAGTTTTAAATACAAAACCATTTTTCAAAGCGCCTTTAGGTTGATTTTTATTTACTAGACCAAAAAAATCCAAAGCTTTGTAGGTATAAATGTTGGAAAGGGATTGGTCATTCACGAATTGATGGCGTAAGAAGCAAAAGAAGTCTAATACGCTTGTAGCCGTAATACTTTTTTCAGTGTTCCGCTTATTATTTATAAGCGTTTTCTTTGATTTACTGATATTTGCCGTAGAGTAAACGTAATACCTGTAAAGCCCCTCTAAACATCTTGGAATTAAATACCTGCCTCAACTGAACCAAGCAAAGCAGTTTTATTGAACACGAAGGTGGGCTCACGGTAGGACTACTCGTTAAAAATGCGTTTAAATAAGCCGCGTGGCAAACGAATCAGCCATACCCGCAATAATGGTGCTTGACAACTTCAGGTTAGATGTTGCCCAAGTTTAGTGTACTAATACGGTCTTTGACAACTTCAGGTTGGATGTTACCAAAGCTTAGTGTACTACCTAATTGTGCCTAAATATTACTACCTAATTGTGCCTTGTCTCCAAATGAACATCACAAAGCTACGTAGCGTTAGCCTTGAAGACTTTAGAATAGGTAAGTATGTCTTGATGTTTGTCAAAACAAAAAACCGTGTTCTTAGAGACAATTACAGAATTTTTCAGTTCGTAAGGTACATTATTTCGATAAGCTGCAGAAATATCGTAAATTCCTGCAAATCCTGCGAAGGAATCAGCCTTTAGTTCATCATCTTTGTATTGGAGTTGTTTGTTTATGTTACTAAAATCCGCATTTAGCTCTCTAGCATGCGCACCAATGAAGCTGAGAAAATGAAATCACATTTGATCTCACAGAAAAGGGAATGAGTAAACGCCTGCGAAGTAAAGCGTGTCGCCATTGGAACGTTTACCGCGCACGAACGCGTAATTTTTACACTGATCACTATACTTTTGGGAGATCCAGTGTTTTTCTATGTGGAAAACCTCCTACATCGAAACAACTTCACTTTTCGGTTTGTTTTCATCTGAAATTTGGCATTCGGCGATACCTAAGGAAATCTGGAACTACGCTAGGAGATGCGAAGGATTAAAAGCGTTCTAGCACTTCAACATGGCCAGTGGTAATATTCAATTAGCAGTTTCGACGTCCCCACCATTACCAGAAAGTGGTGATGGTTTGAGGAAGAAAGAAGTGTGTCTGTTCAGATTGTACGTCAGGCGTCCAGAAAGAGATTTGGCTAAAGAGTTAATTGGTTATTAATTTGTATTTGGGGAACTATATTGATTTATCACCGTACTCTGCATGCGTTCAGGAGGATGCAGAGAGGATTGGGGTAAACATTGATTTATATTGCTGTCTGTCTTGAATAATAACGTATCACGGTTTCTGGCTATGCAAGCGGGTAGGTGGCTCCATTCGGAAGCAGTCTTTGCCATGAAAGAGTTAAAACACAGATTCCTGCGGCATTTTGGCACCTCCTCTATAAATCGGTGATCATTGCGGGAGGAGATTTGGGGACTGTTAAAAAAGTGTATACTTGATATGGACGATGGTACATATTTTATTCCAGAGACACACTCCGGATTTTTTCCGATTGAAGGATCTGAAATTGTAAGGCTTGCTTGCATAGATGATGCGCTTATTGCGAGTGAGTAATTCCCAACAATGAAAGCGCTCCCTGATGCGGTATGTCAATAAGGGAAGTGCAAACAACAGATTATTGAGAGCCCCAGAGCGGTGTAGAATATTCAAAGTCGGATAAGATTACTGTTTTTGAATAATAGCTTTAGCGACAAAGTTATCACAAAAAGTTTGGGCTAAAGAAGAATCACCGACGCTTAGCATTTTTAATTACTTAAGCAACGTGCGTTCGCCAGGAAAGATGGTTATTAACACCCTCATGAATGTATTTATACATGTTATGAGTTGCAAAGGTAATATTCCCAGGCATATAAGGGTAATTATTACAATTATATTATAATGGCATATTTTATTTAGCTTCTATCTGGTTGTACGATGCTTTAATCAGCTGCCAGTATTTTTGTTAGGTTTCATTACCAATTGGTTATGCGGAGATGAAATATTCAAAAGGTCAGATCGAAGGAGCAAGCATTTCTGTAGAATAGTTATTCCCCCGTCGATGACAATTCGTCTCCAACAAACCTAATTAGAAACAGAGATGTTCCTTCAAAGATCTGCATCGAGATAGAAAACCGAGAGACCCAAAACTGGGCGTTGTGGCAAATCGAACGAGGCGTAATAGGTGTGTAAACAGCAGCCTTCAGCATAGACCTACTGTGTTCCACTGAGCATAACATATTCTTTCCAGTTGAGTATGTCAGCGGGGAAGTTTCAGTTACTCCATTTAATATAGGAAGCTCATGAGAAATAGTTTACAACGCCTTTTGAAAGTCTAAAATTATACAGTGTATGAAAGCGCTATTGTTTGAGATAGAAAATATATGATTAATAAAAAAATTGTGTCTCGCTTGAGGTATGCTCTCTAAAACTTGGTAAATCAAGTTAAAAAATAATTTGTGTTATGGAGAAAAATTAGATTTCAGCTAATGCATGCTGAAGTCAACTGCAGGAGATGCGGGCCAATGTTGTTCTGTGTAGGTACACGATTGAGCGTGTGTGCCTTGCTTTGGAATTGCCACCCCCCTATATGCCTTCCACAGTACAAGTACTGCTACTGGTAGTAGTAGTAGCACTGCTGGTGTAGTATTGCGGGTAAGAGAAGTGTGTCCGTGTGGAGCTCTAAGAGTGACGCCTCCTCCCTTTTCGCGAACGAGTGGTTAGGGGCCGGGTATCTTCTGTGAATTCTGTCCTCGAGCAGTATCTGTCCGTAGGCTGCCCGCAACGTGGGGGACTGGGGTGGGGAAGCATGCGATAGGCTGTTTACCCTGTTCGAGGAAAAACCAGCGCGGGGGGGAGGGAGGAAATTGGCCAAGATAAAGAATCATGAGTAAATCGTGCCTGGCGGCGTTACCACGGCATGTCAGTGATGACACGGAAACCATTTTATCTGTGACCCTCCAGGCAGAAGGTTCCTTATTATGCGAAATGACTGGTTGAATGCCCTGGCTCTCTTAAAATTTCGGCACTTTCCTTGGGGATCTGTGTCTACAATTACCCCAGGATGGACCTGGATGGGCAAGGTGATGGCCAGCATTTCTCGCGAGACGGGTCACTGGTTTTGACAGGATGCATATCGGTATTGGCCTAGTGGCCTTGCATCGCACCAGCTTGGGTTACACTAATTCTGGGCTGCAGCATCCACGTACATTGTGGGAGGGAGGGTGTCCGAGGTATTGTACTCGAAGTGTTCTGTGTGCTTACTCGTGTTGCAGATGCATATATCCCCAAAGAGCGGACGGACGTGAAGGCGTCGTCTTATTTCTCGAGGAATGTCGAGGAGACCTTGCAACGCGGTGGCGGGAGTTATTTCTAGTCTTAGCAAGGCTCGGCGTGTTTTTGTCCTTTTGACGCGCATCTCTTTGCCGAAGTGTCAGCGCCTCTAAGAGCTCCTTCGTGGATTGTCGATTCCCAGCGACGTCACCCTCTTGTTGTACCTAGACGCTACGATCGATTATATGATGCGACAGAATCGCATCGCATTTCCTACTGAATCTGACTGACGCGATGCTCCGGGGTCACAACCTATGCACGTTTCAGACCAGATTTGTGCTATGCACTTTCTAGCGCATTGGTGTGCCCCATTCATGTAAAGGGGCCTATTGGTATATCCAACGATAGCAACCTCTTGCCACTGTCGCGTTGAAGCTCGCGCTACAGAATACATTATAGTATAAGACGCCTCCTCGTATGGGAGGCTGTTAAGAAGCAGTTTCTGTATCCGCTGCCATGGACTCCGGTTTTTTTTTCTTTTTGCTGAATGGGCCAGTTCTGGATTTACCCCTCGGACGCGGAACCTAGAAAATTTAAGCGCTTATCTCGCCGTCTGCGTGGTGCAGAAATCTTGTGCCCGCTTGCTCCTCCACACTTTTAAATTAAACAGATTATTACAAAACAACTTCTTGGACCGCCCCTATTACAACAGCGATATCCTGGCAACCACAACCAGCCTTGGGCTACCGCATAAGCCGACTGTGTAACCACCCAATCATCACCTATTAGTCTTGTTTTTCACAAACAACGCACACTTTCCACAGTACCCCAACCTCGAGCAATGGAAGACAGCATTCACCTAATCATTTTTCGGGGAGACAGCAAGCCGCCGCGTTTCTTTATGGAAGTAGCGTGGGCTTGCAAGTTCAGGCTGAACTCACTCTCTACTTGTGATTTCACGTCAATAAATGTATATTAGTTATACTCCTGTACCAACTAATTATACCGGGTCCAAAAATTCATCGGCACTTCCACAAGGTGTAAAAATAAAAGCACCGAAGATATCCAGTCTTCACGGGTAAGAAGCGGGTCTTCGTCGGTCAGCAGACACGAAAGTCATGATCATGGATAGACGCAGTCACCATTTCCGTCTTTCCGACGCCGGGGCACCTATTTCTCCTTTCACTGGCATTCTTATTTTACAAGAACACTTATTGCTCTGCCATGCGCACGATACGCGTCTGCCTTTTAGAACGTTCAAAACCAACTGCCTATAAGGTTGCTCGGCGACACTGGCATCACAAAACAGACATTGTACAATACATGCCTGTACGTTTGTTACTGTCTTTACACGGATATGGTTACTACAGCTGCACGCCCCCTTGCGGTAGCTAACAAGCGAAGTGGCGAGAACCCTCTGTCAATAATGACCCCGCCCGACAAGCGCGCAAGAATGAACAATGGGCATTCATCATAAGCCCTGTTCAATCTATCAAACTAGACCGTTTTGATCTAACTCTGGCGACGAACATTTTCCTATGTCTGCGTGACGGTGTACCCGCACGGCCGCAGAACATTGGACGGAGTCGCCCTATACAGCTTTGTTACGCGAGAATGTAATCTGACAATATCGATTTGGAAGGTGATATTAAAAAGACAATTCTCAAAAAGCAACAGCGTTCTTTTTTATATTATAGCCCAGTTTGTGTTATGTAAAATATTAGCATAAGAGCATCGAGATCTATAGATGGCCTGCACTGACATAAAAGTGTCTGTCATGTTCATGACTAAAAAGGGGACGGCGAAAGGTTGCACAATTATCCGGCTCTGTCATATATTTCGCAGCTTTACAAAGCTGTTTGGCAGTCACAAGAAAGGGTTGTGAACACTTTGAGTTATGAAGGCGCCATGTGCAAGCTACGTATTCTGGGAACCACCAATTAGACGTTTCATAATGTGTACACGTTGCCTATACTTGGGGACAACTTTCTGTGGCCATGGAGAAAAAGCTACGGAAAGGGGAAGCTTACTGCTTTGTGTTACTGCGCCGAAGTAGTTCCCGATAAACAGGTTTCGGTTTCAGTTTTGCCGTGACCCACGCGCATCTGCTGCACGTCATTATTTCGCATGAGCTCAGCGGTTGAATGCTCCAAGCTACGATGTCAGGGCATGGGGACATAATGGCGTTTTCTTCGCCACGTTTTATTTTTAAAGACGAGCCAACGCTTTGACTAGAGAAGACACACCGATTGATAAAATTAAACCGTGGACGATACCGCTCAACTATGTATCGTCCCGACATGACACATTTTGTCATCGCTGCAATTTTTAGCTCATGCACTAATATATGAAGTCTTTTGATCTGAATACTGGGCAGAACCACCGACATGTATAGCGTGCATATGCAGCGCTTCCGCGGTATACCGAAAGAGCAGCACACACACACTACGGCGTGAAGTAAAATCCTATTTCGATCGTGTTGAATGAGTTTAAGCGCGAAACAACCGTACGGCATCATTCTTGTCTTTCAAGTAATTTTAAGTAGTCTTCTAGTGACCAAACTAAGAATTTTAAGATTTCGGGGCTTATAGGTACAAGTTGGAACATCTGGCTTGGGCAGTGCGGCAGTATGCTCGCAAAAGACGGCCAGCCAGCTGATTTAAAGAAGTTCGGTTACGACAGCCGCTACCGGTTCCGCCTGTGTCAAATTAACGTACACGTTGCCGACTACTTCCTCCGTTTGTTTTCACATCTTTGAATTCTCATTCTTCCTGAATTTAAAGCGCCGGATTGAGTGGTGAGGTACTGGAGGGAAAGAAGCGGCCACATTTTTTCCCAAGAGAACTTGTGTGACACCAGTACCGAGCGCCCCAACCAAAAAATGGTTCACCATTACAATACTCGCTAATATAATATTTGGCCTCAGCGCGAAACGCAATCTTCTTGGTCAAGGCCCATAGCTGTTGTATCTCAGGAAGTTCTCGCGTGATCAGCAAACACATGGTGGCGCGCGCTACTGTGCCTTTATCTCGCAACGCTTCGGCACTGCCGAGCATGTTGTTGTAAATCGGCTTTGAACCTCCGGCGCAAATGTCAGGAAGTTCCGATGAGACACGCAACCAAGACGACGACGAATGACCCGAAGAGCCGATGATCGTGCAGCACGCAGAGCATGCTGGTCTTCTGTCGCTTTTTGTGAACTTGAGAAAACAGGACGCTTGCTTTCATGGATGCCTGGTTTTGCGTTTCCTTTCTGGCACGCCACCAGATGCCGAGAGCGGTAATCAAGCACGTGTGCGGAACGCGCTGGGCATGCTGTTTCTCCCCGTCACACTTTCAGAGGAGCGTTTCGCAGCACCTCGGTAAACCGCCCTACTCCTCACAATTTCTCCACACTCTTCTTCTCCTTTTTCTTTAGCTGTTCAGTGTTTCTATCGTTCGCTCGATTACGCGGCAGGCGAGGATGCCAAACCACAGTATCGGGCGCCAAAGTGCAGTGCAATAAAAACTCAAACCTTTTAAGATAATACTCTTTCACACATGCTGGCTGATAATATAGGGACATTGTAAAACCGAGGCACCAAACTAAGAACTATCCGTTAGTCCAGCTTGGTGTAAAGGAACTTGCCGGCTGGGCAGACAAGAATGGTTTTAAACTGAATCCTGTAAAAAGCTCCTGCGTTGTGTTCTCCAGGAGGCGCGGGGTCCATCCGTACCCAGACATTACTCTAATGGCGTGTCGCTTCCTGTGAACAAGGAGCACAAGTTCTTAGGCGTTGTGTTTGACCACAAACACATTCATTCCCCACATCAAGGAACTTAAAAATAAATGTCTCAAAACAATGAATATACTTAAGGTTCTCTCCCACCAATCGTATGGTTCCGACAAAGAACTCCTACTACGGCTCTATACTGCTTTGGTTGGGTCTTGTTTAGACTATGGCAGTGCGGTATATGGGTCGGCGACTAAAACAGCGTTGCGAATGCTTGACCCAGTGCTACACTTGGGGCTACGGCTTGCGTCGGGTGCTTTTCGCACTAGCCCTGTCGAGAGTCTGTATGTCGAATGTAAAACGTGGAGCCTTGAGAACAAGCGACACTTGGGACGGTACACAGCTGACGCACACAACAGACCCACGGAAGTCGCCTTGGGTAGGCTGCGGATAGGGCACACCCATGCGACGCACTCGTATCTGCTGACGGGATCTTCTAGACCCCAGTGCAGCAGGTGCGGAGAGGCCCTATCCGTGGTGCACATCCTAATCACATGCAAGGCACTTCACACAACACGACACAAGCACTTCAGAGAACTCTACAGACAACATATTCCCCTACATCCATCGTTTTATCTAGATGACGATGCCATTGTTTCTGTGAAACCTATGTTTGAGTATTTGTCAGACGTCAAGTTTTTAAACCTCATTTCCTATCACGCATCATGAAATCTGGCCCTACACACCAGCCATCCTTACTGTCGTTTCGTGATTTCACTTTTGTTTTTGCTGACTTTACTTAGGGTTTAAGGTTTCACCTCTCATATGTGACTATTGTTTTGGCGCTCTTTGCCCCAGTTGGCCTTGCACCAAAAACATTCAACCATCATCAAGAACTATCCGTTCTCGAATTTGTCAGGTTATCCCCCAGAAAATTATTTTCATTCAACTACTTCTAGCTGCGCAGCGAAACGGCCTGGTTTGGCTTTGTAGCCTTGGCTTCATTGTCAAAGAATGTTGTACCCGAGTATAGATTGTGGACTTTGGTTCCCACTGCTTGGCGTTTTACACCTTATCAGCCGAAGCACACAAAAATGCAACTTTGAATATTGGGGCGCCTTAGTTTCTTCACTCGTTGACCCCGAGGAAGCAAACTGTAGTGTTGTGAATAGTGTGAGACGAGGAAGTGAGTTGGTACTTACTATGTTGATGCTACGGGAGAGACGAAGGCCTCAGGTGACATTGACCATAGGTCATCAGCAACCCATGGCTGAGCCATTTCACATGGCTGAGCCATTTCACTTTTTAGCGGTACCGTTGCCGCTCGGGTTAAGCTTAGTGAAAAAATCACGGTTCGGGTTCGGTTCAGTTTCGGAAATACTGGTACTGTTCCGCTTTAGGATGCGGGTTCGGATCCGGTTCGAGTCCCTCATCTTGCTTAAAATAGCCCCAAATAAGGAGAACTGGGCCATGAACGAGATAGCAGCATTGCTGGAGAGGAGGAAGCATCATTCTGAGGCTTACTGCCTCAGCCTCGTGGCGCGAACGACCAGTTCTCCCATAGACTTCGAGCACTCCGCCAAGTATCGCCACCGCTGGTACGAGAGCGGCTATGTGCCACATGTGGGTCGTCACTTTCGCTGCGTGGTGTTGCCACAAAAGCCCCGGCATTGATCCACCACCCTATAAACAAGCACATTGTTCTTAGTCAAATTAAAGAAAACAGGAGTAAAAAGACACGGTTTTCTTTCTTTTCATACGGGTTCTGTTTACTTGCTTACAGTTTCTTTATCTTTCCTCATTCAAGCACTGCATTCGTTAGAATTGTGGCGATGCACTCACAGGGGAGAAAAAAATGCCACAAGTGTTCTCCCCAAACACTTGCCCCACTACCCGAAAAATGGGCCAGAGAAGACGACAACGCCGAAGTGCTAGCTGGGCAGGTTTTTCGATACTTGGCTCTCACCGACACTTCAGGTGTCGTTTGTACTCGTGCCTCGTTCAGTAAACACCATTTTTCTGCGTTTCACTCGTTACAATAATAAAAGAGTAGGATATATCTTGCACCTTTGATCTGCCCGGCTTCGGGGGAGGCAATAAACGTCGTTTGGTGCAGATTCCAGATAACAGAAGCGTATTTTGATGTGGGTCTTACTCGAATCCCATGTATGCAGTTAAACGTAAAGTTGTTTGAACCCTGTAACTATAAAAAGACATTTGAAACGTCATCACAGCGGTCCCTCCCAACGAACTTTGAAAGCCCCTTGTCCTGATAGAGGCGGCCTTATAACCATGGTCTTTGTTACTTACTTTTTACAGAATATGCATAAAACCCAATGGCGACGGCTTAGAAAAAATGGGGAGGCAGAATGCACGTAGTTAAGCCTCCCCCATTTTAATGAGAAAATCTTAGGTGCGTTAATCTACGAAAAAGCGACGTTCTCCTTATCGTTGTTCCTGTTGTTCTTCTTGTTGTAGTTGTTTGCCCCAATAATGGCCACACAATAAAAAATACATCAATCACAAACGCGTGTACTATCCAATGGGACTTCAACCCGCGTCTCCAGAGTAGCAGACCAGTCCTCTACCAACTATGCTGTGGTAGCTGCTTCCTAATTTTAAGGCATATGGCCATGTGGGGAATTGGCCAGGAAACGGGATAGATTTTAGGGGTAAAACGTCCACCTCGTTCGAGTATTATAAAGTCAGCCTTTAGATTTGAAGTGTTGAAATAAACAATAAAACTGGGAAAGAAATACAAGATAATGTTATTATTAGGAGAATATGAGAAAGGACAATTTTTTAACAGGTTAAAAGAAAAGGTGTCTAGTCTCTTGAAATTTATGCGTGAATGGCCGCAACCACCCCCCTGTAACAGAAACCCAAGGTTGTAGCCCCGAACGAAAGGAGGACTAGCATCGGTAGCGTAAGATTAAGGAGCTGAGCTTGTGCGGCTATGTAACGTTTCCTATTGAAAGAAGAAAGCGCGGCAATATATATAAAATTACTATTTACCTCACTTTCACCGCACACACCACAAATACCGGCGGGATTGTGACTGTGCTATTGTCACACGTTGTCAATGCACAACAAACGTTTTTTCTTTGTGCCACATATCCACTTCCGGAGTGGTCAGGAATCTGGTACTTTGAGGGCAAGTTCTCCTCGCATTATAAAATTCGCAAGGTTAATAATGGGGAACGTAAAAAATAGCGAAAAGTGCTTGCTGAACGCCATGGCATGTGAGTAGAATAGGTGTACACCATCCCCGTAGAAATTTAAGCCCAGGGAAGCTGTGACGTGGGGGGCTGCTTCCTGTCGTGAATCAGCAGTTGGACAGAAAAAGGAAAACAAAGGAAGATGAGCGCATAAAAGTGATTCGCAGAAGCAATTCGAACAAAGAGGCTCACACAAAAGTAATTCGAAGCAGGCCGACTTTTTCCGTGCCAAGGGACAAAGAAACAAATGCAGAGACACAATTTTTGGGAAAACGATGTAGTAGTAAGTAAGTTGTTCATAAGTATGGCTAAACGTCGGCCTTCAAATCGCGTTACCCCACTTGAGCTTTCCGTCGAATCTTTCTAGGTTCGTCATTTCTTCTCTGTTTGCACATCATGAAACACTACCGACTTGCTTAATTCTAGGTACTTTCCCACAGTAAACCCTGCGCAACCCGCACGAGGAAAAAACACGGGCATGCCAAAGTGAGCATGACTTGAAGTAGTCGCTTGCAGGCATGATGGACGATTCCCAGCGTGATACATGCAAAACAATTGTAAATTGCAAAGAATAAGTTGGGCTTGATTAATACATAGGCGGTCTACCTAGGATCCTTGCTAGACACCCCAATATAAGAGTCCCGGATATTATGGAGGCAACCGAGATCGCCAAGCTGCGAGATCACTGAGTAAGTTGCCAATCCATAGCATTATCAGAAAAAGAACCGAAGTTTCCACCGGGACCCTGGACGCGTGCGTAATTATCTTCGCTAAGGCTAAGAGGTGACTAAGGGTCGCCAGGTGTTGTGATCGTTGGTTTTTTTCCTATATAATATGCATTTTTCCGTGGAATAAATGTTGAAAGTCAGCGCCTGCGGAGTAACGCTCTTCTTCGTTCTTCACGTGACAGTGCTGTAAACATTCATTTGGATTGGAAGATCATTATATATATATATATATATATATATATATATATATATATATATATATATATATATATATCGTGAGCACTGTCTTTGCACTGATTGCTTGGTCATTCTCTCTATTGTGTCTGAACACACTATCATCAGCATCGTCTCACCCACGCACAGTTTGGTGTCATCATCGTATCCCTGGCCTCGCGAAATCCTAATCTTCATGGGAGTACGTTGGTTCTGCTGCCTGCTTGGGAAAGACCATCGGAATAAACGCCGCCCTGCTTTAGGTCTGCTGCCCTGCTTTCCTCTCTCAAGTGGTGGAGTTGCTTGCCGGCGCCGTCCTCTGCCGCTCCCAGCTACACCCCTGGAGCTCCGTTCCGGTCGACGTCTCCCGCTACGCGAGCCAACGATGCAAAGAGAAAACGCGTCGGAACGCAGTACTCCACCGCCGTCGGCATGGGTGATCACCGTCCACCAGCGCTGCCCTCCCTCCTTCGCTGGTCTTTGGGGTGAAGATGTCGAAGATTGGCTGGAGCAGTATAATCGCGTCAGCCAATTTAACCGGTGAAATGATGCTTTTAAACAGCGCGATGTTCCATTCTACCTAGACCTGGTCGCAAGGACATGGTACTTCAACAACGAGGCAACCATCGAAAACTGGACCGATTTTACTGAGTGCCTGCGCAAAGCATTCGGCACCCCATCAGCTCGCGTCGATGGTGCCAAGAAAAATCTGGGTTCTCGCATCCAACGTCCCGACGAAACATATGCGGCTTACATCGAGGACGTCCTCGCCCTCTGCCGCCGGGTGGACGAAAGCATGCCAGAGGCAGATAAGGTGCGGCACATCTTGAAGGGCATTGCTTCATTTGCATTTACCGCCTCTCTATCCAGAATCCCCTGACAGTCAGCGATGTGCGGGAGAACCGCCAACGCTTCGATCAGTTGCAGTCTGTTCGCCTTAAGCCAGAGCCGGCTCGTCTGGATGGGAACACAGATGTGCGTACTCTGATACGCGCAATCATTCGTGAGGAGCTAGGCAACCGTAACTCATCGTGTCTCCCACAGGACCCCTGCCGCCCTAGCCCATCTCCGGTACGGGATCTAATCAAGGAAGAACTGGCATCCATGACGGCGTATCCACCGGCAAATTCGACTCCTCCTGCCTCTTACGTGACGAGATACGCAGAGGCCGCTTCAAAACACCCCTTGTTCGTCGAATCATCTCCGTTTTCGACTGCTCCAGGACATTTGACGGCCATTGCCCCCTCTCGGGGTGCCCAGGCGTACTACGCGCACGTGTGCCCCGACTGCCAACTTTTCCCTCGGGACCACCCGGTTTGCTACTACTGTGGAATTCGAGGCCACATTTCCCGCCTTTGCCGAAAGACGCCAGCAGGATGAACGCCGAGGGTACGCTCCTGACGAGCAGGGATAACGCCCGCTTTGCTTATGGCACTCGTAGAAGCACATACGTCCCTTCTATTAGCCGTTTTTCCCCGCCTCGCGATTCTCCTGAGTTTTCTCAGCGTGATACTCCAACACGACACAGATCGCCTTCGCCCTACCGCCACTCGGTGTCTCCTCTTCGTCCTGCCTCACTTTCCAATAACCACTCCGGAAAACTAGCGCCTGCAGTTTTTAGAGGGGAAACTTCATTGCTCGAAGACACCAGAACTCCTCCTGAACGTTCGTGGAACTTATTATTGGTGGAAGTGGAAGGTTGGCGTCTTGAGGCGTTGTTGATACTGGGGCCAGTGTGTCAGTTATTAGTGCACAGTTATGTTCACGTCTGAAAAAGGTGAGAACTCCTTACGCCGGGCCGTCCTTGTGTGGGGCTAATGGTGATGGGTTTCGGCCTTCTGGATATTGTACAGTGCGGGTTAGCATAACCGGCCTCTTACATTACATTCAGTGTGCGGTGCTGACTCTGTGATCTCATGAAATTATTTTGAGCTGGGACTTTTTATCAGCGTCGTCTGCGGTAATTTGCTGCCGCCAGCCAGCGATTCACCTCACCGAGAGAGAAATGGCCTGTGCGTCAGATGCTCCCGTACCGCGGGTGGTCTCTGCCGAAGGTTGTGTCTTGTGTCCCGGCCAAGAAACGGTGTTTTCCGTAACGTGTCACAGTATAGCCGATGGAGATTTGTTTGCCATACCAGCTGGGAACTTCGCTTGCAAAGAAGTTATATTACCGCCCTGCGTCGTTCGCTTTTCACCGGGATCAGCTTTCATCGCCGCACTAAACATTGCCTTTGAGCGATTCTGCTTCCTAAAGGCACGACGGTTGCTTCTATTCTAAACGAGGAAGTTGGCCATCTTGCGCTTTTCCCGATAGCATAACTCCAGCATGCCTGTGGGCAAGCGATTACGTCTTCGAACCTTACATCGACCATCAGCACTGAGCTAAGCGAGGAAAATCCAAAATCACTACTCGCCCTTCTTAAACAAGCACAAGGCGTTGTTTGACAATCATTCCCTCACTCTTGGACGAACATCAGCAAGCGACTCATCGCATAGAAACCGATGGCTCTTGTATCGTCCGCCGTCGTCCCTATCGCGTTTCATCCGCAGAACGCAAATCATTCAAGAAAATGTGGACGACATGCTTCAGCGGGACATTGTTCGCCCTTCGGGCAGTCCCTCGTCTTCGCCGGTTGTTCTGTCCGGAAGAAAAGATGGCTCAGTGCAGCTTTTGCGTGGAACTACCTGAGTGCTTAACAAAATAACCCGGAAAGACGTCTATCCTATGCTCCCGAATTGACGATGCTCTCGACACGTTACATGGCGCAGAATACTTTTCGAGTCTCGATCTTCGGTCAGGATATTGGAGATCCCCATGGCCGCAGCCGATAAAGAAAAAACAGCCTTCGCCACACCAGACGGCCTCTACGAGTTTAACGTATGCCTGTTTGGACTTTGCAAAGCTCCCGCCACCTTTGAGCGCATGATCGATACTGTACTTCGTGGCTTGAAGTAGGAAGACTTGCCTATGCTACCTAGATGATATCGTCATTTTTTCGTCCCACTTTACGCTGAACACCTTTAACGTGTGAATGAAGTCCTCACCTGTCTTGGCAATGCTGGTTTACAGCTGAACACCAAGAAATGTCGCTTTGCCAGTACCTCAATCAAAGTGTTGGGCCACGTTGTAAGCAAGGAAGGTATACGCACGGATCCAGACAAGATCAATGCGGTCCTCAATTTTTCACGGCCTCTTCGTCAAAAAGAGCTAAGAAGTTTCCTGGGCTTGGCTTCCTATTTCGCCGCTTCATCCGAAATTTTGCAGCAATAGCCTCACCCTTTCACAAATTACTCACATCCGGAATCTCCATTCGTCTGGACTCCAAGACTGCGAAAAGCTTTCCAAACCCTGAAACAAGCCTTAATTCGGGACCAGTGCTCTGCCACTTCCGATGAGTCGGCCCGCCACTATTCTTCACACCGATGCCAGTGGACACAGTCTTGGTGCTGTCCTTCTTCAGCGTACGGATTCCTCGTCAGAGCGAGTAGTTGCCTATGCAAGCCGCAATTTACTCCCGCTGGAAGAACTACACCATAACTGAGAAAGAGTGCCTCGCCGTTGTTTGGGCCGTGCGAAACATTTCGTCCTTATTTGCATGGCCGCCATTTCTCAATGGTAACAGACCAATCACGGCCCTGTGTTGGTTACCCTCCCTCAAAAACCTCTCGAGGCAGCTTGGCCGTTGGGTACTACTCGTCTACACAATATGACGTCACTGTGACTTACAAGTCGGGGAGAAAGCACAACGATGCGACGCTCTTTCCTGTTGCCCACACCGACCGCCCACTGCCCACAGCCATCGTCCCAAAGTAACGCATCGCTCTCTATGACTTCTTCGCTGCCTTGCCCATGGACCCTTTGCAAACCGCCGGTCAATATATTCTACCCAAACCTTGTTTCTCTCCAAGGAGCCGACCCCGTACTGCCGACGACTACTGGACCTTCTTGACGGTTCAACATCCTCACCTAACAGCCGAACGTGTCACCAAATAAGTAAATTTCGCCTTCTGCATGTGTGGAGCCCTTTACCTGCCACAATTATCACCCTGCCGGAGACAGATGGGCTCCAGTCGTCCTCGCTGTCTTCGAGCCCACATCTTAGAAGTTTTCCACGATGACGCCACAGCTGGTCCATCTTGCTTTTTCAAGACCTACGACCGCATCAAAATGCAGTTCTTCTGGCCAGGACCTTTCCTCAAGCGTCGCTAAATATGTTGCGATGCTGCCCTTCATGCCAGCGTCGTAAACGCTCGACCTCAGCCCCTGCCGGTATGCTACAGCCGCTGCCTTGTCCCTTCTGCCCAATCGAAGTTGTGGGCATCGATTTGTATGACCTATTGCCTTTCACTTCGACTGGTCATCGATGGATTGTTACCCGCTGTCGATCACTTGACGCGGTATGCTGAAACTGCCCCTCTACGTACCGGCTGCGCTTCTGAGGTCCAGATTTCTTTCTGCAAGCCATCTTCTTACGGCATAGGACCACCTCGGTACTCTTTTAACTGATCGTGGCCGAACCTTTCTGTCAGCAGTCCTTGAGAAGTTCTCCAAGCTGCTGGTACTGCCACAAAACTACGTCGAGCTATCACCCACAGACAAATGGCCTAACAGAACAGTTTCCATCGTACACTTTCGGATATGATTTCTTTTTATATCAACCCCGACCAGAGGAACTGGAACGTCACACTTCCTTTGTCACATACGCCTAAAATACCGCCGTTCAAAGCACCACTGGATTTTCACCGTTCTTTCTCGTCTACGGCCGCCACCCACCGTCCATTCTAGACGCATCTTTCTTTCCCTGTCCGTGGATACCACCAAACAACGTCCACCGACCAATTTATTTCTATCGACTAGCGCATTGCCGGAACCTCGCACGATCGCACGAACACCGAGCCCTGCCAAATTGACCGCAACTCTCGCTATGACGCAGACCTCCGGGAAGTTATATTCAACCCTGGGGATGCGGGTACTGCTTTCGACGCCGCTCCGCGCGCCAGGACTCTGAAAGTTTATGCCGCGCTTAATTGGTCCCTATACCGTACTGCAGCGAACATCTTACCGTCAACTACGTCGTTGCTCCCACTTGGTGGAGTCGCTTCACCGACGGTGCCGTGGCATCGAAACTGTTCATGTTTCGCGCCTAAAGCCCTTTCGGCGCAGATAATCCTCCCTTTGACGGCCAGGATGGCCGCTTCAGCCGCCGGGGAAGCTAGTGTGAGCAGTCTTTGCACTGATTGCTTGAGTGGTCATTCTCTCTATTGTGTCCGAACACACTATCATCAGCATCGTCTCACCCACGCACAGTTTGGTGTCATCATCGTATCCCTGGCCTCGCACAATCCTAATCATCATCGGAGTACGTTGGTTCTGCTGCCTGCTTGGGAAAGACCACCGGAATAAACGCCGCCCTGCTTAAGGTCTGCTGGCCTGCTTTCCTCTCTATATATATATATATATATATATATATATATATATATATATATATATATATATATATATATATATATATATATATATATATATTTATATATATAAGACAGAAATAAGGGTTGACAGTCAAGAAAACCTCGGAAAGCAAAGGGGTGGTTATGGTAGGTTATAGAAACAGATAAAAAATTCAGAAAAAAAGAAAGTGGAGAAAAAATTCCCGCCAGGTGGGATCCCAACCCACGACCTCCAGAATACCGGTCTGGTGCGATAACCACTACGCTACCGGCGGGGCTATTTTCCTCTCCACTTTGTGGGGTATTTATGTCAATGTAATTTTTTCCTGTGCTTGGGGGTGGTAGCCAGACCGGTATTCTGGAGGTCGTGGGTTCGGATAACACCTGGCGGGCATTTTTTCTCTACTTTCTTTCTTTCTAAATTTTTATCTGTTTCTAGGACCTACCATATCCACCCCTTTGCTTTCCGAGGTTTTCTTGACTGCCAACCCTTATTTCTGTATTATTTTCGTATTTTCAACGAGCCCCTCCTTTCCTATTCTGATTCGCTATAATATATATATATATATATATATATATATATATATATATATATATATATATATATATATATATATTTGCCACTAAACATTGTAGGGTTAGTCAGGCTCGGCAGTTTTCACTGCAATAAAAACATTGTTACTTTTTGAACTGAACATGTGTACTTCTTGCAGTGTACGACTTTCCCAGTTCTGTTACTACAATGAGACTCTCAAAGATTGTAATTGTAAATCTGCTTTTTATTGTTCTGCTGTGTTTCTTTGCCGGAACGAACTTGCGCCCCTACGACGCTTTGCTGGTGACATACTAAGCTCTCGATTTTCTAAGCTTTCTAAAGGGAATAAGTGCTGACAGGTACATTTTGATGCGTAGTAAACTTTTCCATAGTTCATACATTGGTCGACTTTTGTTTTTACGTTGCATCTTGGAGCGCCAGCCTTCATGGGTCTGAAAAAAATGCACAAAAGTTTTAATTCGCTGTACAGGTATTTCTTCCGAGGTAGGCAAGGCTGCGAACTCTATGCATACCTCCGAGAATTAATGTAATGCTCTGACAGTTTGGGACAGGGCACCTCTGAACACGTGATGTTGTGTGCAGTAAGCCCAATAGTTCTGGCCCCTTGTTCACCTGTGTTGATTGGCAATTCGTCTTGACGCGGTCCTCATGGAATTCGTGTCAAACATTCGAGAAAAAGGTTCTAAGCGCACCTTGGACTGAAACTTGTTTTTTTAACAGGCGGAGTGCTCTTCTTCAAAACGCCCCTCCTTTTGTTTTTGTTACAATTTTGGAAGCTTCAAATTACTCACTTTGAACTCGGACAGCTGTGTTGCTACCTATGCTTTTGTTTGGTATGCTTGGCTCTTTCTCTGTTTAAAACTGCCAGAACGCATAATGATTCTTTCGTACAGTAGGACGTTCTGACAAAAACGCGTATTTTCTGATGATGCCTTTTTATTGCACGTGGATATTTCCTGCTTTTTTTAGGATTAACATTCTTTATAGCTGTCTCGAAATTGCATCGTAGTGGGGTCGATTTTGTGACTTTGGCATATTTATATACCTAGCTTCAGGCTTAACCTCCGGCTGGAACAAGTTACAGTGGTCCTTGAATCCCACTGCATTCTGGGCAACCATGAATATTTATTTTATTACATTTCACATTACCCCTGAAGGCCCCCAATGGAGGGTATTACGTAGGGGAGGGGGGGGCATAGACACACTGAAAACAGAGATGTTGAAAGCAGTATTAGAAAAAAAGAAAATGAGAAAAAAGATAGAAAAGGACAAAAAAATAAAATTTATGTACTACGAAATATGGCAGGAATCAAATGTGTTTTAGGAAGAAATAATTTGAACAAATAAACGGATTGCGCCTGCGCAAGAAGGCACTTGCAGATAACACAGAAATGACTCTACGGAACTAGTTATTACAATTAAATATCGAAAATCGATGAAGGGTTGAAAAAGAGAACAGCGGTGGGTTCATAATAATGCATTTCGGGGAACAATACAATTCAAATCATCACAATTGGGTGAAGCAACTTTTGAAATTGATTTATGTCAGTTTGACTTGCGATATGGGAGAGTAAATCGTTCCAGTCAGATATTGTGCGGGGCAGGATGAGTGTGCGTAGAAGGACGAGTGACATAGTGGGCGTTTAACTTTGTTAGATGATCCCTGCGTCGAAAATTGGCTGATGGAGTCTGAAAGAAATCGCTGTGAAGTGTTGGGTGGAAGTACATTTTATGGGAAAGGGAGAGGCAGCATATGCGCGTTGAACGCATGTCTTATCCAGTTCAACACGCTGTTTTCATGCTGTGAGGCTTGAAAATGTAGAATAATCAGAAAAGATGAAGCGAGCAGCAGGGTTCTGTAATGACTCGAGGTTATTTGTGAGATATGCTTTATGAGGATCCCAGATTGCCCAGGAATATTCTATTTTTGGACGAATAAGGGTTACGTATGCACGTTTGTTTACATCAGATGGGGCTTGTTTTAGATTACGCCTGAGTAGTCGTAAAGAGCGGTTTGCTGAGACAAGAATGGACGTTATTGTTGTGGTGCCATTTCACTCATTTCTGAAATGAAGATCAAGATATTTGTACGTGTTCTTTACCTATATTGCATTGTGACTTATAGTATAAGAAGTTGCAAAATGGGGATTCAAACTAAAAAGGACATTTGCTTTGTTTTGGATAATTTAAGGGACATCAACCATCTTAAGCACCAAGATGTAATAGTGTCTACGTCAGATCGGAGACTGCAATGGTCGGTATCAGAGGAAATGGTACGGTAAATTTCAAGGTCAACAGCAGATAGGCGAACACAGGATGACACACACGAGGGAAGGTAATTAAAGTAGACTAGAAAAAGTTATGGGCCTATTGCGCTATCTTGGGGGACCCCTGACGTTACTTGAGCGAAAACAGTTGCGGGATTGTTGACAAATGGCAACTGAAGTCTAGAATTGAAAACATCTTTAATCCAAGCCAAAAGTTCAGTATGTAGGTTACATTTAGATAGCTTGAGGAGTAGTCTATGGGGAGGAACGCGATCGAAGGCTTTAGAGAAAACTAAGAAGACTGCACTGACTTGCAACCGGAGTCAACTGACGTATATAAATCTTTAGTAAATCTGGCCAATTTGGTCTCGCATGCGTAAACTTTGCGGAAACAGATTTCTTTAAATCCTAAACATCCAAATTACCGAAAGTTTCGCCAAAATTGTTTAAACCTTGAAAAACGTATACCTATGCCGCAAATGTCTGATGAAAAGCCGTTAGATTTTTATATATTTTAGCATATCGTGCTCCCCTCATTTGCTGCTTCCTTCACAAAACTTGATGCAGCAGCTCGAATTTGTGCGCCATTATAGTGGAATTATTGTCTGGTTCGTAAGAGTTAGCTGATATTTGAAAGAATGGGGCACATTTCAAGAAGAATTTGTAACACACCCCAGTTCTCCGACTTAGCCACATCGTGTATTACAAGTTCTCCGACAAGCCAGCCTTTTAGAAACAAGTATAAAAGTAAAACTAAACATCTTAACCAAGCACTTTTCAATAAAGGTGTAGATTTGCAATCGAACCGATCATTTACGAACCCCACCTTATTGTGTGAAGCAAGCATGTTTTTTTTTTGGCAAGCAACCAGGTTTGGACAAGCGAGACGCACTGTACTAAAGAAAAAATCCCAAACTCGAATCTTACATCACGATATAGCCACATCACAAGGCCTCGTGATCTCGCCTAGGCACGCACACAATCGCCCGAAAATTTCATTGTAAATAACTCAGAACGTCAGCCGTGATGTGCATGGCTTCTCGTTCAGCAACAAAGATTTCAAACTGTCAACTAAAAGGCCAATGTCCTTCGGATTAGCGCACACTAGCCAACCCAAACATACCTTCCAGCAAGCACCAACGGTCGCCTACCTCTAAAATGGTAATCTATTAGATACTCATGGCGGGACCATGTGTCTTTCGCTACACTTCCGCCTAAGACTAGTGACTTCTTCTCCCTCCTAAACGCGTAAGACCGACAAATATTGCAAATGCGGTGTGGTGTGAAAGGCGAAAATGCGAATGACATCCTATGAAGTTATTGAAGCTTCACGTGCATTTCCAACACCACTCCAGGAAATTCTGGAAAGCTGCTTCTCTAACAAACCGAACATTTGGGCGGAAAGTGAAAAATATAGTCTGGTGCTCTAATGGCACCGAGCAGATAACTTTAATACATTATCTGTAGACCCATCAAACTTGTTTGGCGCGTGATACCAGAAAGCTCTGCTGACTCTAAGCTGTCGTTTTCAGCAAATGTGTAAACAGGCATTATAGTGTGGGTGAGGCGACTTCGAAGCAGAATACGTTCCAGTTATAAGATTTCGTTGCCTATCGGTATTTGCGTGGCTGCCGCTAAAAAAAACTTATTACCGGGATAATATTGGAGGCAGCCCTGACCATTAAAACCATTATGTAGAACGTTTAAAAATGCACGCACGTGACGGCGCGGACGCCAGCGCACAAAAAGTCACAAACTACGAACCACAGTAAAGACCAACTGTAAATAACCTGCTCGGTAGCTCTGAAAATCTATGTTCGTACGTTAGTACACATATCTCGATAGGACAGACAAATGCTTCTCTTATATTCTCGCACGCGCGCAAGCAGCGACAGCATTACTGAGGTGCTTCCAAAAATTTTAAAGTTTTACTTGATGCCTTTCGATTACTGGCACAAAAGCAATTGCTCGCATCTGAAGCGCGCAGGCACTTAATGTTTTTTTCACCACAAACGTGTGCTTTCACATATTTACCTCCTCTCCCACCAACACTCGCTCACTTGCTCACTCTCTCCGGCACTCACTGGAGTGCGTAGAAAGTTTGTCTTGGGAGCTTGGCGTTTTTATATACCAAGTTGTTTCCCCTTTATCAACACTTTAGGTGCACCTGCCTGCCAACACGATCAATAAATCTTTTCTTTTATAATCTCGTACTTCGTCACGATCAGCCTTGAAAGTTTTGAGCTAAGGAAAGTGTGAGTGCCCCACTAAGAAGGGAAGCCAAAGGCTCGAGCTCCGAGAAGAAAGCATCAGCCAATTACGCGATATCTCGATGTTCTTTTCCCCTCATAAGGGCAATGTTTGATTCAGTGCCTCGCGACAAAAAAAGTAATCATAAGAAATAAAATATCTGGGTAATGAAAGGAGACCCGTGGAAGGAACGCAATGAAAGTTTCAAAGCTAACGAGGCTAGGGAATGGGATGGATACGAAAGACAGCCTTCGGTACAGAGCGGGGCTCGCTCATGCTCGCATGTCTTCCTTGTTCCGTTCTTTGTATGAAACAACTATGCTGCCGTGAAAGGGCAGTGTTCCCTAGGGCGCCGAACACAACACTGTCCTCAGCTCACCTGGCTCTCGTGATCCTACATCTTCCGTTTGTGACCTTCCTTTATACTACGTGTGTTCCCATTTATCCCTATTTGACGGCCCTTTGTACGCTACCTTTTGTCGAGGGCCTGGAAGCTGCTTCCGTGTTCTTTGGTGCTTCGTTGTCTGTGCTATTATTTCCCAATACCCGGCATCGCTGATCATTTTTTTGCTTCTTGTCCCAACATTGGTTGTACCCCGGGTCAGGCGTTTGAACAGGTAATTCACGTTTCTGTGTTCGCCAGGCCATTGTCGATGAGCCCTTTGTAGGGGTCTTAAGCAGATGGTATTAAGACAGCTATTCGTAGTCTTCTGAAATTCTGCTCCTTCTGTTTTGCTTATAGAATCAGTGTTATCATTCCTGCTATTTTCTGTGCCCTGTACAGACGCTCACTTCATACAGAGCCAAAAAGTAATGAAAACGACATAACTGCCTCGAATTCTATCTCGATATAAATAAAATGGAAGACACCACAACATTACTGGTAGACGCAACGAGACTTACAAACAGAGTATATGAGAGTAATTGGATCAAATATTTGAAACCTACTGCAATAGTCATATTGATTTGGTAATGCAACTACATATCACTTCTATATCATTGTAAGATTGTTAGGATATTACCATCCGCAGGGATTAGTCAATGATATATTCCTTGAATTATGATATGGGGTTTGATTTTACAAATTTGATGAATAAATAACGAACTTTTAAGCTCATTAGAAATGCCTGCAATCTTTTTTTTGCTCTGCAAGTGTTCATAGGCTTCCGAAGTTAGGGAGGTATATTTCTTGTAACCCAATACTCTGCACAATGCAAGTGAAATAATCAGCGAGAAGAAGGACTGAAAAAGGGAGCTAGCGAATTGGCCGCCCCAGGGAGAAAATCATGGAGTCAGGGCTGGTTTCTTACCCTGCTTGCGCTTTAGGTTGTAAGAATAAATTAGGCAACGCACCAACCCGCAATAAGGGGTTGTATTTCTTCCTGTTTTTTGTGGCGGATTTCTCCGAGCTTATATAGCCACACAAAGGGACTTTTGGTGGTAGCATCGCCAATCTTTTACACACAATGGTACAAAAACCTTGCCACATTTTGTTAACTCAGTGTTGTCTAGCCGCCTCCTACAACACGCGTAATTTAGAATGGATTGCATTGCCGAGCCTCGCGACAGTTTTGAACGCAAACATCCAAGCAACACTTCAACGCTAGCATATTCAAGAAGCTGGCAGCCTAATAATCACGAACATTTAGTGCCTCTTCGCACCAAAACCTTTTATTGCGCTGCCAACAAAACGAAGCTTGAAACAGTGCGGTAGGTTTGTCTACATTTTACGTCTATAGCACGTTTGATATACAAGGATGTTTCTGGAGGAGTAAAAAGCAAGAAAGCAACTACATGTTTACCTGGCCACTTCTTTAAGTAACCCAGATTGAGAAGGCTACAAGGCTGGAGAAAAACGAAGACATATACCAACTAATGAATATTAAACTAACTTTTGTTTTAGCTTCCTTCCCATATGTCGTCGCGGAGCATACCACGCAGCGGCAGAATTAACCTTCTGCCTGAAATTGCGTAATTTCGTAGTGGGTACCGTCGGCTGCCGGACAAGGGATGAAGAGTCTGTAAAACACTAAACTTTTGAATAAAACAAAGCTTGTGTTTTGTCTTGGGGACCCTTAAATGTCTTTGTGGCGTCTAGTTAGTAGCTGATCTCTCGCCCTGGTCGTCGACCCATTGCCTTCAATGCGTGAAGTACTCGCTCGAAGACAGCGAATGTGCTCTGGCTATTTAAACAAGATTGTCATTACATAATTGTGCTTTCACGTTCTAATCCGCCCTGTCTACCCGCTGTTATAAAGGTACGATGAGAAAAGCACTTTGAAAGGGAAATAGGAGAAAAAACTACATCCAACTTCGCACGGGCGTGCCGTCACAGGACAGAAGCAATAGGCTGTGTTACGCTTGGAAACTTTGCCCCACGGGCAGCAATGAAACAAGCACGAATACGCATGGAAGCTAATATTGGTGTTGGGTGAGTTTTGCTACACCTTACTTGAAAAACAGCGCTGCGACTAGGGTTAAAGAAGAGGCGAACGCGAGTGCTTCCTATCAACTGTAGAGACTTTTAATGCAAGGCAATAAATAGATATAAACTGAAGACGTAAGTCAAAGTCGCTGCGGGAAACGAATACGCCTTTAGCAATGCGTACGAAGCTTATGTCGGGTCTATAAAATAAGTTTACAGAGTTCGAAACTATTTCACATAGGCTATCGTGTGGGAATTCATCAATTGAGTGCCTTCTCGCGATGTTTAAAGCGTGCACACATGAAAGGCAGCAAACCTAAGCACGAAATTGTCAGATGTGGTGTATGAAATTATTTATGCGGACGAGTGCAGGTAGTCCAGTGTGGGGTAGACGCAAAAAAGGGTATCGGTTGGGACGCATATACTTTACAAACACCTGCAATCACGCTATGCAATTCAATAAATAAAAACTGATGCACAAAGATTAAAAAGCATGCGTTTTATAACAATGTCAAGACACCCTGCTTCCTGCTGTATTTCTTAAAGAAGCCTCTGAAATTCACTGTGAATGTTGTATGATCCTATCTGTAGCACTTATAACAACAGATGATTGCTTATCGGACCCATGAAAGGTTTGTGTTGCTCAGGATAGTAGGAAAATCATTCTTTTTCATGTCAGGAGGTGCAAGCTTTGTTCATTTATCTGACAGTAATCCCTTTCCAGCTACGACGTATGCTTTCAACCTGTGCTTATTGGCCTATTGAGTTTGTTTACGTTAAGGCTTCACCCAGATGTGTCAGTGCTCGTATTTGTCACTTTTTCTGTCATAGTCCCCGCACTGCCTCTTAAGAAATCCTGCATATAGACATATTAAACGTCGAGCAATACGACAAAAACGTGTTTCATGCGAGGATACTGAAAGGTACTATTGCGTAATTATAATTTTGTATCATTCTAGAATGCAAGTGTTTACAGCGCGTTAACGAACGTAAAAGCTGATGAATGTGGGCCAAGCTTCATCTCCGAAAGGGGCGAAACCACGAATTCATGAAAGCTTCGTCGCATATTGTCGTAATTCTTCATGACATATCGCCGTCAATGCATGATAGTCATGTATACAACATAAAATTGGAATGAAACAAGAATGCAGCCGCTACCTCACTCCATGTTACCTGATGCGGGTTTACTTGTGCATGTTTTGGTATACTTGACGAAACCATCTAATGAATCCTACACAAAACGAATTGAATAATAATGTTCAGATGGTGGGAGGGAAAGGCGACATCAAGTAAGATTTGAAGCCCTTCGCCCTTTCTAAAATGAGCTTGCTATCTCCTGCTCCGCTTCAAATTTGTGTTTCGTTGGTAAGGTCAACACACCGAACTAGAGTTATCGGTTAGGGTGGCAAATGCCCGTCCTGCCTTTTTTGTGGAGATATTTTGCGCTGAGAACACGGGCCATAGTTTCAATAACCTCGTGTCGTGGTATCACACAGCTTTTTCGCAGAAACCACAGCACTAAGGAAGGAACTATCAGGAGCTCGGGTTTGTGTGGATGTCGCAACCTAGTCGAGTGTCTGAAGCCCTTGAAATAACTGAAGATACCAGCTGCAGTGGCTCAATGGTTGAGGTGTTGTTTTGCTGAGACCAAGGAAGCTGATTCGATGACGGTCACAGCGGCCGCAAACAGCAAACAGCAGGTGACAGCAAAAGTTCACGCGTCTCCAAGATTCACTCATGACGAGTGGGCGAAGCACTGGCGACCGTTCTTACCGTAAATCACCCCTGACATTGCCCACTCGCGCATGTGAATGAGCGACAACACGTGTGTACAGTATATACTCCTGGAAAGCTTGTTGTCGGCGTTGCCCGTTGAACCGCTGCTTCCCGAGCCCTCAACTCCGGGTCCGCTTGGCGTTTTTGCCGTTTTGCCGCGCTTCCCGAGCTCTCGCCTCCGTGGTAGCTTGTTTTCTGCGTAGACGTTAAGCCACCGCATGCGGCGCCTTACGTTCGTTTTCATTCCATTGCAGAAAGAGAATGTGCGGTCTGTGAGGTGCTTTGCACCGCAGCTCAAATCTCTCAATCTCTCTCTACAATCTCTAACGTTTCGAACTTTTCTTTTGTTCTTGTACGTTTGTGAATATTTTGTTCACAGATGTTTTGATTTACACGGTGCTGTGCCGTGAGCACGGACGCCGGACGGATGCCGGACGGACAAGCCTCGGCCCTAAGGTGCTTCGCCCCTAAAAGGCAGGATGTTGGAAATTTCGGCGCACGTGAATGATCCTCAGGCAGTAAAAAATTATCCGGAGCGCTGTTGTAGGGAATGCTTCATAGCTTAGTTGCAGCTTTGGTGCGGAATATCCTGTTAATTACCGTTTATAGACTATCTTTTCTATCTCTTTTCCATATTATACAGTGTCGCATTCTTCGAAGTAACTGGAAATTTAGAAATGTTATACCTGTACACATACCTCGTGATTAACAACAAATTATGAGCTATTGACCAATTGCCTTGACCTGTATTGTATGTAAAATTCTGGAACATTTATTATCTCAAAATGCCGAACACTTAGACGGTCATTCAATATTTACACCTCCCAAGATGACTTCCGAAAATATTATTCGTGTGAAACTCGCCGGGCACGAAGTTTCTCTTACTTACACGTTGCAGTTTAGGAGGTTGCGTTTACTTATAACCGACGTACAAAAGTATACTGCGGGTGCTTGGATAAAGGCAATAGTGCTGATGGGAATCCACGTCCCTCTGCACTTCACAGCAGTTGAAGGTGTTTATAATCGAAGCTACGGGACCAGGCATGGGATTAAATACACTTTACACCAATGCAGAGAAATAATGGTATCCAAAGCAAGTTTATACTGACGCAAATTCACTCATTGTGTAAGAAGGTGTTGCACAACAATTTTTCTTCCTATTATCTGGGAAGAAATACACTGATATACATAAAAGTCCTTCTAATTATCTCTGCCTCACGTTTGGATCCGGGGGTCACAACTTCGTCTAAGTAGATATATTTGCTTTACTACTTCCACTGCCTCGCCACCCATCTCAAAACCGCTGTGTTTCTCCGAGGTTTATTGATCATTAGTTTGGTTTTCTTCTGCATATTTACTTTTCACGCTCACGGCTCTACTCCCTTTGTCCGATGCGTTACGCATGCTTTGCATTTGGTCCCCCGGGTTACTTAGCAAGGAGTGCATTCTTAGCATCAGGTTGAGTGCATTCGGCAAGCATTCTCAGTAAGAATGCAGCCTACCATTGCTCCTGAAGAGAAAGTGCATGACAGCTGCATCTTAGCGGTACTCACTACAGGGCAGAAACTGGGAGGCTAACTAAGAGGGTTGAACTGAAATTGAGGACGACTCAGCGAGCAATGAAACGGAAGATGATAAGTATAACATTAAGGAACAAGAAGAGAACGGAGTGGCTCAGGGAACCAACGCGTGTTAGGACGTATTTTAGAAATTACGAAGAAGTGGACGTGGCAACGGCGTGTAATGCGAAGGAACATAACCGTTGGTCAATAAGGGAAACAAGGGGATCCCTAGAGAAGGCATGCGTGGCATGGGGGCGGCAGAATGTTAGAATGGGGCAGATGAGATCAAGAAGTTTCGGGGATAAATTGGTCGCAGTTAGCGAAAGTCTGGGATAATTAGAGATTATTGGGAGAGGCCTTTGCCTTGCAGTTGGGGTAATAGTTGGTGGTGGTGGTGATGATGAGATGATGATGATGATGATCTATGAAAGGTCTAAGTTGTGGGTAAGAAGTACTGAAAATGTGTGACATTGGTGTGCTCACACGAAGGTAGTAAATTACATAAATAAGTGCAATACTTCTTGTTTCTCGTAGTAAGAGAATGTACCCAAATAGTTTTCCATATTATTGCAGGTACTCTTACTGCTTTTCAAGTAATGTTTTTTTTATTGGCAACATATTTTGAGAACGTAGGATATTCTTTACTCATTCCTTTTACACCAATGTTTACGGTCGGTGCGGTGGTAGGCGGTATATTTCTTGATTTAGCAAAGAGGCCGACAATGTCTTACGTCAACTCTTCCTATTGAACTTAGTGAGCTAAAATTCCATGTGAATGTACTCCCCTGGTAGCGTTGTTTCAAACTATCCGTTTATAATTCATAACGGTAGGTCATTTAGGCTCGTCCTTGTCTACAGCCATTTCGGGGGTTCCTCAGTGGTCTCTTTTGGGTCTGCTTCTCCTTCGTAAATATTTTACTGACCTTTGTTCCCGATTTGATTGTTCAGTTAGCATTTTCGCTGGTCACTGTGCAGTTTATTGCAAAATAATGAGCACTACCGACTCAGTAGGCCTCCAATCAGGCATCAAGGGAGTACTTCATAGTGCACCAAATGTGTGGTCACGATTATTAGTAACAAGTGCAAATAATGTATGCATTACGCAACAAGGCCCCCCTTTCAACACTACCATCTCAATAATCATTTGCTTCACACTGGAATCTCTTAGAAGTATTTAGGTATTTATATCTTTATTAATAACTCTTGTTGTCAACATGTTAGATACAGTATTTGTCAAAACTTTCTAGACCAACCAGTAAGTTCTCAAGCCGCAAAAAATTTAATGTACGAGCTTATGCCCCGAGCGAGAATGAAACGTTCAAAGCCTCTCTTTCTGACGTCTTTTTCTGACTGTCATAAAATATATTGTCATATTTGAAGGTAAATCTCATGCATTGAATTCTTTGGGGCTCAGTAGGCTTGAGTTAGGCCTAGAAAATTTTGTCGATACGACGCACTTGCCTTGAAGGAAAAAAAGTTGATTGGAGCGAACTTGTGCTCCCATAACAAGTCAAGAATACACAGGCGGCGAAGCAGCAGTCAACAGAGTGACGTGCCCAGGCGAGCGTCGGCGAGTCGAATACCACGGCGCCTGCTCTGCAGGCTTTTATCCTTTGGCGCAAGTGTTTCTCGAAGCGTCGATTTACATCAAGAACATTGTATATCAACGAAGATTATTCTGGCTGTTGGCGTTAGTTCGAAACGCTCTCCGTACAAAACAGATAACACGTGTGGCATAAAAAAAGAATGGAACACGGGCTTCACTTGTCACAAGGATAACACAGATAACCCAAACCGGCACCGCCGGTCGGCAAAAACCCAATGCATGGTTCGCGGCATTACCCACCTCTAAAAGTGCATCGAGAGAAACAACGCCAAACTAAAAGACTGTCCGAACAAACAACAAAAAGTATGTCATTTGCGTAGCGTAGTAAGGTTTCTGGCGAACCACGTGGATGACTTCGGGCCGCGTGCGTCGTCGACGGTGTTCCGGAATCACCATTGAGGATCACTTCGTAGGTAAGCTGGCCAACACGTCGTAGAATCTGGTACGGTCCAAAATACGTCACAGAAGCTCCCATCGCCGTTGGACTCCCGTCGTCGAAAGGGAGTCTAAACCCACACAGAACTCTGTCTGGTACTCCGGGTCTCGGCGTCGGAGGTTGTAGCACCCGTTATTCACCAGCTGCTGGTTCGTTGTACGAACTCGAGCAAGCTGGCGGGCCTCCTCTGCACGCTGAAGGTATCCTTGGACGTCGGGGTTGAGTTCATCGTCTTCTACATGCGGAAGCATGGCGTCAAGCATCGTAGTCGGTTGGTCTTCCGTAGACAAGCGCGAAACGGCGTCATCTGCGTAGTTTCCTGGATAGCCGTGTGTACGCAAAGCGTGACGTACGGAGCACTTCGTCCCGAGTTTTAAGTTCAAAGTCGACGTACATTGACAGCACATCCGCGATTTTCCTGTTCATACGTACTGTTAGTCCGTTAATTTGTGGGAGGTACGCCGTCATTCTTCGGTGAGCCGTGTTGCTGTAGCGTAATATTCCTTGCATCAGCTCCGCCGTAAAGGCCGTTCTACAGTCCGTGATTAGAACTCCGGGGGCTCCACGTCGCAGCACAACTTGGTTTATTAACAACTTCGTGACTTCTTGTGCAGTCCCCCTCCGAAGAGCGTAGGTCTCTGCATAGCGCGTCAGGTAGTCTGTCGCTACGACAATCCAGTTGTTCCTCGGATCATGGTGTAGAAAACGGGCCAAAAAGGTCAATTTCAAGCTGTGGGAACGGTCTCGAGGGGACGGCGATTGGCTGCAGAAGTCCGGCGAGTCTTGTGGGAGGCGTTTTTCGTCGCTGCCAGTGACGGCAGCTCCGGACGTAGTGGTACACATCGGTTGTAAGGCGGGGACAGTAGTACTTTGCCTTGATTTTTCCAATAGCGGGTGCTGTGCCGAGATGTCCGGACGACGGGTCGTCATTTATTTATTTATTTATCATGGTACCCACAGCGCCAGTTTGGCATTACAGTGAGGAGGAAGAAGTACATATATATCATAGACAAAAAAGGCAGTTATAACTGAACAAATAAAATTAAACAATTACAGTTAAGAACAAATCGCTGACACAAACCAAGAGCAAGAACCGTTATTGAATGCGCAACAACAACGACAACAAAGAAGATGAGCAAGACAATCGTACATGTGTGAAGCAAAACATGGTTCTGGTGGCGCAAGAAGAAAAGCACTGAAAGGAAGTGAAAACCAAAACGCGAAAATGCACATCACACGGCTGAAGCAAATGCATCACTTGAAGACAGCGTTACGACATCACTAGCCAACCTATTTCACTCACTGACCGTCTTAGGGAAAAAAGACATTTTAAAAAGTTCTGTTCTACAACTATATTCTTTAATCTTCAGTGGTTGATAGCGCCTTGCAGAAGTGTACTCTGGTGCCTTTGTGTAGCTCTCATGATTGAGGTCGCTTCTATTATAATATATACTGTGCAAAAAGTTTAATCGGCATGCCGTTCTACGGTTTTTAAGGGGATTCCAGCCTAAGTTTTCTTTTTTTTGGGATGCGCTAAAATACCGACTATAATTTTGAACCACGAAATGGGCTGATAAGCTTTGTACCCTTTCTAGTTTCATAATGTAGGTCGCAGTCTAAGGGTCCCAGATGGTACAAGCATATTCCAGTATTGTCTTATGTGAGTCTTGTAAAGTAAATTGTTTCTAGAGGAAAGCACTTCGCATTTCTACGCAACATACCAAGAACTCTACACGCCTTAGCAATTATATAGTCAACATGACGGTGCCAGCATAGTTTTTGGGTCAAGTAAACACCAAAGTATTTATATTCACACACTGATGCAAGATTTGTCCCGTTAATGCTTTACGTATATACATGTGGCGACCTTTGTCTAGTGAAGCACATCTGCACCGTTTTGTCAAGATTTATACCCATGCCCCATTTATCCCACCACTCCGTAACCTTGTCTAAATCTTTCTGTACTTCATTATAATTATCGGGACCTTTTATAACACAATACAAAACGCAGTCATCAGCAAACAATCTGATACAAGATCATAAGCCAATGGAAGTATCATTCATGTATAACAAAAACAAGAGCGGACCCAAAACTGAACCTTGAGGCACCTCCGATGACACATCAACACCGTGCGACCTTCACCGCCAACGAATACACGTTGCGTCCTACAACTTAAGTATTCTTTTATCCACTCAACAACCATTTTATTTATGTTGTTCCACGACAATTTTTAAAGTAGCAAAGAATGAGCAAATACGGCAAAAGCCTTCCCTAAATCCTACAAAACTCAATTCGCACAACCCCCTTTGTCAAGGGCTGATGCTAAATCGTGTGTTAATTCTGAAAGTTGAGTAACACAAGAATAACCACTTCGAAATTTCATGTTGCTGAGGAATCAATAAGGAAAACCTGTTCAAATGGCTCATGTTGTTGCTAAAGAGTACAAGCTCAAATATCTTGCAGAGGACACTAGTTAAGGACACAGGCCAATATTTTACACAAATTTTCGAGGCCCCGATTTCGGAATAGGAACAACATTGGCGATTTTCCAGTCTGCAGGCAATAAACCACTTGTCAAAGGACTTACTAAAAAGCACACACAGGTATTTAGGGAACGGGCAAGTGGGCACAAGTGGAGAGCAGATGTCGCGGTTCGAAGTGATGGAGGCGGCACGCCCGTGTGTCATTGGGCCCGTTAAAGACAATTAATCCGGACCCTCCACTACGGCGCGCCTCTAGTGGTTAAACCCTACAATCAATCAAATCAATACTTAAACGCTCAAGTTGCAGTTGAATGCCCCTCCTGTCAAAGACGATGTCATTCATGGGTTCCCCTCCGATAAGCCCGTAGTGAAACATTGTATCCGTGTTAGTGTCGCGCGCAGAAAAAACAGAGTTCAAGAAAGAGCTAAAACATTCTGCTTATCGAAGCTTTCATGAACAAGAGACCCATTGTGTTCGAGCACAGTAATCGACACTTCGTCTTTTCTATTCCTCTTGATAAATTGCCAGAAATTCCTAGGGTTAGATTTTAACCTAGAATGAAAAGAAGCATAAAAACACCTTTCGCGTGTGGTATTGCGGTACTTCGCGGAATTCGAAACGTGCTTCATTTGTTGCTTTTTCTGGGGTGTCGGGTTCTTTCTGTACGCAGTGTATACGAGATTCCTTTTTTCCAGTGCCCTACGAACTTCATTCGAGAACCACGGCTTACTTCTACCCTGCCTTGACGTCATTATTCATGATGAGACGAATTGGTCACGCAACTCGAAAATCTTATTTTTAAGTAAACTCCATACTTCTATGTTCAGCGACTCTGACAATGTTACAAATACGTCGTAATACGAGTCAAGTGCCAGCGAAATTTTTTTGACTCGAGCCTTTCGGTAACTGTATATTCGTCTGCATGTACCATAATGTACTCCGATTTCACACAAAACAGTATTATAGTCACTTATGCCTGGTAAAATGAGCCCAGGTGCTGTATCCACAGGCAAATTAGTAAAAAAAAGTCTAACACATCACTTTCACGTGTAGGGTTGGCACACTAATTGCGATAGCGCAAATGAGTTGCTTAATTTCATCAATTCTTTTGCAGACGCACTAGACAAATTAGGCATTGTGGCATTTGGCATCCAAATATTTCGGGTAAATTGAAATCGCCACAGATCACTACGGAATCGAAATTTCTCATCTCTAAGTCTTCCACTAGCTTAGTTACAACCTGTACCCTACTGCCAGGAGGCCTGTAACGGAGCAAACCGCCAGCAATTTTCCATTTTTTAAAACCAAGCAGCACCCATGGCACGCTTCCAAAATTTCGTCGCGAAGGTCTGCAGGAATTACAAGAAGGTAAATTGTCCTCGTTATGGCGTTGTACGTTTTCTTCACGATGACGGATTTTTTTAGGCTCAATGCTGGTAAGTTGCGTTTGAAGGCCCTAGGTACGCGGGGCACTGCGTCCTTCGAGGTAGCTGATCATGATGCGTAACTCGGGGTCGGCACGCTGTTGGGGTGGCTAGGTCGCTTTCCGTCGCGACGACAAAGCATGCGCTGTCTTCGTCGGAATGTTGGGTGGTGGATCGATGTGGTCGTGGCACAGGCAGTCGGCGTCGGAGAGTTTCCTGCGGTATTTATAGACTATTGTGACGTCGTATTTTTGTAGGTGCAAGCTCCATCGCCCAAGACGGCCAGTCGGGTCCTTCCAATTGATGAGCCAAAACGGCGCATGGTGGTCTGTCACAACCTTGAACGGTCTACCATACACGTATAGGCGAAATTTTATAAGGACCCTTATGAACGAAAGAACCTCTTTTTCAGAGTCGGAGTAGTTTTTCCTCCTCCTTCGACAGACGACGGCTGGCATAGGCGATTACCTTTTCACAACCGGTTTGCTTTTGAAGAGGACGCCCCGAAGCCTATTTTACAGGCGTCGTATGCATTTCCGTATCGGCGTTTTTATCGAAATGAGCGAGCACAGGCGGGCTTTGCAGGCATTGTTGCACCTCGCAGAATGCTTCTCTTGGCCGCGTTTCCCAGCTAAAAGGGGGTGTTATCTTTCGTCAAGCGCGTGAGTAGCCCTGCAATGCGTGCGCAGTTGGCGACGAAGCACCAGTAGTATGCGCACAATCCACGAAATCTTCCCACGCCCTCCTTGTCTTTCGGTCTTCGAAATTTCGCTCAGGCTGAATTTTTCGCCGCGTCAGGCAGGACTCCCGTGGCGTTGCCGACGTGGCCCGTAAGCCTGGGCTCCTCGTACGCGAAGCGGCACTTTTCAGGCTTCAGCGTTAACCCCGACTTACGAATGGCCTCGAGTACAGACTCCAACCTACCAAGGTGTTGGTCCAAAGTCCGGGAGAATACCACAACGTCGTCGAGGTGTACGAGGAAGTGTGCCACTTCAGGCTAGCTAGTACACTGTCCATGACTCTTTGAAACGTTCCTGGCGTCGTGCATAGCCCAAACGGTATCACCTTGAACTCGTATAGGCCATCCAGGGTTGTGAATGCAGTCTTCTCTCTATCTCTCTCGTGCACTTCAATTTGATGTAGCCTGTCTTCAGATCGATCGATGAGAAGAACTTCGCGTGGAAGATGGGGTCGAGGGTTTCGTCAATTCGTGGCAAAGCGTAAACGTACTTTCTCGTGATTTATTTCAGTCACCGGTTTTCAATGCAGAGCCTTGATGTGCCATCCTTTTTCTTTACGAGTGCGACCGGTGCAGCCCGGGGGCTTTCGATGGCTCTATATTCTCGTCACTGAGCATGTCTTCGACTTGTGTACGGATGGCTTCCCGCTCGTGTAAAGACACGCGGTACGGTGACTGTCGGGTAGGTCGGGCTCCATTTTCGGTTATCATTCGGTGTTTCGATAGGAGCGACTGACTTAATTTTGAGTTCGTCGAAAAACACTCGCCGTAGCGACGCAGCAGATCCAGTAATTAGTCCCGTTTTTCTTGCGGCAGCACCGGGTTAACCTCAAAAGCACCGGGTTAACCTCGCGTTTCTTCGAGGAACGCAATTGCAGCGGCCTTGTTTAGATGCTGGTACTCCTCCGTAAAATTAGTGACCAAAATGTGGGATTTTCATTGCTTAAAGCACGCAATGCGTCTTGCGACGGAGACACCACGGTAGAGAATGAAACCTTGGTCACTCTCTATGATAGCGTCAACGTCAGGAGCAGCATCCTCACAGTAGACGGTGATCATCAAGCTTTCGCGGGGTAGCAGGGTGACGTGATTGTGGGCGATCCTTACAGAAGCACTGTGTTTGGGGTTCGGTTCCAGCGTCATGAAGTGGTTGGAGCAAACAGTTCTCGACCTTGTCTGCAGATCAATTATTGCACTGTTGTCCGTCAAAATTCCATTCCAAGAATTACGTCGCGGGAGCAGTTAGGCAAAATGACGAAGGCAACAGGGAACGTGGTGCCGTCTATGGTGACGCGCTATGTCCACGTTCCACCAGGCGTTATGAGATGGCCTCCTGCTTTGCGTATGTGTGGACCGTCCCACCTTGTAAAAACTTTCTTTAGCTTAGACGCGAATGACAGGCTCATGACTGAGTAGTCGGCTCCCGTGTCGATGAGGGCGGCAATATCCAAGCCGTCAATGGACAACCGGACGTCGGAACTCGCCTTCCTCGAGTTCGGGGTGCATCGGGGCTTCGTATCTCGGCTTGTGTGTATTGATGGTTGGACATTATGAGTCGTCATTGTCGTCGTCTTCTCAGCGGCAGGCTTGGTCATGTCGGGTACGCCTCGCGCTGAGTCGTTGTCGTTGTGTTCGGGAGTCACGTCAGGGTGAGATAGGGTCGTCCGGCTGAGGGCATGTCGTGAATCATGGTCTTCGGCGAGTCGTTGCATCGTTGCAGGGTTTTCATTTTTCCGCCGTCGTGCAACTTTACCTCCTGAAGTTGCTCCTTTTGTTTTCCCCTACATTGGCTGGTGGACCTTCCACGTGCGAAGTCAGCAATTCTGCGGTGGCTGTGCGATTTTTATTTGTAGAGCGATGGCGTATGGTTTAAAGGGGCTGGGCCACGGCTGCTTTGAGATAGGAAGTCCTTGATCTCACGTGGCCATTGCCCTTGGGCAGGGCGAGGTGCGTCGATGGAGAAACCACTCAGTCCGCGTCTCTTGTGCGGGCAGCGACGATAGATGTGATCGGCCTCTCCGTAGCGGTAGCACAGCGGACGATTATCGGCTGTCTCGCCAAACGTCGGTCTTCATCGGCGTCTGGTTTTGGGCTGTGGACGGCGACAGTGGACGGCTGTAACGGCGGACCTTCTTGACGACGAGTTGGAGCAGGGCGGGGTTGACGAACAGCCGCCGAGTAGGTCTTAGCCTGTGGCTCGCGGGTTGCTTCAGACGGAATAGAAGTTCCCAAAGCATTTTGGACTGCTTCCTGGATCATGTCAGTCAGGGAAGCGACTTGAGGTTGTGGCGTCATTGGGAAAAGTTTCCGTAGCTACTCCGTCACCACTACCCAGATGGTGTCTCGTATTGTGTCGGAGTTAATAACGCTGGCACCAATCGGCTCCGAAACCAGCATTAGGCGTTCGTACTGTCTCGTTCGTATTTCAAGCATCTTCTCCAAGGCGGCCGCCTCAGACGTAAATTAGGACACAGTTTTCAGGGGCTTGCGAAGAAGGCATGCAAAAAGCTCTTGCTTAACCCCTCGCATCAGAAACCTCAGTTTCTTTTCTTCGCTCATTGCTGGGTCCGCATGGCGAAAAAGTCACTTAAAGGGGCACTGACGCAAAAATTTTGCATCTTGTTTTTTTTTTTTTGGTTGCGATAAGTAGCTAGTGACCTACTTATAACCTGTAGAAACCTCATTTGCTTCCGCGTGCGACGGTTGTTTAATTAGAGGGTTTTTCAATGCGGCCAGTCGCAGTTTCGGTTTCAGCGAGTGCCGCGAAACGATGGATTCTGTGGATTTTGTGTGAACAAAGCTGACCACGTGACCATCGGAGGGATATCACACAGCAGATCCGCCGTAGCACTGTCGAATCCGCATCGACGGCAGTTTCTGCGAATGCCCCCACGTACTGATCTCGTAAGGCACTTAATTAAAAAGCTACCGTGGTTGTGACGCAGGCGCTGCGAGTGCAAATGCTACCGCGGCTAAAGATCGACGCGCGACGCTCGAGACGGTGGGTGGCAAGACGCACGCTGGGAGCTGCCGGCCGGTCTGCCTACAGGTCCGCCTACAGATGTGTTCGGCTTAGCACTGCGGCGGATATTCGAGTGCCGCTCTCGTAAGCGGTGCAGATGACAATTTCAAATGCAACCCGCCATCGCATCATTAACTCCTTTTTCATGTAAGCCACCATGGTCGGGACTTGGGGACAATTTCGTGCAGCGGTAACAAGCTATCACTCGAGCTACCTGCGCCGGCTAGGGCCACTTCGCGGCCGTGGCCGCCGCCTGCCCAGCGACCGTGCGGCTAGCTCAGTGGGCTTTTCGTGCCTCCGGCGCGTTTTCGCATCCAATGGTAATAAACAGTAATAGAAACAGAGTGCCTGGAATCGCTGTAGAACTTTGGTCGGGGCCAGCTGCCCGATGAGCTGACGAAACCACGGCCCATCCGCCGCCAACGATCGGGTCGTTCGTTCTCGAGAGCAGAAGCTCCGCCCTCCGGCCCTCCGATTGGAGCGGCGAGCCGGGCGAGCCGGCGAAAAACGCCGGCAGTGCGGAAGCGGCAAACACAAACTCGTGACGTGTTGGATGTTGTTTATTTACACAATATCCTCGGGATGTCGATTGCGCGTGGTCCTCTGCTGGCTGCTCGGTTGCGTTTCGCACACTTTAAAATTGATTTTAAATATGTTCTAGGCTGTATTCGCGCTGATATTTTGCAGGTGATGTATATGTGTTCCCACCAATCTATCTCCGAAGTTATCTCGCCTTCAAAATTTTGTGTCAGTGCCCCTTTAAGCTCATCAAGAAACACGAGCACACTTCTATTGGGATGCTGCGTGCGTGTCTGCAGCAGCTGCTCGGCCCGTTCCTTGCGTACCAGAGTCGTGAACGTTTTCGAAAGCTTGGTCTTGAATAACCCCCAGGTTGTCAGCGTACGTTCGTGGTTCTCGAACCAAATCTGTGCGGAGTCTTCAAGTTAGAAAAACACTTGCCTGGGTGTTTCGTCGCCATCCCGTTGGTTAAACGTCCGAACACTCTCAAGATTCTGAAGCCAATCCTGGGATCTTCCGTAGGTGACCCATGAAATGATGGTGGTTCCGGGGTTGCTGCAGAACGACAGGAGTTCTCGATGCGTTCGTGAACATGGATGCGTTGTTCATGGCACCGGTCGTGACGTCTTCCGCCTTCAATTTATCTGGCAGTAGTCCAAACTCGGGCTTTAGGCCTTGCTGTCGGCGGCTGGCACGAGTTGGGCTTGGTTGACTACTTGAAGATGGTTTAGGGTGCAGATACCCAGCACCTTCACCAGGTGTCCCGAAGCCAGATACTACGCAGTTGTCTTGGAGGAAAACAAGTTTATTGGAGTGAGCTTGTGCTCCCCTAACAACTCAAGAATACACAAGCGGTGAAGCAGCAGCCAACAAAGTGAGTTGCCCAGGTGAGCGTAAACGGATAGAATTCCGCGGCGTCTACTCTGCAGGCGTTTATCTTCCACGCAAGTGTTTCTCGAACCGTCGATGTACATCCAGAACATTGCAGAACAAAGAAGGTTATTATAAGGTGTTGACGTTAGCTCGACACGCTCGCTCTATCAAAACACATCAAAGAATGGAACACGGGCTTCACTTGGCAAAAATATAACACAGATAACCCAGCGCGCCACAGCTGGTTGGCCTAAACAACATAAACAAACCCAATGCATGGTTCGCGGTAATAAAACAATCAATGCTGAACCCCTTCTGGCATATTTGAAGCGAAATTTTTTATCCCTTTCTTGTGTTAGCTTACAACTTCAAAATTTACAAAACGCTTATCAGTACGAAACTGAAGTATGCCGTTTCAATACAGGATATAAAATAAGAGGAAAGACGAAGAGCCAAGACGTGATTGATTGATTGGAGGGTTTAACGCACCGACGCAACGCAGGCAATGAGGCGCGCCTTAGTGGAGGGCTCCGGATCAATTTAGACCACCTGGGGATTTACACGTGTGCCGAAATCTCGTACACTTGGGCGCTTTTGCTTTTCGCCTGCATCGGAAAAGCGGCCGCCGCGGGTGGGAATCGAACCCGCGACCTCGTGCTCAGCAGCGCAAAAAGGCCGAGACGTCCTAGTGATGCCATGGTCCTTCTATTTACAAAGATGGTGACAAGACGAAGGTGACGCAGGTCAAGCAAAAGCTGCTCACGCGAATACGGGCACCGGTGATGATCGCATCGGTGCAGTGATGATGATCTCTAAAGTTTTAACATCTTTCCCACCCACAAACAAGCCGTGTTATGTCCGCATCCAGGTAGCGACCTTAAGTTTATTTGCTCTTTTCGGGCACTCTGAGGCAATCGGTAGGCGAAGCTGCAGGAGGGGCCGTCTTTGGAGTACAGGCCGGTAGAGTCGGTACTTGGATGCAGGCTTTTGTACTTGGATGCAGGCTCCTAAGCTTTCTTCACTGTGGTCTCAAAACAGTGTCTTGAGGGCTGCCGGTCTTTTCTTATTATCTGTAGTATCGTAGTTCGATAGTTGCCAGATGCCTTGTCCTTTGAACGCTGTCTGCCATGTACTGATTTCTCTAGAATATGTTGGATTCGCACAGTGGCATTCTTCTTAGGATATCTCTAAAAAAATGTAGGTATCCCGATCTTCAGTATTGTGCACCGCTTGTGTGCTTATTACAAATATTTCTCTTTTATATTGCAGTTTCCCTTTCTGAGGAAAAGTGTCCATGGATTTATTCTGCACACATACCGCATACGGCACATGTACTACTGTTATGGAACTAGGTGAGCAGACTGTCTCAATCGCGGTCCTTTCCGGGAACTCTTGAGGAGAACACAAAAGCTGGTATCTTTTGACTGAAGGTCACGTGCCGCCAAAGAGCCGGTCATCTTCTCGCTGTCTGCTTGGGGTAGGACGTGTGACAGAACGGAGTTCCTGTCGTCGAAGCTTCATCATCAGGGTTTTTCAAATCATGTTGGCCATGGCACCATTCAGTAAGTTTAATAACCTCCGCAAACTTTATCTGTGAATGCACGTTCTCGATTATTTCGCACTGTTCTTTAGTGTCAAATTTCATGGTTTTCAGTTAATGGTATAATCCGATCATGGCAAAAGTAATTTTATCTTCATATTCAATGTTGGTGGCATATTCCCCATCAAGGGAGTCAGTGTCGATTAACGGTTCCATTTCCTCGTTTAGCGATCTCAAGTCATTTTCTGTTTTTCCGTAACCGGCGCATGAAAATCTTCAACCCATAGTAAACATCGTTGGTCGTTGCGTTCAACCGTAGTGCCGCTTCTGCGTCTCTGCCTAGTTCTCGCGCAATGAAGTGTACCTCTTCTCTTTTTGGTTTCAGTTCATCGAGACGGATCGTACACGCAGAAATACTTTGTGCGAGTAATGCATCTTTCATGGCGCAATGAGAGTTACCGTGTACCTCACCTTTCAATTTATTTTCTGGACCAATCTGGCAGTCGTCTGAGGTTAGGTTGCAGCGTGGCGTCATCTGCCCATCACGTCGGTCGTCTTTCGGTTACACCACCATGGCTCTTTCCATCACAACGGTCTGTTTGCGGCATCAACGGGTCTTCCTCTTCTCGACAGGCCAAAGGTCAGATAACGCTGATTCGCGGAGGGCCTTCATTCCGTGTTTGTCGACACCATCAAAAATAAGAGGAAATACCAAGCACCGAGACGTCCCGGTGATGCGATGTTGCTTCTATTTACAAAGATGGCGACTAGACGAAGATGAAGAAGCTCGAGCAAGAGCTAATCATGCGAATACGGACACCGATGATGATCTCATCGGTGCACCGATGATTATGATCTCTTAAATTTTAACACAGCGCCATGTCCACAATTTTGAGTTGCCGGGGCAGAAGAAATTCTGAACCGGTCATCTCATTTTATTCAAGCTATCTTGAAATAGGCAGTTTGTATATTACAAACTCCAACGATGTTTTTCCATAACATATCCTTGCGCCGCAACTCCTGCCGATTGTTTGTTCAATAAAACTTTCTTTCGTCCGCATTTTCAGGAGTTATCTGTAAAACCCAATCTTTGACGTGACCCCGCGTAGATCACCGTTACAAAGTTGCACCGCGCTTCAGCCAAACAAACACATTTTTGTAATTAGTCGTTACGTGGAACAGTAAAAAATGAAATCGCCTTTCCGAACCATTGGTAACAATTCAGAATAAGACGTCATTCAAAGCTACTTTTATTGCACCGTTTTTCTGATTAATCATGGGCCAGGTCTTGCAGAGCACTTGTCTTCTAAATTTAGAGCCCCGTATATTGGCTTGATTGTTTCCCTTCTACGACGGTTTTCTGTATATATCCAATGATGTGCATTTCCCATTCGTTTCCCCACTCTTCTCTGTAACCTCTTAAGCGACTTAGATGGTATTCAAAATAAATATAGAAAAGGAAATAAATTATAAACTGAAGCAGATGAAGGCCTCAATTTTATCCCTGAATGCTGACCTTACTTTAGGACGAAAACAGTTAGGATAAATTCTTGCTTGTGCCGAACAACGTGGGAACGTTTGTTTAGTTTTTGATAGACCCATTGCAAAACAAACCTGCTTAAGACGAACAGCCTTGCACGTACCAACCTTGCGCGCACCAGAACAGCCTTGCATTGCGACAGATTAAAAAAATTACGCCCACCTCCCCTCGCGGGAACCCTGGTGTGATGCGACGCTGAGGGGGTTCAAGCGCTAGCGGAGAGCAACCATCGACCGAAAGGCCGCCGGAGAGCGGCACACCGGTTATATGCGCAGCATGACCGAAGGAGAGGAGACCGCAGAAAGAGAGAGAGTACTGCACATGCGCAGCACAGCACGCAGCGCCGCCCACCGACGGAGTAAGAGCGCTGGGCCGCACACGCTCTCACCTGGGCACGCGCCGGCGCCAGTGCGTCTGCCGCGGCTGTGACGCAACATAATCCATCACAATCCACTTTTCTTCAATACAATCCAAATCCGATCCAATCCAATCCAAGTCAAGCCAAGCCAAGCCAAGCCCATCTAAGCTTGGCGGGGGAGACCGGGGGAGTGGCTGCGGACAACAACGGACGCACGCGGACAACAACGGACGCACGCGGAGAACAACGGACGCACGCAGGAAGGACAGGGCCGCCGACAAGAGATGCCCTCAGCGCCGCATCTAAAAAACATGGCACTCATTGTGTCGGTTAGAGCTACAACCTTGGATGTCTTGCTTCTGTACGTCCTTTCTATAAAAGTCGCCTGACCAACACTTCATTGCTGACTAATAATGGTCAATAATGCTAATTGCTTTTAGGCAAATACAGTTTCAGTGGTATCAGGACCTTCAAGAATACTGAAAAATTATAATTCTTGACGCTGTTGCGCTCCGCTCTTTCCAAAGTCGAGCTACGCTCCCGGCAGTCCACTCAGCGTGACCGCAGCGTCACCAGCAGAAACACTTTTAGCTAAGAGATAACCGTACCTCCCTCGACGGATAAACGCGCTACTGGTCATGTACTCTGAGTCTGGAAACTGGAAACCAAACCTCCATACAATAGGAAATGTAAAAATTGCTGTTTTGGCAACCCGAATAAAAAAATACTTTGTTGATTCCTTATTCCTCCTTTTCATAATATTTATGCGCTTACAGAGTACACTGGTGATATTAAAAAGAAGCTGTTCACCTTTCGAACTGCAAAATCAAGGCTGCCATTGCAGGAGCCGCACAAAAGTAGGCCCTCGCTACCGGGACGGTTCTCGCTTGCGTTGAAATCCTCGTTGATGTGTGGGATGCCTTTGGCTATTCGGAAGCCCATTCGCGGTTTAATCGCTCTTTCAACCGAAGAAATGGATGTCACTATCGCCCCAATGGAAGGTGTCAGCTACCTTGAATTCCTCGCCACCGTCCCCTCATCGAGCCAAGCGGGCGAAGCGGGCCGTCACGGGAGCCCTGCTCCGGTAATGCCGCTCGAGGGCTGCGTGTTAGAAATTCTGAATGGTGCTACCACTGGACATCTAAATGGAGAGGCCTGTCAAAAACGGTCGGCCAAAACTTTTAAATGCAGAGCATTTCAGTAACTCACGATGTCACCCGCGTTGACGTCCGTAGTCCGCACCGCACCCCTCCCTACTATATAAAAAAATACTATCCGGCGCCGGTTTCGATCTCTCGAACCTGCGGGCGGAATGCAATGTACATGGTGCTCTACCCACTGCGCCACAAAGCCAACACAGCTGGGACGCTACGAACGCGCCTTATATCGTTGACTCATTCAAATTACTGCTGACGAGCGCTCTCTCGTCAGCAGTTGCCACAAGTGCAACAACATTAACGTAACGCAAACTACTTAACGTCGTGCGCCCCCGGAAATGCTCTGCATTTGATCGTGCCCCTCGCGAGAGGGATGTTTCACTGCGTCTTCTCTCGGTCGCGGGACCCGTGGCGCCATTTGGCGAGGCGCGGCACAACTCGTAGCACTTTCTTTGAAAAAGCGCCTCGAACGTTTCTGAATATTGTCTGTGTGTATGTCTGTTGGTATGTCTGTCTGTATTTGGCTCGACTCAGCTACCCGGCCTACGTAAAATGTACACTGCGCAAAAGTCTTATATACTCAGCCAAATGTAAACGTCTAAGCGCGGTTTATATGTTCATACTTGTCAAATTTGTTGCACAAGAAGAAGATATTACGCAAATATAAGACATTAAATTCGTACGTTAGGAAAATGTACTGTGTTCCTTCATTAAAAAAATTATGCATGCTTGGTTTTTCGACAGCAACTGATATTTTGCATCTATTGCAGAAAACCGCCGCCTGCTGTTTTCCCCCTCGCCTCCGCCGATGCCCCTTTGGCAAGTTGCGCAGTCGGCAGCTCACGGCGGCAGTGCGGTTATCAGATGATTACGAAAAATAAACAGAAGCGTGGATGGGCGTAAAAAATGCACTGACGATTTCTACAGTCCCTAATATAAAATTTGTGCGCAGCGCGAGATGCACTCTAATAGGTCACGGCGCATTTCTGCTGCTTCTCTAGAAGTGTTCACGTGATCGAGGACCCTACGGTGGCATGCGCTACTCTGCTGCTACCTCGCAGTGCGCCACCGCCGCCCGCCAGCATGTTTCAAATCGTGCTTAAACTTCCCGGGGAAATGCCACGTGGTTCTGATTAGCCCTGCTCAAGGGAGCAGCGAGCATGTTTCTGCATATCGTATTTCAACCTCCCGAGCGAATGTCAGGTGATTTGGATTAGCGGAGAATGCAACGGCGTCTGGTGAAAGTGTCAGGGGGAGGGCACTCCTTGGTGGCGACGTATCAGACATGTGTGAAGAAAGGCAGTGAGAGAGATGACGCCATTGCCGCACGTGTGGTACTCCACTTCATCGTCCACTAGATGCTCCTGTCCGTTTTCTTTTTTTCGTCGCGGCTGCGATCACTCAGTCGGTTACGCGGCCATAAACAGACGCCGCTCCCACGAAGCCAAGGCAAAGGCTGCCAAAAGGCTGCCCCCTAAAACAACCGCAAACCGCCGTCACCCTTGCCACTCAAATTCACTTCGCCAAGTAATTGCGAATCCCTGCCAGCAGGAAAGAAACTTCCCCAGTTGAAATGCCGGCTTGAGCTCATATTTTTTATTAAATATACTGTAATTTATAGTTGTTAATATACTCAAAATTAGTTTTTACTAGCAAACATTTGGATGCAGGGAGAAACAAAGCGCAACACCGGATACAGGTGGCATCCTTGTGTCAACACGTACAATTTTAGGGTTCATTCGGTGAATTCGTTTAATTGGCGGCATGTATTTGACCCTCGAGTGCTATGTGGTGAAAGCGAATACGAGCTTCAGAGTGAACGTGCGGTTGGAGTTTTATTATTGCCTGGGATCCCTTCGATGATAAAACTGACATTTTCTGGTGGGCCTGCTATTTTGTGCTTTGAAGAAAATGCTAGAAATGGTTATCATTCCGACACTTGAAATGCCAGTTTATTTCCGACGATACGATATAAACAACTTTACCAACACACAACTGCACCGTAAACGACCAGTGGTGCTGGGCTACTGCTTTCGCTAACGTCTTTGTATCATCGCATTCTGGCAGTTACGCGAAGCTGTGTAGAATGTCCAGGAGCCCGGTTTGAGAAAAGAGCTACTATGCTGCGGAACCTACGACCAAATTGGTGGGTCAGCGTGGCCTAAACTAGATTTGTCGCTTACAATTGGCGGGGAAGGAAGAACTCGGCACAATTCCGGGAGAGCCAACGGTCCCTCGAGGGGCAGCAGTGTCGTGTCGTCTTTCCAAAGTTTAAAGCGGTCGCTTGTTCCAAGTGGTCATTAATTAAACGACCATTCGGCCAAGTCAAGTCCATTGGCGTTGCGTCCACTTCGTCGTCTGCGCTCAGTGTTCGCGTTTTGGGGCCGGCCTTTTCCGAAGAAAGATGGAACTCTGAACAGCACCGCTATAATGTCTAAATGTCGTTCGGCGCTTCTGGAAACATTATTTTACGGCTGGAGCAAATACCACTTCGAGTGTGCTTTGACTAGACTTATGCTAGTTTTACTTTTTTTTTTTGCACAAGATGGCGCTTTTAAATGTTTCCTTTTTGTTGTGCAGGTTATTGGTTCCACTAAAATTTACGTCGATGCGGCGCCTGTGTCTTGTTTCGCCTTAGTTTTATGTTCAGCCAGGTTGTATATGATAGGTTTTGTGTACTTTCTGCTTTACCGTTACATGTCTTTACATTGCTGAACATTTTTATTGCATGTTTTTTTAGTTGCCCGGTAGAAATTCGCTTTTTTGAGTATATTACCCTTGAAAGAGGGTTACCTAAGAACTTCTCACATTCGTCCCTGCTTGAAGCAAATCGAATGTACAGCCACTGCAACGCAGAATTGTGGTACTGAATAAATGACCCCTATCAGCACATCAGTCAGGAATCGGTTTCACCACCAAAACCCGACCCACAAAATGGACGCCACAATTTCAGAGTGAGGATGGCTCATTCATTGACTCACACCAGGCCACTAATTGGCCTTCGCGACGAACAAATCTTGGTGGGTTCAAAATAGTCACGTGACACACCTGTCTCACTCTCATACCGATACCAGGAGGTGTTCCGCAAAACACAAATAAGACGAATAAAAACAAATGAACTAAAAGCAAACGTAACGACGGCGATTGGCTCTCGGGCGGCTCGTCTTAAAGTATTGTCCGTACCGTGCCCGCCTATAATCGTTCCCCGCGAGGCCAAAATTAATTTTCTTTGTACGCACGTCGAGTGTATAAGAAAGCCTGGTCGCTTACCCAATGACGCATCCCGGCCACAAGGTCGCCAGGGTCAGACGTGGAAAGAACAGAAACTTCGCCCAGTAGTTTTGATCAGAGTAACCGTGGTAGAGAGAACGTTTGATGACCTCTTCCTACCTTTGATCTTTGACTGACCTCGCGCTCCCGTTCCCTTCGGGCACTCTCATGGCGGTAATCGCGGTCATTAAGAAATAAATGGCTCCTCTCCTCCTGTTTTCTAAATGAACGAAAGGAAATCCTCCTGAAAATGCCAGAATCGCTTTAAACTATTTTGGAGTGACCGACGCATTTGTATATGCCCTCACCGGACTTGCCGTTGGGTGAATACAAAAGCACGGCGACAAAAAGAAAGCTGCCTCGGTATCTTCTCGTGCTCTTTGCGCCAAAGTCGGCTCGTCCGGCGTGAAAACAAACACAATACAGGTGAACACGCTATACCCAACAAACAATATCTCGTTGCGGGCGGTTTCAATTTATTAAGTGAGCAGCCTGAACTTAACACCCTGCTTTAAGGAATGTTGCTTTCCGCGCTGCGAAACATTTGGAACCAACATTTTCAGCTAAGGGCTAAATATCAGGTTAACTATATACCTTGGAATTTGCGAAAAAGCGAATATAAATCGACACAATAAAAAAAGAACATGTTGCATCGTCGAAAGTTTATATAATACTTATTATTAAACCACAATTTCGTGTAATATATTTATTTCTTATTATTATATATTACGCAGCACCCAAATATTACAGTATGAAGCGCTTCTCCCTTGCTGCGACAACAGGAAGACGCATGAACGATGTTTAAAGAGACCCTAGAACGATTTTTTAAACTTTTTTCGAAACCCTAAATGGTTGCAGAAATTAGTTGAAAACACATCCACTACTTAGTAGGGGGTCGCAAGGTACAATTTCTCTATCGTGCAGCAATGAACACATTCGATGGCCACTTTAAAAAAAATTCCGTAAAAGCAAAGGAGAAACGGAAAGCGTACTTGCTGGCACGTGCAAATCCCGCAGGGCCGCTCCGTGTTGGCGATAACTATAGCTTTCACAGTGCTTCCAGCCGCGAAGGAGAGAGGGAAAGCGATTATCGGAAGTGTTGCAGAGGCCCGCACTGTCTGATGTTACGTAGTTTAGTCGAACGTTATAAAGCGATTTGCCATCGTGATCACTAGGAGCAGGGGCCTCGTCAAGCTAGCGTTGGGTGGCTTTTTCTTCCGCCTCCTTGTGTACCAAAAGCGTGAAATAAATGCAGACTTAAAATGAAAATGAAATGAAAGTGTGTTATCGCACGCGCCACAAAGTTGTGTGTAGACTCGAAGCGGAATACTAACTAAATGCATCATAAGCTCGGCAGAATCTCACCTTACTAATTTTTTCATCCAAATAACGTGATGAGTCCACTTCTTGGCTACAGGCAGCGCCGTCGAAAAGGCTAGATGATGATTTAGACCACCTGGAGCTCTTGAAGGTGTGCCGCCAGGATTTGGTGCATGAGTTTTCGTTCTTGGCCAGCACAACGCCTCATTCGCGCAGACAGGACGACGGGCATTTGAATAGCTGACTGCAGGCGGTTGAAATTGGCAGAAATCATGTGCTGGTGTTTAATGTGTGTTGGCTTTTTCTGTTCGCTAGCCTTGCATCCTTATTCTACATAGGCTTTCTGGCTACGAAGCCATCCAATACGTATCGTGTTCAGGCTTCACACAAACTTATTCTCCGAGTTATGAAACTCTCTTGATTTTCTATTCTGTGTGCTGGTAAGAATAGTTTCTTTTTGCGCAGCATGTGAAGACGAAATGTCATTTGCTGTGTTTTTCACACGAACTTTTCTTGAAGACCATTTGTACTGTCATTAAATTAACTTATCGCACATGTCTCTTTCTGTTATCAGCATTTTATTTCGGCGCCTTTGTTTAGTTTTGTTTTTAACTCGTTTGTTTGAAAGAGCACGTCCCGTCAGACGTTTTTTTTTATTTAATAATATTGATTCGGCTCTGAGTAAGGGAAGGTTATTTAAGCGGAACTCTCTGCTATGTCCTTCAGATTACGTTATAACCAAACTATTTCGACACACATCGTGTCGTTCACAAGCCTCGTTCATAAAATAGGAATATCAGAGGGAAGCATTGGTTGCTCCTTTGTCTACGTTATTTGTGTGCAACTTCGTTGCGTTAAAAGCACATTCATTTTGTTGACGATTGTGTAGAAAACCTACTACACCCTCTTATTGCACTCTTAAAAAGCAGTATTTGCACACGACATAGCTTTGACAGCTATGTAACTCAAACAAATGTTTCCACACTGCTCTACTTTGGCTGCTCGGGCAAGCTGTCGCTGCAGTTGTGTATCTTTCAGGGCAAAGGTCGTGAAAGCGGGTGTTTTTTTATGCACCATACATCTTTTATCTCAAATAGTGCCCTGGGGGGCGGGAGGGGCGTAGAAAAGTCATGTTGCTTCGGGCATACAACAAGTGTGTGGTCAAGACAGCAAGCACTGCTTGTTTTATAATGCACTGAAAAAAAAAGCACGAAGCTGTTGTAAGGAATTACCAAATTGCTACTGGTTGCACGCTATCGTCTTAAACAAAGCCTGCGTAAGAATTGTTCCGGAATGGCGTTGTTTTCTCCGGTGAATGACGAAATGCATAGACAGGCTTAGAAATGCAAAGAAATTGTTTCGCGTAAAAAAAAGCAGCAGCACACTTTTCAATGCGAATATGCAGCCTTGTCTTACTTATTCCTCTTTCGCGGTTGTCGCTCAGGAAAGCGCGCGGAATTCAAATTCCGTTCACGTTCAAAAAACAGACAAATATGCTGAGCGAATGTTTTTTTCTTTACCCCAAACATACCGCCAGAGCTGCGGATATTTATGGGCACCGCTTATTTTCTCGGAACAGCAGTTACTTTGCCTACGGAGATGCACAAGTGAGAACGTGCGACGCGTTCTGTGGCGAAACTGAATCGCTAAATAAGAGCTAGACGCTAGAAGCCGCGAGACCATTAGGAGAGCGTTGAATTTCGCATCAAACGACGACGTTCCTTGCTCGGCTTAAGCGAAACTGTCGTTTTTCACGGTACGGGATGTGTAGCCAGCCCACGAACGAGCATTTCGAACTGCATACAAATTGTCTGAGCTGCGTCTGCATCCTCTTGGTTCCAACTCTCTCTCTCTGCATTGTATCGTATCGGGCGCGCAGACGGAGCAGCACATTTCGAGGAAGACATTAGCCTGAAAGAAGCCGCTTGTGCTGCCTGTTCCGCGCCCCCTCAAAAATGCATAAAAAAACAAGCCGAATTCAGGGGGGAGCAGTTCAGAAATGGCGGTTGTAGCGCCGTTCATACCGCACCCATGAATGTATCATCACGGTGCACTAGCAAGTGTCCCCTCTGGACACTGATTATTTATTCTTTAAAAGATAGAATTTTAGGTGGGAGAACTGGGCCTTTGTGTTTTTACTGAAATGGGTGAAAAATGGGCTACGTTTGGCATTACACGTTACGCAAGGGAACTGTGGCGACGTCAACAGCGCCTCGACTTTTGGCGCTCAATTTGTGTAGAAGGCTATCAAGCCTAGAATATCGTGGCCACCAAACTGTCGTTAACTGTTGTTGAAGTAGTCAAGCTCTGAACGTTGTGGAACGCAAAATGCACAGAATTCATGCATTCATATACAGTCAGCGCTCGCGAATTCTGTTTTCCTCTGCTGTGTTAGATCAAAGCTGCCCTGTTTCGCCACAATGTACCATCACCAACTCTACCCACGGCGCACTCTTGCGCGCCTCAGGATGAATTTGGCCCATTGATTTAAAGAAGTACATTTCCCACATTTGAGTTCAACCGTAGTGGATCCCTGAATCAATATCTAATTGAACGAGCTCAAGAAAGCTTGAACTCGATTGGTACTAATTGGTTGGGGTCGGCTGATCTCAAAATGTAGATTTCGCTCACTTTATGGCGCTCTGAAACGATATGTTGAGCTCAAATTTTTATGACGACGTAAATAATTCGACTAGTTGTCTTGTTCTCATTCGTACTAAATGCCACTGAGTTTTCTGTTTCTTTTGTCTCATTTATTTTTTCTCGCCTCACTGTGCCTCCACTCGAGCAGGTTTTATGCAGGGAATTTTATACAGGCCACCGTCCGATGAAAGCCGTAGACGCCCTTTTAATCAGTTCTTGGTCCCCGGCAGGCGTTCTCCGATGCATTGCGGCAGCCGATTTACGATATGCGGCCCAAATTCTTCTTTTAAATCGGACAGCTCTAATGGCTGACTTGCGCACAACGGTGATACATGAAAATGCCAGACGAGTAATTTTAAGCAACTTATTCAGCAGATGCTCGTCGATTATATTTCGAATACTTTCTCCAAGGTCAAAATACCTGTCCACCACAACTCTTCAGATCCACTCATAACATCCTCTCTTTGAACATTTTCCTTCCATTCAGATGGTGTTAATACGAAAAATCTCCGGAATGAAATAGGTGTTAGCGTTACAGCTTTCTTGGAGCTGCTAAGGATTTATTTATTTGATGTTAGTGTATATTTAATTCTAAAGGACTGTCTATTCACAGCAAGGCGGTATCACGATTGTGTCACGCATAGCTCCCGGTAGTTAGCAGACATTATTATGGTAAAACGGCATTGCGAACCTCCTAGAGGACTTGGCATCTCTTGGTGTAACAAAGTTTTTCGGTACGTTTGGTTTTTTTGCTAGTATGCATGCTTTCATTACGAAATCATGACAGTGCAATTCCTGAAACTATGCAACATTGTCAGTCGGGTTGAATGTGGGGCTAGAGTGCACGCACGCAAAGCCTGAAAAATGTGTCCTGCAACTGCTGGGCCTGTTTCGAAAAGAACAAGACGTCCAACGTGTTGGGCCTATCGCACGAGATGAGAAGAGACTTACATTGTGACAATTCGATCACCAAAGTGATAAAGCACAGAATTGTAACTCCTGCATTACGCAAGCAAAAAAGATTGAGCGCGCGCGCACAGTTAGGTACAGCTAAGATCGACAATGTACAAGGCCCTAAAAAATCTCGCCATCCTCAAGAAGTGAGTGATGATGAGAGAGGCCGAAGCTAAAATGGTTATCGTAAAACCGTGAAACATTTTATTAGGTCTTCGTGACGGTGCGCACCATCTGATGAGTGAAGGACTCAGGCGCGTTCGTAGCCATGCTCGCGTCTCGGTTGGTAGCGCAGTGGGAATTGCGCCACGTACCTCCCGTCGCGGCCACAAGAGTCTAGCGTAAGATCGAAACCGGGCGCCGCCGCGTCAAGAACACCACTCCTCGCTCGCTAAGCTTGAGACTTCCCACTGCTCTGTTGTCAAGCCCGTCGACGAGGTTGATGTTTGTGGTGATAATGTAGGGCTTGTTTGGGACGATGACAATCTCCACGGGTAAGTTAGCGAATTCGGTGTATGACATTTTAGCCACCTTGGCCGTCGTCGCCTTCTGCAGAGCGTCTTGTGTCGCGTACCCCCGGTACGTGTCTTGAGCTCGCAGGCGATGAACGACAACCTCTTCTTCTTCTTCCTCTCTCCTTGTTGGGCAGCAGCGAACGCGTTGAACGTTTTGACCTCTTCGGCCACTCTTGGTTGACCAATCCCTAGGGGGATACTGCGACAATCATCATCGTGCTGCCGTGCACAGCAGCACGAGGGACGGGACAGGGGCCCGAACAAGAGGAGCTTCGGCCCCTAAAAGGGTGGTTACCCGACACATCCCCTTGAATCGGTGGCCGACAAAGTGCTGAAAAAGGGCGAAATCACGAACAGCCTTAACAGGAGCAAGGGAAGACCTATGAAGCAGCCAATTGTCATGGAATATATTCATAGGGTTTCGCACCGGCTAAAAAAAGTGGGCACTAAATTTAATATCCCGCTAGTGTTTTCTGGTCCGTTGAAACTAAGGGGATTGTGCAAGGCGGCAGATTAGAAGAAGAAAAAAAAAAGATTTGGAATGTTGCACACGGCAAAGGCACAAATTCTTCAACTGCGCAGAAGGCATTGTATACAAGATATCTCTATTTGTGGTAGGTTTTATGTCGCTCAACCAGGCCGCTGTCTCAAACGCGATTAGTAGCATCCCAACGCTTGTGCAAACCAACGATAAATGTATATTTGGCCGCGCTTGTTACAAGTTCCAATAAGGGTCGATCACCAAATTTTCAGTGGACGACTTTCTGGTTCGGCCCCAAAGAAAACAAACTACCCGTGAAATCTTCGAAACATTCGCAGTGCAGTCAGCAGCAGAAGGAGACTGCGTTAGCGCCCCTTCAACCCGCTTTCGACTCATGGAATAGATGATTGATTGTAGGGTTTAACGCGCCGACGCAACGCAGGCGATGCGGCGCGCCGTAGTGGAGGGCTGCGGTTAATTTTGTCCACCTGGGGATCTTTAACGTACGCCGAATCTCGTAGACACGGGCGTTTTCTTCTTTCGCCTCCATCAGAAAATCCGCCGCAGCGGCCAAGAATCGAACCCGCGACCTCGTGCTCAGCAGCGCAACGCCTTAGCCACTGAGCCACCACAGCGGGTATCGACGCATGGAATAGGTTTCTTAACTATCGAACGTCTGGCCTTGCGTATATCGATAAATTGTAATTTTTTCGAGGTGCATTTTCATGTCTTTCACATGAAAACTGCCGCACTTCTCATAATAACAACAGTTGTTAGTTTGCGCCTCGCCTCGTCTGTTGCTGTGTGTTTTCCCCTGTTCGTCGCACGTGGTCGTGTCAGGCAGCTCAGCTGTGCAGTTTAAGAGGTTCAAATAACAGAAACAAGCGCACTTCCAAGCCTTGCTAGACGTCATTGAGGATCATTAGGACGCTACGATCTCGGCACGGCAGCAATTGGTGGCTCCGCGCCATCGAAAAAACGTACACCACGGCAGGATTGAATCCTCGTGCTTGGGATTGGCAGCGCATTTTCTAGGCACCTCAGCGACCGCAGGGGGTTGACCCCACAAACCCGAGACTTGAGGTCCACCAACATATTCTTAGCACATCAGACATAGTGGGTTAATAGTTTCGGTAATGCGAGGAACGTTGATTGATTTGATTGATTGATAGTAGGGTTTAACGCGCCGACGCAACGCAGGCGATGAGGCGCGCCGTAGTGGAGGGCTCCGGATTAATTTGACCACCTGGGAATCTTTAACGTGCGCCAAATCTCGTACACACGGCATTTTTGCTTTTGCCTCCATCAAAAAAGCGACCGCCCGGCCGGAATCGAACCTGCGACCTCGTGCTCAGCAGAGCAACGCGCGAGGAACGTTGTAATTGAGCACTGAATACGAAAACGAGCACGCAACTCAGGCAACACCCATTCTTGACGCAATACAAGGTCACGGGTATTTAAAACAATCTTTGGAAAGCAATTTACCCATGAAAAGGGTTGAAGACTTCAGTAGTCATTTTGTCATGTTGATTTTTTTTTTACTTACCCCACAGCACACCGAGAACACGGCACTGAAGACGTCGTGGCTCCGCAGGCACTGAGGGATGATGTCATTACACATACCGACATTAGGGTGGCGATCTTGGAGATGACCTCCTTAGCTACCATGATTCTCGAAAATTAGAAAATGTTACAGTCCCTTTGTGTGTCTTTGATTACGTGAGCTTCGCGCCTTCTCCAAGGCGAACACGAGTGTTGAGACGCGCACACGCGTTGCTCCGGCTTTGTAATTTCCCTACGTGACGTTTCTCGTACGTTCTCCGCACACCGTGCCAACCGTGCTTTGCGCTCTAAACGTCTCAGTTGTCATGCTTGCAAATTTTATCGGCGGCATTGGCTGCCTGTCATTCCTTTTCCTGCTTAACAGTATCGGCCTTCCGTCGCCGTCATTTCAATTTCTTCCTCTTTGCCGCCCGCACCGGCTGAGGACTCGGTTTAAAACGCCTACAAGCAGTTACGGAAGGCGTATGACCCGGCGATGCAGCGCCAGCTGGCTTTCCGCTCCTCACTTGTCCACATGCCAACCTTGTTAACGTTACGAAAGCTTGCCGTGCGTTATTAAAATATGTCGTTATCTGTTTCCTTCTTCACATCCAATACTCATCGTTCAGTTTACATCACATCTCCGAGAAGAGATGCATACCAGACTCAACTCTGAATTTTAAATGGCGAAAATCCAGATGTCACTACTTCAACTCAACCGATGCACAGGATCTGGGCCGGATGGTATAACGTATAAAATGCTCCGTAACCTTCCTGGCTCCAAATACAAGAGCTGACACACACCAGTCAGGCCCCAGGTAGTACAAAATGTCTTTAAAAGGCCGATTTGAAGGACACATTAGTCGAAACAGATTTTCGACCAAGGTAGACGCACTTAAAACGATTGCGGGGAGACCGATTTATCTTGGCCTCGCAATTCGTCGCAAAGGCGCACCTTGGAATTTCGGTTTTATCTAAGCGCTGTTGTAGTCGTTTTCTCGACGTATTCTCGATGTAGGAAACGGTTCACGTTTTTTTTTTTTTTGGTCCCGACGATCCCCCGAAAAGACCTTTTTCGAGTCGGTACCAACGGCGTGTCACAGTTCCGGAGGAAATCAGTGGAGCTAGCCACATGTCGTGGGCGAGGGAGTGGGCTACTGCGCATGCGCAGACGGCTGCGATGTACAGAAGTTAGGAAATTGGCAGACGTGTAATTAATGGAGCATCTCACGCTCGCTATTTGCAAGCAGCGCATCAGGGCGCAGTCCGGCGAGAAGACACCACGCTGGCCTCGACGCTTTTAATGACGGCGTACTGACATTCGCATTATTTGTTCAGTTCAGGTGTACAAAAGTACAAAACTCATGTGAGGTGTTGTGTTTTCGTGTTTTAAATCGGTGCGTAAAGTTTTTACATGTCTTTTGCATTTAAATTAATGGTACTGTATTTCGTTGTTCAGGTAAACTGGCCTGCATCGTAACGTGCTCTTCACAAAGGGCATGAAAAATATTCAGTGCTTGAAGCTGTGGCCACTTTACCTCGAATATTTTCATGCGCCTTCCTTGCATTCTCATATTAACGGCGAAAAATTAGTTTTTCTACGGCTGGTCAGAAATGTAAGCGTCCACGGAGTAGGGTCACATCGGACACAAAAAGGCGGGAAACGTTTCACCAGCATCTGTTGCTTCGAGGAAGCAACATAAAAGCGCTCGTTTCTTGCTGTGTTGACGTGCTTGCTTCCTGGTTTGGGAAGGTATTTGCGTTATCAATGCTAATCGTGGCGTGTTTCGCGGCTGTTCTGGCGTGAGGCGCAGTTTCTTTGTTTTGTGTATAAGTATTTTTGAAGCTTCTTTCTTTGCGCTATTCAAATCGCTGGCTTTGCGCTGGTCTCCTTTTAGAAAGGTTGTTGGATGACGTCTTGGAATTACGAGGTTCAGAACATTTGGTACTACATTTCAAGTTTGGTTCCAACCTGTACGTATTCGCGAAGTTCTAGAAACTTGTTTAAAATATGGCGCATAGCGCTTGTGCAAGAGTTCGCGCCTTAGCGTGCATTTGTAGGTGAACTGGCACCCTTGCTGTCAACTTTACCAATCCTAGCCTTGATCAGTCGACAGTCTTTTTAGGAATTTCACGATCATCTTTCCTTCATAAGACCGTGTTGTATAAACGCCGAGCGTTTTCTTTGGTTCAAACGCCTGCAGAGCCGACGAACCTACTGTATGTGCACGTTTAATCAGCTGCGACGGATCGCATTTGCTCGAGCAGTCAAAGCAAGCACTGGACTCTTCCTATGCAGCGGGGGTGTATCGCTCGTGCATGTCGCGACAAATACCCGCAGGAGAGAGCGAGAAGCCGTGCACAACAGACGGGGGTGCGCCAACAATGGAGGAAGACAAAAGTTTAGAGACGTGACACTGGAGAAGCGTGAAGCTTTGTCGTAAAAAGTAATATCTCAGTGGGCCTCCGGCGTCACTGTGCCACGTGACACTGCCGTGTGAGAGTGCCCCCGCTCTGACCGAACAAACGCCGGCATGAAACTGCAAGAGGAGGAGGAAGAACAAACGTTTATTTTACATATTTAGAGCAGATGGGCGGCCGCCTTAGTCCAGGTAGCCACGTGCTGCCGCTGCTCGGGTGGCCCGCTGGATCAGGCTTTGCTGGTCCTGCAGGTCCGAGCTGGTCAGCGCGCATTCCCACTGCTAGAGGATAGGAGAGTAGCAGCCCACAGTCACCAACGCGACTTTCTGGAATGGGTCCAAGTAAAGCAGGGAATTGTAGGAAAATTAAGAGCTAATTGCCTCGTTCGCGCGAATCAAACCAGATATCCTCAAACCTATTTCCACACTACGGCCTTAAGAAAGCACTGCTCATCGCAATGCTGGGATTAAACAAGTTAGGGAGATTGGCAGTTCCTGCCGCAACCTCCCTCCTCGCACTCCCGCTCTTACAAGCTGCAAAGGCTCTTACATCCGCCAGGCACAGACGCTCTCCTTCCTCGCGATCTCATTCTCCATTATATTCTGATCCGAACTGGCACGCCCACTGTCAGTTGTATGGCGCCTATGTTGGAGTAAAACGCACTTCGCTTGCCTTCGCACCCGGCGATCACCCCACTTTTTTCATCGACGCCTCTTACCACCACACATTCCATACTCTGTCGAGAGCTGGGCATGTCCTCCGCCTGATCTTCGTCGGATTTTCTGGCCTCGCCCCGCCCACCACATTGCCCACGTGAAGGGCCTTGACTCCGGTGGAGCACAAGCGGACCCGACTTCCCGGCCACCCATAACCCCTTTACGGCAGCCAGGACATTGTTCGCTATACGGAAAGCTCTATAACTATATCTCTTTCCCCTGTCCCTCCGTCGAATTACGGAGCGATGAAAAAATGGCCAGATCTCCACGAATATTTGGATGACATGTCCCTTCTGTTACTCACCTAATAATTTCCTAATTCTGCAAATACAGCAGTTCCACCATGCGCATACGTACAACGCGTTGTGGCCGTCCGTGTGTGTTTTTCTCCTCTATTCGTAGCGTCCTTGCATTCCAGTTGTCACATCTCAAAATTATTACCCAACTGAACTGCGAATTAGCTTAGGGAACACGATGTGTTATCTACTGAGCGAGAAGACTTTTAAACAAGAACCAAGGTTAAAGGAGCCGTGAAGTCCAAATACACCTTTTTTTATTCAAAAGATTTCGTGTTCTGTAGTTACCCGAGCGCTCGTCCAGAACACACGATGCTTTATTCTCTCCGAAATTATTCAATTTAAGCAAAAATTTTTATTCTCGCACCAAGACGTCTGTTTGACGACGTTTGCAATGACAAAAAAACCACCCTTTCCGTTAAACCTGGTTTGGAGCGGCACGGCCTCCGCGATCGGCTGCCGGCGGCGCGCCGTTGCTCCGGCCGTCCCATTCAGGCGCGTCCCCAGCAAAAACATGTAATTTGGCTAATTCCGCAACGCGCCGCGAGGTGGCGCTGTTAGCCGATGGTTCGGCAGCTTGCACCGACTCCCCTGGCCGGCTTTGTGAAGCCTGAGTTGCTGCGTGTTTTCACGGCCGGCAGCCGATCGCGGAGGCCGTGGGAGCGGAGACTTGATTACTGTTAGTCAACCTAGATGGCGCCACCACAACGCGGTAAGCCGTTTTCTGCGATTCGTTTGTTGGCGTCCATATTTAAACCAGGCTTGTTTTTGTTCATGGAGAGAATAATCGTTTCGGGAAGCATGGTGCTCACTCGACAGAGATGGTCACGTAAGACACCGTCGCTTGCATAAATTGGCCACTGTCGTTTGAGACAACCCCAAGGCTCTGCAGGGCTGTGCATCTAAACCAAGCACAGTGCGCTCAGTGCCAACAGTAGTACGCATCGCTACTTGTATGTTTACGTGTGTTTTCATAACTTCAACTGTTTGTCCCACAATTCTTATTGATATAAAAGAATGTGCCCTAAATTTAAGCGCAAATACCTCGTTTGGAAAGCTTATAATCTGCCTAACTTCCGTTTGCGTTTGCTGGCCTCCGCCAATCGCAGAGCTGGCTGGTATGACATCATAGGATTTGTTGCGGGAAATGAGCTAGTGGGTCGCATGGCCGTGCCCTTTTTTCCTAATTATATAACTTATTTGAGCGAAGTTTACGTTAAAGTTGGTGTCAGCATGACTTTAACAAAGCAGTCTTTTAAAAAAACCAAACTTGAATTTTCTCTTCATGCCGCCTTTAAGCGGCGACCTGTTCTGCAGCAAAATTTGCTGTATGCCTTCCTTCAGCAAAAACGTTTTTTCCTATGCACGTGCGAATGAATCATGTACCATCTAAATCCCTCAAAATCCAGAACGAAACTGAGTTGGCCTACGTTCTTCGTGAAACACTGTTCTCTCAAAAGGTGTAGGCAGATCACTGTATTTAATAATGCATACAGCAGAACATTGGGGACGCGGAAAATCCGCCGTATAAAGCCAAGCCGAGAATTGCCACGTGTTGTTTGGTTTTGTGAATCCTAATGAACAGACGCTTGGAAGAAAACTTTATTAAAATATCTTTTCTAACTTACAATAAGCGAAACGTAAAGTTTTCGTTTAATGCATATCACGATTTCTACACCCACAAAAACACGATGCCTATTCTGTTAGGCAACTTGCAGGAGCAGCGTATTGGAAGAAGATTTTCTGCGACCATTGAGGTAGCCTGCTAGTATAACTAACCGACACTCGTAACTACATTTTCTCGTCACTACATTTTGATTTTTTGATACTTTACCAGCGAGTGACAAATTTAGTTTGCTAACCAACCATACGTCTATTCGGGCACCCGTAAAGGCACTTCGTAGGAGGGTTCCATGTAAGGGGAGCATTCGTATGCATTAAATGAACAAAACGTGAATAGGTGCTAACACAATCACAAATTCTATATGCAGAAAAACACAAGCAATGACAACTTTCCGAACACACAACTAGAAAAGACATAAATACAAATCACATAACAACAAAAAAAAAGAAAAGCATATGTGTCCAAACAAAATCACAATTAGGTCGGCTCATTCCCTAACGGAGTCATGAAGACAAAGCACAAGTTTGGTTCATTCAAAAGATTGCCTCATTAGAATCATACTGACACCCCTTTTAACGTAAACTTTGCTCGAATAAGCTACATGATTAGGAAAAAAGGGTATAGCCATGTGACCCACTGACTCATTTCCGGCAACACAACCTATGATGTCACACGAGAATGCTCTGCTATTGGCGGAGGCCGGGAAAAGCAAACGCAAGTTAGGCAGAGCTTATAAGCTTGTCGAACGAGCTTCTTGCGCCTAAATGTAATGCATATCTATTTTACAGCAGTAAGAATGACTCGGTAAACCACTAAAGGTACGAAAATACACGTAAATATAGAAGTACTGATGCGCACTGCTGTTGGTACTGGGCGCACTATGCTAGTTTTAGCTGCACAGCAGTCCGACGCTTTGGGTTTGTCGTATACAACGCTGACACAAGATCCGCCACAGGATCGATTCCTCATGTTGCCTGTGTGATTTTTAAAGATGATAGCCTTTCTTGGGCTACTTAAACCAAGAAATTTTGGTCTGTCCGTTTGTCTGTCTGTCTGTCTGTGACTCGATTCAGCCACCCGGCCAAAGGCCTGCGCAATAGTCTTATATAGTCACAGCTATATCTACATGTCTAAGTCCGGTGTAATGTTCATACTTGTCAGTAATGTTGAAAAAGAACAAGACATTACGCAAATATAAGACAACAAATTAATACAGAAGCGATATTTGCAGTGTTCCTTTATACAAAATCCTACATGCTTCATTTTTGCGAAATTAAATACTTCATCAACTGCGGACAAAAATTCACTCCGCCGTCTCCTGCTGTCGCCCTCGCCACTTACAGCTTCTGGCGCCATTTTAAGAAATCAACTGTTAACAGTTACGACCGGTTCCACTAGAAATGTTCCACGGTCAGCTTGGAACGCACGTGGAGTAGGGCAACGTGGTTCTATCAACGTCGAAGTATAGGGCGCCTCGATTCACGCGCGTCTCCGCCGTATGGCAGCGTTGGCATCGAGACACCCCGCCTGGAGAAGTAGAACGCGGTCAATCTAAATTTAAAATGATTTAGGCAAACCTTTGACGTTTTTACCTTGGGAGGAGCGCGAAGCAAGATGAACAACATGAGAGGTGAGCGGGAAAGCGAAGGAAGGCATTTACTCGGCGAAAGTCGATAAAATCTATAGCCTTTTGTCGAATTTTGCAACGAAAGGAGCAGATACGCCGCCAAATTTTCGTGATTGTAAATGCTATGTGCACGGACGCGGTCGGAACGTTCGCGGTCCTAAGGTACTCTCACCTAACATGATGATGATGATGATGGTTGGATGTTAATGGCGCAAGGCCAACTAGGGCAAAGAGCGCCAAAACAGTGGTTAAATATGAGAGGTGAGAACTTAGACACTGAAATCAATAAGCAAGAACAAAAGTAAAATCAATAAAAGACAGTGAGGATGGCTGGTGTAAAGGGCCAGATTTCATGATGCGTGATAGGAAATGAGGTTTAAAAACTTGACTTCTGACAAATACTCAAACACACGTTTGACGGAAACAATGGCATCGTCACCTAGGAAAAAAGATGGATGTAGGGGAATATGTTGTCTGTAGAGTTCTCTGAAGTGTTTGTGTCGTGTTGTGTGAAGTGCCTTGCATGTGATTAGTATGTGCACTACGGATAGGGCCTCTCCGCACCTGCCGCACTGGGGTCTAGGAGATCCCGTCAGCAGATACGAGTGCGTTGCATGGGTGTGCCCTATCCGCAGCCTACCCAAGGCGACTTCCGTGTGTCTGTTGTGCGAGTCAGATGTGTACCGTCCCAAGTGTGGCTTTATTACATGTAGTTTGTTGTCTGTCTGTTCATTCCAGTGTGTTTGCCATGTTCTGCGCAAGTGTTGTCTTATGTGTGGCTTGAGGTCTGTGTAAGGTAGTGTTGTTATGTCTACTGTGTTTCGGAGTGCAGCATTGGCGGCCATTTCATCCGCCAGTTCATTTCCGCCGATGCCAGAGTGGCCTGGCACCCAACACACAGTCACCTCAAGGTTTGAAGAATATGCCAGCACAATTGATTTCAAGACAAGGTTAACTACATGGTTTTTCGAGGACTCTCCGGATGACAATGTACGGACGACACTCAGTGAATCTGTATAGATGATGGATTTAGGAATATGATGTTCAACTATGTGACTTACAACAAGAAAAATGCCATATGCTTCTGCCGTAAAAATACTTGTCTTTACATTCATGGTTCTATATGCTTCAAAATTCGGCCCATGCGCCGCACAAGACACTGCAGTGAACGTTTTCGATGCATCGCTGAAAAACTCTGCAGCCTTGTATTTATCCTGCACATACATGAAATGCTGCAGAATCCCACTTTTCGGTGTCCTGTTCTTATTGTATTTTAAGAAAGACAAGTCACATGCAACAGGACGAAGATGCCATGGTGCTACAAGATCAGTGATAGATGACTTGAATGTGTCTACAAAGGAGACCTCATGAATAGTGACCTCGTCCCTTACTCTGAGCGAGAAGGGAACAGGAATGGACGGGCGATTTAAAAAGAGTTTTGATGTGGATGTATCATTAAAAACCGGTTTAAAAGGATGGTTGTCCATTGATGAAATTTTAGAGGCATATAACAAGTCAACATAGGTTCGCTGGTGTGATAAGCACCATTTGTCACACTCTGCGTAAAGACTCTGTACAGGGCTCGTACGGAATGCGCCACAAGAGAGGCGAAGCCCCAAGTGAAGCACTGGGTCGAGCATTTTAAGTGCTGTTTTAGTGGCTGACCCATACACAACACTCCCATAGTCCAATCTAGACCCCACTAGACTTGTGAAAATACGTAACAGGAGTTGCTTATCCGTTCCATACGACTGGTGGGACAAGATTTTAAGAATGTTGAGAGCCTTTAGACATTTATGTTTCAATTGTTTAATGTGAGGGATGAACGTAAGCCTTTCATCCAGCACCACACCTAAAAACTTGTGTTCCTTCCTCACAGGAATCGATACGCCATTAAGGATAATGTCTGGGTCCAGATGGATCCCACGCCTCCTGGAAAAGACAACACAGGTGCTTTTTTCTGGGTTAACTTTAAAACCGTTCCTGTCTGCCCAGCTGGCAAGTTTTTGACACCGAGCTGGACTTGACGCTCACAGATGGACATATTACATGATTTAAAAGATAGCTGGATGTCGTCTACATACATTGAATAAGAAATTGTAGGTGGCAATGCCTTCCCAAGGGAGTTCATTTTAACTATGAACAGAGTGCAGCTTAGCACTCCACCTTGCGGAACGCCGTTTTCTTGCACATGAACTCTTGAGAGTGCGCTACCTACTCTCACGCGAAACGTTCTTTCGGACAAATAACTAGCAAGGGTGTTGAGCATATGGCCCGAAACACCGAAAGACTTTAGGTCACTTAGGATCCCGTAACGCCAAGCGGTGTCATAGGCCTTCTCAAGGTCAAAAAATACCGTTGTGCAAAACTGTTTGTGGATGAAAGCGTCCTTTATGTATGATTCAAGGGCGACAAGTTGGTCATTTGTAGATCGCCCCGCCCTGAAGCCTGCCTGGCAGCCCTCGAGAAGACCGTTGTACTCAAGGAAGTACACAAGTCTCCTGTTTATCATCTTCTCGAAGAGCTTGCAAAGGCAGCTTGTAAGGGCGATGGGCCGATAGCTAGCAGGAGAGGAAGGGTCCTTTTCCTTCCTTCAGGAAAGCCACTACTATGGCCTCCCTCCAAGAGCGAGGAATGTGCCCCGAAAGCCATATGTTGTTGTATAGATGTAGGAGTGTTTCAAGAGTGTTTGGGTGTAGGTGTTGTATCATGGTGTATGTGATTTTGTCTGCACCTGGAGCTGAAGGCTTACATGTGCTCAGAGCAACCTTCAGCTCATGAATTGAAAAAGGAGAATTGTAAGAAGTGTGCGACTTCTTGCTATCACGCAGGGACTTCTTTTCCGCAGACGTTTTGTGCTTCATGAAAGTGTTTGTGTAGTGTGATGAGCTGGACACGTGTTCGAAGTGTTGTGCAAGTGTGTTGGCCTGGTCTTCGAGTGTGTCCCCTGTTGTGCTAACCAGGGGCAGGCTGTTTTTTTGTTGTCCTTTCAGCTTGCGTATTCGTGTCCAGACTATGTGTGTATCAGTGTATGAGTTGATGGAGGTGAGGAAGGTGCGCCAACTCTCCCTTTTCGCCTCACGACGCACTCGCTTCCCAAAAGCCTTTGCCCGTTTAAAAGAAATGAGGTTATCTGACGTGGGGTACCGGCGAAGGACACCCCACGCCTTGTTCTGGGCCTCTCGCGCCCGCCTGCAGTCCTCGTTCCACCAGGGCCTCCTTGGGCTTGCGGGACCACTGGAGGCCTGGGGAATGGACTTTTCGGCGGCGTCGAGGATGTGTGCCGTGACGAGTTGGGCGGCTTCCTCCACGTGTAGGTGTTTTATGGTTGTGTGGTGTAGTTTAGATGTTTCTGTGAATGTACTCCAGTTTGCTTTGGATTCATTAAACCTGTTATGGGAAGATGGACTGCTCGGGCCTATACCTATATACGTTAATGAAGTGGGGAAATGGTCACTACCATATGGGTCCGTGCCCACACCCCACTCAAGACATGGAAAGAGAACTGCGGAACCAATAGCCAAGTCAAGATGAGAGTATGTATTGTGTCCTAAGTTATGGTATGTGGGCTGTTTTTTGTTGAAAAGGCATGCTCCGGAAGATGTAAGAAACTTCTCTATCAGGCGACCTCGGGCATCCGTTCTGGAGGAGCCCCAAAGAGAGTTGTGCGCATTAAGGTCGCCTGTTAGTATGTATGGTTCGGGCAGCTGGTCAACCAGCGCCTCGAAATCAGAGCTCAGAAGTGCAAAATCAGGACGAATGTAAATGGAGCATACCGTTATTAACCTATTAAATATTATCGTACGGATTGCTACAGCCTCAAGGACAGTGTTCAGAGTGACAGGGTGGCAGGCTAAGGATTTCCGGGCGACAATTGCCACACCTCCTGAAGAGTGTGTGCAGCCAACCCTCTCCTTTCTGAATACCATGTACCTATTTAAGAAATTTGTTTGTTTAGAATTGAGGTGGGTTTCCTGGAGACACATGACACTTGGCTGACTGGCATGCAGAATTTCATACACATCGTCAAGATTTTTAAGGAGGCCTCTGCAGTTCCATTGGATGATGTTTTCTGTTCCCATTATTTAAGTTTAAGAATAACTGGAGTGTGTGTGTGTGTTTGTTCATGTGTCGTCTTTCGGGGCTGTTATTCTAGGATTTTTAGGCTTTTCTGTCTGCTTGGACATCGGAGGCCGCTCCTTGCGCTGCGTGCAGGCAGGCAGGAACGGCGTGACATCCATCTCCTCGTCGGATGCCAGAAGGGTGCCCGGCGGACCAGGCCCCCCGGACTTGGCCCCCTTTCGGGAGCCCTTTGTTTGAGCTGCCACCGCCGGGGGGGGGGGCGTCGATGGCGGTGGGGGCCCCCGGTGTCCATCCGGTCGGCAACCTCCAACGCACTGGAGGACGGGGAGGCAGAGGCGGGAGCGGCACCGGTTCCCACAGAAGAGGTTGTCACCACCACAACCGCTGCTGCCTCAGCAAGCGGCGTGGCAACGGATTGGGCTGCCTGAGGCACCCCAGGGGGGGGCGGAGGAGGGACCAGGTCAGACTCGCTGAACTGGGTCCCTGTGGACACCAGACGCCGCTCCGCCCCCCGGCGAGCCGCGTCGGCGTACCTCCCCAGGGGGAAAGAGGCGAACCTCTTTCGCGCCTCTGGGAAGGTGATGTTCTCAGTTACCTTCACATTAATGATCGCCTTCTCCTGCTTAAACTTCTCGCACGTTCGAGAGTAGGCGGCATGGGGTCCCTGGCAGTTGGCGCAGGTGAGGGTTGACGATGGACAATTATCAGAAGGATGATCATGCTGAGCGCACTTTGCGCAGGTCAGACGACCACGGCAGGAGTTGGTTCCGTGCCCGAACCGCTGGCACTTAAAGCAGCGGCGCGGGTTTGGAATGTAAGGACGAATGGAGCATCGGATGAACCCTGCGTTGATATGGTCAGGAAGTGAGGAGCAGTTGAAGGTCAGGATAATGTGTTTCGTGGGGATTACCTTATCATCTCTACGCATCGTGATGCGGCGCACGGCTGTGACACCCTGATCCTTTAGACCTTCAAGAATGTCGGCATCTGTCTCATTAAGAAGATCTGCCTCAGAGATCACACCCTGCGAGCTATTCAGGCTGCGGTGGGGTGTGACCCTGATGTCCAGATCGACCATTTTCTTCTGACCAAGAAGTGTGGTTGCCTGCTGTTGGTTTTTTACTTCAACAAGGACTTCACCTGTGCGTTGTTTTTTGGCATTGTAGGTTTTCCCAATTATTCCATCAAGGTATTTTGTAATCAAAAATACTGATTGTGAAGCAAGAGGGCGAGCTGAATCAAGAGATTCGATAACAAGGAAACGAGAGTATTTGTCTGGCTTTGGGAAGCTCATACTTGAAAGTGGAGGGAAAGATACTTCGGTGCGGCCCCTTTTCAGGGACCGATCACGTTTGGAGGGGGGTTTTGAATTTTCCATACAGCATAGAAAAAAGCAGGGGACGGGGGTACTTTCTTCTCAAACCTTACCCTGATAGCCTGAGAGGTCCCGGAGCTCCCTGCCTGGTAAACAGACAGGGAGCCCATCCGCCGGAGCTTGACCTGGGCTCCGACGGCCACCGTTTGAGGCTTCTACCCTTCACCTTTAAACACATCACCACGGTAGGTTACAGTTTATGTTGGGGGCTCGGGGTCCGCGGTGTCGCCAACACCGTCACCATGAATACTCAAGGTGCCCCGTGCGGGGCCACCTAACATGGCGTCAACCTGAAACAAAAAAATAAATATTGGCGCCAAGCGATGAGTGGAAATCATGAGTAAAACCGGCCAGCTGTGTGCCACAGGAGTAACCCCCACGAAAATCTTGTTAATATTTGTAAATATTGTTGTGTTCTTCAGGGTATCGGATGATTTGGGGATTTTGATGTGTTGTAATTGTTTACAGATCGTATTAGTTAATGAAATTTGCCGGTAGTTTGACGGTGACTTGCGATCGCCTTATTTGAAAAATGCGACTTCTTTAGCAATGCGCCATCCGTCAGGAATTGAACCACGAGATAATTACAGTGACACAAGATTTGTCAAAATTACAGACATGGTGCACGATACATTTTGGAGAACCTTTTTGTTGAATCCCAAGCGATCGGATGGAGTTAATTTTTTTTAATTTGTTTAATACCAAGTAAGTACCGCTTCTTCAATTATTATTTCTGGCATCGGGCTATCTGGTGATATGTTCGAAGTTAAAGCACAGGACGGACAGGCATCTTGCCGAGTAAAACAGTTGTGCTGAGGCATCGTTTAAGAGTTGTGCACACTCAGATTCTCGAATTTCTCGAATTGTTTTACCATTAGAACCGCTAAGGAAAAGATATCGGGATTGTTTCTTCGATTAATTACACGCCATAATTTGCGGGGGTTATTCAAAAGCAGGGAAAACAAGTCACGATAATAAAAAAATATGGTGGGTGGATTTCAGTAGGGACTGGTATTCGTTTTTACATTTTTTGTACATAAGCCAGGATGGTGAATGTCGGTCTTTATCAGCTTATCTGTAAAGTCTTTTCGTTTTATTGTTAGTGGATTGAATCTGTCGCTTAAACCAAAAAGTGTTTTTCTGTTTTTTGTCTCTTCTAGGGACAAATCTGCTGATGAGAGTAGTAAAGCTTCTTTTAAAAGAACCCAGTTTTCCTCGACAGTGCAATTTACGTAATTTTCAAGAAACCATTCGCTGAAAACGGGTAACTCGGAATTTGTGTCATAGAAATTTGCTCTCTTGTAACAAGCTATTTTGCTATTGACACCTTTTTTTAGTAGCGGTATCATTAATCCTTCCGGTGATGATGTCGTGATCAAAAAGCCCATCAAGATGAATTATGTCTGAGCAATTGTTTGGATCATTTGTTAATATAAGGTCTACTAGGTTCGATGTAGCACCAGTACGCCGCGAGGGTTGAGTGACTGTTTGTGTCAACGTATGATGAAGGCATGTCTGCAGGAACGAATGTGGTTGCTTGTCACTGGAAGTAACTGATAGCGATGACCAATTGATATTAAGGAAGTGAAAATCGCCAAAGATAATCGCCTAGTGAGCAGTGAGCACTTTGAGGTACTTCATAACGCATCACTCGGCACGCAGATTCATATCACTCGGCAGAAAACAGAATATTCATATCAGGCGGGCGATAAACCGCATCCACTGCACGTCAGTAGTTCTACATTTCAAGAAACCGCACACGCATTACAAAAACAAAGTTATATTTAAAGAAACACCGATAAATGCTTGTTTTATTGCTATCAGTACACCACCACCTTGCGACGTTTTCTGTCGCAACAAAAATGTTAAATTTTGTACTAGAGACAAAAATATTGACGTCAGAAACAGTATCATTAAGAAAAGTCGGTGTTAAAAAAACTAATAATGAGAAACACAAGTCAGCAAGCGATGACAGCGCAACGTGTTTGGAAATTACGCTCCTGATATTAGTGTAGAGAACGAAAGATTGTTACCTGAGCTAGTCTGCTTTGCCCGCACGAAGCAGGACGTGTTTTGCCTGCCGGAACAAACAGAGTTGATGCGTCATGGCACCACTTCTGTCACGGACGTATCATTCGCCTCCGAAGCGACAGGTTGAGATGCACATATTGCACGATTTGCAGCTGCATCCCATACATAAACAGCGTCATTCACCATCACCTTGTTGACAACGTGGCACATGCGGTCACCTTCTTTTTTTATCGCTTGCGGAAACTGAAGTAGCTTACGACGTTTTCATGCACAGCCTCAGAAAATTCGCGTGAAATTCCGAACGTTGTATTCTTAAGTTTAACCCCAGTACGTAGAACAGTTCGACCCCTTTTTTGTTGTAAAACTTGGCTATGATTGGACACATTTTGAGGTGAGAACCGCCCAAGTCTGTCAGCCCTGGCAATTGGAGTCGCTGTCACACCAAGCTTGTTTGACCAAAACTCGCGAACATGTGTTTCCGCTGATTCCCATGATTCCGATTGTTCAGTGTCTGCGATTCGGAAAAACACGACATTCGACCTGCGCGAACGGTTTTCCGAGTAATCAAGTTAGTCCTGCATACAGGCGAAATTCAGATCATGTTTAACGCTGGTTTCAGTTGAAGCAGCCACCACGGATTTGGTTTCCAGTTCATTGACACGTTTAGTCAACGCATCTAAGTTGTTCTTTATGTCAATGTGAATTAGCAAGAATTAGTTGACCGCTTCGAGTACGGTCGCATTGCTCGCTTCAAGGCGTTGGACAGTACTAAAACTAAGTCCATTTTTTCTTCTTGTGCTCTCGTCATTTGTCCCGGGTTTGCTTCCACGTCACCGCCAAGTAGCAGAAGGCGCCAAATATACGATGCAGATGAACGGATACGCTTTAGAAAACCGGGGGGCCACGACACCGCAACAAGACAGACATCATTATCTCGGTAACAGCACGTTTTTAGGTAACTGACCTGTACAAACGTGAAGTGTGAGCGTGGCATGCCGAGTACGCGTGGCGCGGCCCGAAGCAGCGTTAAAGTGCGCGCCACTAGATGCTGCCCAATCTTTTCATGTTGTCCCGTGTTGCCAGGGGAAGTTGGTAGTCACCACCAGCATTGGCAGCCATCCTTGCATCTGGCTCGAAGATGAGCCGTATTCTACCAGTTCTCGTGAGATGCCGGTAGAATGAGCGCTCGATGGATGTTAATGTAGCACGAGTGCCACATTAGTCCAGCCCGCCAGCAGGAAACCCAAGATGACCAGCGACAGCACAAAACGCGAAAGTTAGTGTGGCATGCCGAGTGCGGTGGCGCGGCCCGCACTTATGTTTTCTACGTTCATGTCCTTTGGCGCACTTACGTTTTCTAGAATTACAAGTTGTAACCACTAGCCACTTTCTATGAGAACATGTTTTGCTCGGGGATGTGGATTTTAAACTTTGTTTGGTATACCCACTGTCCGAGAAAAGAATGCGTTGAAATAACTATGGGTTTGTAAGATAGGTAAAATGCTTATCCGAGTAAGCGGTAATAACAGATAATATCCTTGCTTAACATTTGCTTCAGGGCTCCAAGCACCTTTTGGGGGAAAAGTATAACCCTGTGCACTCTGCCTTGTGGCTCCTCGTATATTTATAGTCACAGTTATTGCCCAGGTCAGAGAAGCCCTGGGGCATCGCTTGAACGACCCCGGGCGCGTCATTTTCTTTACAACCTCGAACACCGATGCCGTTTTGTGGGAAGCTTTAAAAATCACAAACTTCCGTTCAAATGTCCCTACTGAAGGCGCTTGTATGCTGCCCACGTTTTTCTTTAAAAAGGTTTTTCTTCTTCACACTCCGCTATCGTTAGTTACGAAAGAAATTTTTATTTCTCATTTTTTTCGCCTCTAGATGTTCTGCCCTCCGGCGAAAAAAATTCATGAAAAGATGTTTTAACTTTTGCTACGTAGTGGTGGGTTTGTGCCTTTCTATGCTCTTTTTTTCTTTAGTGGCATCGAAAGCACAACAGGGAAAGCGTATTGTGCGAGTGTTGCTCGAAACGACAATAGTGGCCATTGTGCCTCATGACTGTTATGCATCAAAAAAGAAACACAATTCAAGCTTCGATTGGAAGAACGATGAAAGAAATTGCGCATAACATACAATGATGGTTGATGCAGCAAGATCTGAGATCCCTCCAATGTGCCAAAAAATCTAATCCGCACAAAACTAAAAACAAACCGAGAAGGCAAAACTACTTCTCACATCATACTACGCGCATTTTGCTTTTCTTCGCGCAAAAGAGTTCCAAATTCCTTCAAAAACGCGGAGAAATGAGCGCGTTAGTAGTGAGGGATGGCTTATTAAAAGCGCCCACGGAGAACGGACAAGCACGGCAAAAAGAGGAGCGCTTGTGCACACCAAAATCTGTAGTAAATAATACGTAAACTCACAGCAGCATTAAGCAAGCTGCGCACGTCAGATTGAGCCGTAATGGGAGGGGAACAAATTGCTCCCCAATGCGCATGACTGAAAAGAACTGTTTCAAATCCCAGCCTTCAAACGCATGTGCAGATATCCTTTGTTCCTTCATTTTCTTTAATTATTTATTGCTACTGCAGGCCCCATTTTGGGCGAGGGGCAGTAGAATAACAGTAAAAAGGAATGCGGAAAATGAGCCTTGCATCGTCACAGACATGGCAGGAAGTACATAAAATACATCAGACTACATAAAACTATGTCACAAAATTAAAAAAAAAGACATGAAAGCACTTGAGAGTAATACCGCAATCTTAAGCAAACAAGAACAAACGGGAATGTTGTCTTCAAAATAACAAGACACAAAACAATCTGCCGCCAGCTCCTTTTCTTCTGAAGCTAGTGCATGAAAAAAGTTTGTATTTAAAAGTCGTTGTACGAGTGAACATTGGTGTTAGAGCGCCCTTATGGCTGTGTGCTGTGGTCCTAGCAATCTGGGGTTCAACAAGTTGTGGGAGAGAAATTTCTAATTTCCCAGTTGTACATTCATATAAGAACTATAGTCGAATATTTTTCCTGCGTGATTGTAATTTAGTAATTTTATTATTTTCGTCAGTGATGTTCGAGAATCACACCTATTTTTGTCTGAACAGATAAATTGTGCCGCGTTTCTTTGAATATTTTCTAGCTGTTGTAATCGGTGTTTTTGAAAGATTGATTGATTAATTGATTGATTGATTGATTGATTGATTGATTGATTGATTGATTGATTGATTGATTGATTGATTGATTGATTGATTGATTGATTGATTGATTGATTGATTGATTGATTGATTGATTGATTGATTGATTGATTGATTGATTGATTGATTGATTGTAGGGTTTAACGCTCCGACGCAACGCAGGTCATGAGGAGCGTCGTAGCGTAGTAGAGGGCTCCGGTTTATTTTGACCCCCTGGGGATCATTAACGTGCGCCGAAATCTCGAACAAACGGGATTTTTTTGCTTTTCGCCTCCATCAGAAAAGCGGCCGCCGTGGCCGGAAATTGAACCCTCATCCTCGTAGTCAGCAGCACAACGCCTTAGCCACTGAGCCACCGCGGCGGGTTGTTGAAAGATTCTCAACAACGGCATATTCAAGCATTGAACGCATACACTTACTATATTTGAGGAGGTATGTACCTGTTGAGTGTTTTTCTAATGTTCTTTTTGCAACCAAAGCTTTCGTAGGGCCGATGTTCAGATGTCTGATGTGTGTCAGACCACGTGAGGCAATTTGTAAAATTAACAGCTAAATATTTATGTTTCCTGACTAATAAAACAGATTTTTTATTGAGTAGTCAGGTATAACTTCTGTGGTACGTTTTTTTTGGATCCCAAGAAGAAGCATTCTTTTATCCCCATTTACCATTATTCCATAGCGCTCACACCGTTCATTATAACAGGAAGATTTTTCTGTAACCCAGTGTGGTTATCTTCCGACACTATTACTTTGAAAAGATTGTCATCGCCCGCAAAACTACTTCATGTTTCCATCTTCAGGCACCACATCAACCAAGTTGTTCACGTAAATCAAGAGCAGTATTAGCCGAACCTCACTTCCCTTTGGACAGGAACTACTTTCAATCCAGTTTGTATTTCTACGAACTGTTTTTTGTTTTTAAGGTAAGCGCTTATCCACTGAATAATGAAAAAAACATGTTTAAAAAGTCACGCTTGTAAGTTAGTTTTGTATGAGGCACTTTATAGGTCTTACGAAACCACCGACAACATATCAGCCAGATTAGACACATCAAGAACTCCAGCAATCTCTTTTACCGTCAAGACAAGCTGCATTGTCGTTGGCTTTTTCTTCTAAAGCCGTGTTGACAGGGCTCAGCAGGTTTCTACCAGCTGAGAACCTTTTATATTTTGCAACAACATTCTCCACCAGATGGCAACATGCTCTAGTAACCTAGTCAAGAAGGTGGTTGGCACAATCGAGTCGATCGCCTGAAAATATGCAGGGAATGCTGCAGTCATTCATTAAAACATTGGAGTAGAGCGATATCTGCCATAAACCTGAATAACCTAGATATCGGAAGTTTTACTCCTTGAAGAAGCCATGGAGACAAAACACGTTTGGCTCATTCGAAAGATTGCCTCGTTAGAATCATACCAACACGACTTCTAACGCACAGTTCGCTCAAATAAGCTCCATAATTAGGAAAAAAGGCAATGGTCATGCTACCCACTAGCTCATTTCCCGCAACAGAACCTATGATGCCATATGGGTCCGGCTGGGCAATTGGCTGAGGCCGACAAAAGCAAACGCAAATTAGGCACGGCCTATAGGCTTCCCGGACGAGCTATTGGCGTGTAAATGTACTGCATATTTTTTTTACATCAGTAAGGATGCGGTGGTAAACAATGAAAGTTACGAGAATACACGTAAGCATAGAAGTACCCATTAGCCCTGCTCTTAGTACTGGGCGCACTATGCTTGTGATTAGCTACACAGCAGTCCGCCGCTTTGGATTTGTCTTACTCGACACTACCCAATTACGTAAGCGACGTTGTTCTTCGTGACCCTGTTTCTCGAGGATACACCATGTTTCACGAAAGGATTACTCTCTACAGTAAACATGTCAAAACAAAGGTCAAAAGGTCATGGTCAAAAACAAAGCGACGGCGGACAACGGTTAGTGCCGGAGAATATTAGCGCCATCTGGGAGGACTGAACGCAAGCAAGACTGCACATCCGAATGACGCAGTGGAAGTTCGCTTGAATACGCGTACTTATTACTTCATTGCTGACGTCGCGAGAACACAGGATTTGCCGAGAGAATCAAAATTCTAACCTAAACTTATTCAATTCTCAGTGACGGCGCCTCATTTTCTGCCGGATCTTTGGAATAAAACAAGCTTGAATTTTCTCTGCCGTTGCGACGTTGTCATCCCACTGCTGAGAACGCGTTGCTGCATACGGGATGGCGTACCCGAGCCGAGCTCCGTCGCCTGATACATGCGTGTGGTAGCGTGGTGAAGCGAGCGGCCAGCCAATATTGCTGCCTCGAAGAAGACCAGAAGCCGAAGGCAAACTTAACTTGTTTACTTCATGGCGAGAGGTGGGCCGAATCCAGACAAGAGCAATGCCCCCACGGCGAGGTTACAGTACAGGACTCGAGCAGAATGACAGCATTGATTCACTGCTCAAACAGGAATGAACTACAGCGCTTGGGGGGGTCTCATTTATATCCATAGCGCTAACCGTCAAACAAGCGTTCCCTCCAGATTGTGCACACGACACGAACGGCACAGACACACACAACACTCTGGAGAATTCGTGAGCGGTAATTGCGGCGCACGCTTAGTCGGAGAGGGGGGAGAGAGGAGGTCTCCGCAACAGCTTCCATCTTCCGCGTCCTTCGGACAAGTCTCCGCGCGTTGCGTCGGCCGCCACCGAAGTTTGATCACGCCGATAGCGAGGCGCCAGCGATCCAGACATGTAGCAGCTTGTTTGAGTCCTTCGGCTGCAAGCGTGAGTCATCGAGAGGGAGGCCTGCTCGAAAGGCGTACGTTGTGCAGGCTACGCCACGCAGCCGAGGAGTGTTGCACAAAGGGTTCGGCGGGCTGATTCGTAACACTGCATGGCACCTTCAAGGCTCAGAATGTTCGAGGGCTAGCTTCAGCGCATTTTCCATAGCATGTTCATGTGATAAGCTTCCACTACCTCCCACGTCGTCTTGTATCTGTGCGCAAATACCGCCTTTTTTGTCCTAAAAGCGTGGTCGCTACCGGAGTTGTTGCAAAATAGCAACAGGATTGCTTGCAGGTATTTTTGGACGAATTCTAAGCAATATCAGGCTGACATTCGTACGCCACTTATATGGCTCACTTATTAAATAGCTGGCTTAGAAGGAACAATATATATTACTGACGTCCCGCACTAGATAAACATTGCAATGTATAAATCAACATGTGAAACGCTTTTAAAATATAGTGAATAAAACACCACCGGCTTACATTAGTAGGCGACAATTATCTAACACAATTACTTCTCGCCGCGAACAAGATTTAACTTGAAATATCGCAAGGAATATGCCTCCTTCCCGTGATCTTCTAGGTGGTGGCATTCTCTTTGCACTTCTTTGATATACAAAACTAACAACGCCTGCGTCCGAAGGAGTGATGCGCAGCTTTCAGCACAAGAAGAGTCAGCCAAAACTTCGAATTCTGCGGCCAAACACTACATAAAATGCTGCCAAGGGAAATTTAGGAAGTTTATAAAATTAGAGTCGACTCATCAAACAAATAGCTTGATATGCGCGTCCTTTGCATGCTTCTGTTTGCGTGCGTCAGGCGAGAAAAAAAACGAAGGAAGCTCACATTAACGCGAACGACTTGAAGAAGAGACTCTGTACGCAACTTCCACGACGAGGACCATGGTTTAATTCGCCGATTGCAGCCGATTTGCTTCTTCGTCGCTGCCACAGCGACCTATAACTCATTATTGTTGATTGAAGTGGGAGCTTCCTTCATTTCTGTGGAAGTGATAATCATTGGACATCACCTTGTAATGTAAAAGCTGCCACGGTTACAGCGAACGCAGGAGTCTTTCTCGCTCCGAGCAAGTGTTGCCAGGATTACGCCGAACCCTGGTACTTTTTTGCCAATATTGGCCAATATCCCTAAGTAGGTATACTTAGCTTGATAAATGTGTGCCGGGGACGGTGGGCAGCCGCCATGAGGCACGCAGACAGGAACGCTCGGAATTTTTTGTTTCTTTTAATTTGGCAGGCGGCCGCAGAAATCGTTGGTAATCTACTGAAGTGGGTATACTTGGCTTGACAAACATGAGCCGGGGACGCTTGGTGATCGCCACAAGACACTTGCACACAAGCACTCGGAATTTACTTGATTTTTTAACATCCGGGCGGTCGCAGCAAGGAACGCGCTGACGTGCCCTCGGCATTTTTGTGGTATTTTTAACTGCGGAAAACGTACGTTAACAGTTTGCTCAGCAACGTCGGTGTTTAAACATGACACGCACCCAAGCACAATAGCAACAACGGACAAACAGTTTTCAGGGTCATTACCAATCCCCCGACGTTGTCCTACACGGATAATACTGATGCTACATGAGTGAGAGCGTGTGCCTGTTTTTTACTATTCAAAAAATATTTGACCAGAAAGAGTAACTGAACAAAGTTTGATATTGATTGAAAGAAAGAAATCAATCGAGGTATCCCCCTATATTATTAGCAGACTTTATTCAAAGCGAAGTGATAGCACAAGTGCTTGCCCAATTAGCAGCAACAATTCGCAGTGTATATTGGGTGGTCTGCAATTTATTGTATTAAGAGATTCACCCAAATAACAGAAGTATAGATAATAAAACATCGATGGATTGTGCATCGGGTATATTCTCGTGATGTAGAAATTTTGGGCGTTTAAGGCACTAATAGGCAAGTTGTAGTTGAGGCGTAGACATTGATTTTCTCCACCTGGTTTTTAAATGAGCACCGAAATATAGACAAACGGGCATTCTCGCCTTTCATCCCAATCAAAAGAGCAGCTGCTGCCGCCGGGAATTGAACCCGCATCCATAGGCTCCGCAGAACACTACCTTAGCCACTCAGCCACCCCGAAGGGTCTTTCTCACTGTCGATTGCACTTCAAAAGTCAGCATCACAATTTATTGAGACGCATAGTCCATCTTTCAAACCCTTCTTGGAGCCATACGGTTGTCGTTGTGGTGTAAAGTTTCGGTTTCTGTTACTTCTACTGCCCATAAAATTACCTGTTGCCGAAAAGTTTGTATAAAAACCGTGCGTATCAAAACTGATTACACGGAGGTTCGTTTTTGGTGAAGCGGAGGTAAATAAAGCGAAAAGCCAAAAAGTACTACCCTGTCTTCCGAAGTAGGCCACAATACAAAGAGTGACTTCTATGTGGAATGTGTACATGCAATACCAAGGGGGCACAAGCGGAATCCAATGAAGCTTCGTGTTGCTATTCTCGAAAGCCGGACCATAGCTGCTGGCTGCAGAAAATAGGAGATATATTTTTTTTTCCAATTGGGAGAGGGCGTTTTAGCAACTAGTTGGCGTTGCAACAACTTCAACGCCATTACTTCCGAAGCAAGACTGCACCCGTTGTAACCTCGCAGTTTCTTTATAGTCTGTTGCAATCAATGCTGCAGATATGAAGTAGCCGCACCGGCACCGCACACGAAGGCTAACGTCGAGGTTTTCCTTTGAAACCGTTTTCACTTACACAACAGCACGCTTAAGATATTTCTGACCAGATGGTAACATGAAAGTTTTTCAGTGTACAAAGTACGTAACGAGAAAGTCACGCAGCTGTCAGCCTCAAAACTGCAATCCCACTACGTCGTAGAGGAATGGCACCGGATTGAAGCACCATTTCGCTGAGGGGAATGAAAACAGGCCTCTGAAGACGGACACAACGCACACACCTACACGCGAACACATGCGGAAACGCACAAATACACAAAGCGTCCTCAGCTGTCAAGAACATCCGGTTGCATTGTGGCATCGGTGAAAGCCTGCTCACCAACGTAGCTTTGTAGGCAACGCTAAAGAAATGTGCACAATTTAAAAACTCCTTGCGGCTTCCGCCTCTTAAAACTTTTATGCATGGCCTAGCTGCAGCAGAGCGGCTAGCGGATTCCCATTGCACTGCATGCTATTTGCTTGTAGATGCCCTTTGAGGTATGGCTGTAAAGGAAATGTATGACAGATCATGAAAAGAAGCAAAAAAATGTAGCTCCAGGTTTGGGAGAATATGCTGAATTTTAAAATGGCTGCCTTGTACGCCAAGCGCAAGGTAAATAATGTGTGCTTGAATCGTGTAAATTTCTACTTCTTGAACATGTTTTGCTCGAAGCCACAAATATTTTTTCTAGCAAAACATAGAATCATGGTACCAAACAAAAAAATCGTTATAACTTTATCTAATACCGTATTTTCAGCCACAAAAGTCCCCAAATTGAAGCCACAAAATTGAAGGAAGCTCACATTAACCCGTAAGACTGGAAGGTAACGACACTGTACACAATTTCCACGACCATCACGACGGTTTAAGTCGGAGACTGCAGCCAATTTGCCGCTTCGTCGCTTCCGCAATTACGCTTATTCCATCTTTGTTGCTATAGCAGCGAAGAAAAAACCAATTGAAAAGCAGAGTGAACGAACGAAACGCGCACACTCAAACTATGCCCTAGAGGGTGCAACGTGTACCCAGTCACGTGTTCTGGGTCGAGTAGGTGGAGTGTTTTATCCCCCCACAGGCACTGCCGAGTGAGTGCGCCATTTGAGACTCGGCTACTAATTCACGGTCGTATCCGACAATAAAAAAAACCGTCGTATCCGAGCAGGTAACACGCTGACCCTCTAACTCGATTTATCTACCAGAAACAGAATCGAATCCTGCCGCGGCATCTGATTTCTTTTTTTATGCTATTATACAGAGTTTTGTAAAACGCTGGAATCAATATATTGTAAACAGTTTCACTGTTAAAATGTGTAGAAGACAGAATCACGACTTTAGAGTGAAAATGACGACAGTCCAGAGATGCCTCTAATCTGAGCACCTTGACAGGAGACCAAAATTACGCTTTCGAACGCTGCTTGGGAAAGAAAACAGTACAAACAAGCAAATGCTTATGTGTGGGATATGTGATTCCACCAGATTCCTGCTTGACACTATGACATCCCCATTATTACAGTGTAGCTTCCCTCGCGTGACTCTTTACAAATTTAGAAGAACGCCCGAAAGATTGGGCATAAATAGCCGCCTGAAGACAGAAGAAAATGGCGGTGGAGGAGTGGGGCAGACCATGGAACCACCATTCGGTTCAACGGAGTTTTGAAAGACGGTGGTTCGAGATGCCCACTAGTGCAGTGTGATCACAGACCCTGGACGACGCTTCCCCTTGGTTCCGGACACTCCAATCGGGACTCGCTCCCGCATCCAACTTACACCAGCCCCCTCGCTTGACCGAGGCACGGGGTAGGGTCGCATGCTGGAGCTCACACCACACACACCAGGCAGGCACTGGTTAATCCACCAAGCAGAACAAACAGTTTTTTAATCATCCGGCACTCATCTTATGAAGACAAGGCGCGATCACTGCAACAATGAGACTTTTAATTTTCCCTCATCGCTCAAGATCCCGCGTTTAGCGAACTGTAGCTGTAGTTTTGCTTTTACCACTTTTGCTACTTCCATAGCTTTTGTGATCGCTTTTATATATTGAAAAAATATAACTTGCTTTATTTCCTCTGTAGTGTAACCACAATTACTTCGGTGTTTATGAGCGTCTGTGCATAATATTGATGCGACCTCAAGACTGTTGGGAGCGACGAGCTGATAGTAACACGTCCAATCAAAATTATTTTAGTTGCAGGTACTTTTGTACTAATAGCAAACTTCATTCCGTTGGTGATCGCAATGAACACATAAATGAGAAGCGCAATGCTCAGTGACTTTTAAAACAAGGCGTAACGCTATTGATCGGGTGTTATCCCAATGGATGTAGACAGACTTTAAACTAATTGTTGTAACTGAGAGAATGTCACAAAGTAAGGATACAACAAACAATGTTCTCCTATTGCACAATGAATAATTAGTGGCCCAAAATGCCACATCACACACTCAGTCACTAAAATAACAGCAAATTGGCAGAATGCTAGGCCTGGTGACTGCGCAAATTAGGTTGATGCCCTAAACATTTTTTCACGTAAATTCTGCTTTTTCTGCTCACGTTTCATTGTCGTATTATGTCGAACAGAATTTCGACTAGTTGCTTCCACCCTCTCGACATTTTCTCTACCTGATACACCGACAAATATTTATGCAGCAATACGGACAATCTTTTTGTGCCAGTTTCTACGTTCACACGGACGTCGGCCGCTCACATAAAGCTGAAAGCGGCGATGGTAATGTCACCCACAGTCTCTATCTATCGGCGATAAATGTCCGCACGTTGGAGATGACATTCCCACTTGCCGTAAAGAAATACGACTTACTCAGAAGGCGGAGTCCTGAAACAAAGCTTAGATTATCCTCAACAAAGCGCTAAGAAGAGTTCGGACAGTTCACAATAAAACGCGAGCTCACACAAATTTACACCGAATATTTTTGTCACTGGGGTTCCGTACAACTTTCTAATATGTATACAAAAACACGAGCCCCGCATTTGATGCAACATTGTTAGGTTTATGCAACCGAGTCATAAGTCATCAATATGCAAACTTTTTGAGTTTTTCGCCTCTCTGGTGGACCGCATGTTTATCAAAGCGTTCTTACTCAATGACTTGGATTTGGCATGCTGATGGTCGGACCACCCTGTTTTCCTCGCCCTGCAATGCCCTTACGTGCCCCGCTTTCCCCAGCTGCTCGGGGTGCCACCCTGTCTTCCAGACGAGTGGTCTGCCTCCATTTTGAATGTCACTTTGTTGTGTCGTTGTAATAGGATGCCCGCGTAGCCCGCACTCTAGCTTGGGTGGTCATGCAGCCGCAGAGAGTGGAATGATTCATGGCTACTTATCGTTCAGGCGCATTTGGCGTAATAGGGATTGGTTTCTGTAAACTCTAGTATGTAGATGTCCAGCAATCTGGCTTTCTACGCATTCGTGTTTATTGGTAGATATCAGTGCCCCATGATCAGCCTTGTGCAGATGATCTTCGTGGTAATGTGTTCTCCGTTCTAAATTTTATAACCGCTGGTCAAGGTATTATACCTTGTTTTAGTGAAAACATTTACATGTTTTCATTTTACACAATGTTTTGCCTGCAGCTGCAAGGAACCACGGTCTCTTTTTAACGTTTCCTCATTTAAGGACGTTAGCGTTGTTACACGGAGTGTTTTGTAATAAATAAACCACGCTGTTACACCCATTCAAATATCGAGCGACCCCACAGCGCGAAGACAATGTTCCTGTTATAGAGCAGTGTCACCGTAGGGGACGAATAAAGGAACGGGACGAATAAAGGAACACTAAGAGTCTATGGTTGTCCTCTGATAGTTGTGTCATTATGTCATTTTGGCGTTATCTCCCAACGCGTCGCTGCCGCCGACCACGTTGTTCTAAGAAGCTTCCGCGCAAACGTCAAGTGGTTTGTATAAGCCACCCAACAAGAGCGCGACGAAGGACCCATGTACATGCAGCACGCTCCATGTGCAGGGATTCTGTGCTGTTTCTGAACTTGAAAGAACAAGACGCTTGCAGTCATAGAATCGTGGTTTTGCGCCTGCTTTCACGGTCGCCTCCAGAAGTCAAGACGCGGTTTTCACTCACATGTCTGGCACGGCCTCGGCATTCTGCTCTCCCCCCTCACACTTTCACCTACTTTCATGCTCCTCTTTCCTGCACCTTGCATTTCCTCTACCTTCGGTGTCCTCTTTGTTCACTTGGTTACATCGAGGGATTTCAGCGACGTGGCATCACAGGCACGGGCGCTTAAGGGGCCATATACACACATGTGTGTATAGAGCGATATACACACATGGGCATACGGCCCTAAAAACACAAAATCTACAAGGTTGCCTTGGAGCACCTGCGGATGGATGTTAGTATTAGGATTTTCTCCAAACATTTCTCGCAGCAAGACCAATGGATGACTTCGTTTTAATACTCCTGCGTTCTGCATAGCTTCTTTCATATGCTACGTCAAAAACTTTTGATAAAAATTATTTGATGTACCGAGCGCCCGGGGCGTTTTTTTAGAAATACGAACGTGCGTTGTTTACACTGGACAATGTTTTCACACAAAACGTTGTTATGGGAGCGCGGTAAGAGGGCTAAGTGTCACAGATGCACCGACAATGGCGGGCTGAACAAACGCTTTCAAAATTGGTACGTTTGTCGGTAAATATCACTGCACTGAAACAGCAAGGAAATACCTAAAAAATTTCATCAGTAATCCATTTGTATTCTTTCTCAAATGGCAGGTACGTTACAGGCCAAAACAACTTTACAAAATTATTCCGTTATTTTGAGGTAGAATCCTGCACTTTTGAAACATCTAACGAGATTCCATAGGGACAACTGCGTTTACATCAACGTCTTCGTATTCCCACCTTTGCGGATCAAATAACAAGGGTAAGCTCAATGACGCGTAGTTCTTGTTTATGTCTTGTCTTGCGGACTGTGCACGTACGCTGAATGTTTTTGTGAATACTACTAAAATATATAGGTAAATTTTTATATTAAACCTAGCGTAAAACAAGAGCCAGTTTTCGTTTCTGGAGCGCTGTTATACTGTCGCTTCGAGTGTGAAATTTCCTAGAAGGTGTGGCATCCTTCCGTGATTTTTATTTGTTTTTACATCCCTATTTTTACGTTCTTAACAATTACCGTGGTGTATGAAATGTCACTGGATATATGTAGGCATAATCTTGGACAACGATATTGATATAGCACCACTTTTCCAAAACACAGACGACTGGCGATGCATCATGACTGAAATTGGCTGAGGGAATTTGGGGGTGGGTCATACGGAATTCGGTAGAGTTGGGGGCGAGACATACTGTCTCGTTCTTCACGTCGCAGCTAATGAAGACAGATCTTTAATCGCTCGCATCATTTGTGGTGCGAACACGTGCGTTAATAACACAAATATAAATACATTCAGCGGCGTGTACATAGCAGCCGCAACTAGCCAATAAAGAAAGGCCAATTGGGGTACGAAAAAAAAAACACTTTGCTGGCACTGACCCAATAAATTCTGCTCAAATTCAAAAGAGCTACTTATTACGCAAACAATGTTAACCGCTTTTATTCCTCCGAAGCGTAAAAACAAAGAAAAGCAACATGTAAAATATGTTCTTAGAATCGAATATTTTGCCTTAGAAACACAAAATAGGGGAGAAAGGATGATGAACACGTTCTTCCTATTTATTATTTTATTTGTGAACGAGAAATATTTACCGAAATTTTAGGTAACATTTACAGACTCGTTTAGTGTATGTGCAGAGTCCGCAAAAGAAAACATAAACCAAACGACGAGCTCATTTCTTCTGTATAATGAAGTCGCCGGAAATGGTGCTAATATGAAGACCTCATGTGACGCAATTGTTACTATCTAATCTGTTGAATGTATCAAAAGTGCTGAGAGAGTGCTACCACAAAATAACGGCGAAAATTCACCCGCAGCTCTATCACCAGCGGAAATTTCTAAACAATGAACAATGGCATCAAACAAAACAAAAAAACAAGCCAAAACAATGACCCAGACGCTGAGGTGTCCTTGCGGAGATGTATTTGCAGCCAATAAATGGGATACAAAGAATTTACGGGCAAACCCGAAGAGCAAGTATTTGGAACATTGCAAATAGTGTTCCTGCTTTTTTTTTTTGCTCTTCCTCGGTCATTATCGAGAATCCCCAGCGGGCGATAATGAGAGAGCAAAGCTAAGTATAGATTGTTGAAGCGTTCCACCCTGGCGACCACTTAGCAGAGCCAATTAGCGGCCCGTAATGGTCCAACCGTTTTCCCCTTTCTGCTCCCGTGATGTGTTTGCGTAATTCCCGTAGCCGGCTCCGTACAGTGCGCGCGTAAAGACGCTGTTCTGCGTAAGTGGAAAGCGTGATGCCTCGTACCACCTTTCTTCTCACGTGGACCATTAGCAATTAGCTAAGGTTGTGACCAAGGCTTTTGTGGCGCGGATACCTGCGGTGAAGAAACCCGTGAAACCACGCCAAGACAAAAAACTGAAGCACTACGTGTAGTTTCTGGCGCTGGCAATGGTGTTACTTCATTTTTACAGTCCTTAATTCGTTGGAGATGCTAGTAGTTATGGTTATTGTTACTTTCTCAGACGCGGCCGTAATGTGAACTGTCGAGTTTTTCAGGAGTAACATATTTCCTTCACCTTTTAACAAATTCGAAAGAAATCGTACAAACTGTATCGAGTAGGTGCTTTAAATTAGAAAATCAAGTTGTGGCCTTTTCTGGTGCACAATTCCTCTGTGCACGCTTCGGTTGACTATGCTTTTTACGGCTTACAACCAGAATTGCGCAGGACACACACGAAAATATGGATGCTTGAACAACAAAATTATATACTACGTATTGTTTATGTCCGTAGATTACGAGTTAAATCATGAGGCTACACGTCTTTCTCACTCAAGATTGTTTTCGTAGCTTAGTTGGAGATTCCATAGGTTTCCATAGGTAGGGACAAGCGTAAGCCTAATTTTGCATTGTGGGTTTTTAAACAATACCACTTTTAAACTAGAAATGTATGCCGGCAATTAAGCACTTCTTAAAGCGTAATGAACGCGAATCGTTAATGCGGCTTTTAACGTGTCCTCCCATTATACTCACAAATCGTTTTCGTTTGCAGCATTTCTTCTATTCTCCTATAATATGTCTCGAGACTTCGCCATTCTCCAACCTGGGGCTAATATGTAGACGTTATATTAAGCAGACGTAACACTGGGCTTTCCGACTTCCAAAGACAACTTCAATCTCAGACTACGATAGGATTGTGGAAGTGTTTGAGGAACTTGGAGCTGAGGGTTTGACATTTGTGCTAACGTCAAGCCGCCAAATACCTGCATTCGCGCTGCTCGCACGCCATGTATTGGGGCAGCATCATGCGGTCGCTGATTTCGGTGACTTTCACGTGATCTATTAAAGGAGGGAGGAGATAGTGTACTGTAAAAGCTTGCTGCTCTATTTTCAGAATTCTTAGTCACTAACAGTGCCTAAAGCCTGGAAGAGCGCCAACATAGTTCTGATTCACAAGAAGGGGGACACCAGGAACCTTAAGAACTCCTGAACCATCAGCCTGCTTCCAGTTGTATACACCCTGTTCGCCAAAGTTATACGCAAATAAATAAGTAACAGCCTAGACTATCATCAACCAAGAGAACAGGCTGGATTTAGGAAAGGATAGTCAATAATACGTCATGTCCACGCCGTCAATCAAGTTATTTAAATGCCTGGAGAGCATAATAAACCCCTTACTTATAATTTATAGACTACGAAAAAGCGTTTGACTCAGTGAGCGCCGCAGCAGTGTTGGAAGAATTGAACATCCAGGGGAGAGGCAAGACATGCTTAAGACTCCTAGACGGCATATAGAGGGAATGTAACAGCAGCATAACCCTTCACAAGCCAAACGACAAATTACAGATCCCTAAGGCGTACGAAAGGAGGATACCATCTCGCCGAAACTGTTCACAGCTTGTCTGGAGGGCAATTCAGAAAACGTGACTGGGAAAACACGGCATTACAGATCAGAGATGGCAAAATTACTTCTAACAAATAATTTGATTACATTACTCAATACTTTCCTGGAATTTTCTATAATGTAATTTAATTACATTAAAAATTACAGGTGGCCGAAAGTAGTGACAATAAATTACATATACTTTTCAAATGTAGTAAAATTAACTTGGAAATTACATTGAGGGTGTCAAACTTCGGTACGCTGCAAGAAATATTTGTTCGTAAGTTATGCGATAGTCCGCCTTCTCTGGACTGCGCGACTTCAAAACATGCCAAGGAACTCGGACAATGCTTTGCAGTGACGGAAGACAAACGGTTCGTGCGCTTCCGTGCCTATCCCCACCCGATGAAAAAACGCGCCTTCCTTGCAGCGGGCTTACACCAGTGACCAGTGTATTGAAGCCTTGAGAAAAACCTGCACGTGTTTTTTTAACCCCACTGACTCTCGCCATGGCATTCCCGGAACGTATGAAAAGAGAACGAAGAGGTCACAGAAAGCAGACAGAGCTCTAATCGAGGGGTTATTTCCTTCACGCTTGTAAAGTTTCAACGCCCAGAGGCATTGGAACTCTTCTTGGAGAACTTTTCTTGGTCACCTTTCTATGCCGTAAGAGAAGCGGACAAGCTATATTGTAGTCAAACGTATTTGGGAAAGTAATTAGTATTTTTTACACAATTACTGGCGTGAAGTAATTTATTACATTTCTATATAACCAACACTCAAACGTAATTTATTATATTGCTAATTGCAGCAAAAATATTTTAATTACTGTGATTTAATCATATAATTTCATTGCTGTTAAGTCTGTTACGGATTAACGGAGAATAAGTCAGCCACCTGATGCTTGTAGGCGACGTAGTCTTGTAAGGCAGTCGGGAGAACATGGGCCAAAATTCTTGAAGAAATAAATAAAAAAAGCAAGGCCATGGGAATAAAATAAATATGAATTAATCTGAACGGATGTATATAAAACCTGCCTAAGGCACCGCCTACAGCAACTGTAACAAAACGCGAGAACAAGTTGCAGATTATAACTACCTCGGTGAGATCATCTGCGGTGATCCTAACCACGAGAAAGAAATCCGCCGGAGAATTGTATCGGCGGAGGGTGCATTCGTCAAACACTCCGACATGAAGAAAAGTAAGCGACCTCGATCGCTCAAAAGATGAATATACAACCAATTCATACTGCCTTTGATGACATATGCAGCTGACACTTCGCGCCTCACTAAGCATATGCAACGCAAACATACGTCTGCTGAACGGGCCATGGAACGAATAGTGGTCGAAGTAACCCTTATAGAAAGGAAGTGGGTTACCTAGGTCAGGAAATATACTAGTGTACAGGGTATGATAGTTCAAATAAGGATACAGAAATGGACTACGGCTACCCACCTATTTAGGCGAAACGACCAGCGGTGGACTACCGGGGTCACAGATTGGACAGCGACCGACGGATCTAGATAAAGGGGAAGGCCAACTACTCGATAGAGAGAAGAAATAATAAATTTCGGAAGCAAAGAATTAACCTGAGGGGTGCGGGACAATGGTGGTTGGATGTCGTTGGGAGAGGCCTTCGACCTGCAGTGGACCTAGTGGGCTGATGATGATGATGATAATGATGAGGGTGATGATGTTGATGATGATGTCATGTGATGGCGCCAGCACGTATAGAGAGCCCATACCCGCCTTTAAAACGCAACGCCAAGAAGCAAT